>OX336420.1:73364020-73964020 GCA_946903255.1 Schistosoma spindalis | reverse complement strand
CCAACATATGCTTTTCCTGTATAGCTTTTTTTCAAACCATGACACCATGTCATAAATCTATCACTGTTTTTTCTAAGCAAATCCAGCGCTGAGAAATAATGCATAATGTGAAATTCTGTGGGACAACGTTCATGGTACATATTCAAGTCACCAAAGTCGGTCTTCCAAGACATTGACATCAGTTGAATTATTGTCAATGTGCCCGAGCACGCGTTGCTGAACCTCTACATTACTAGCGTGATGTTGCTACTGTAAGTTGATAGTCCTTCATAGACAACAGTGACCAAACACAATCAATTAACATCCTAAATACGGTGAGGCTAGTTTTCACAAGCATTGAGCAAAACTGCTCACGCCATCACCAACAATTACCCAAATACACAGACTTTGCGACTACCAACTGCTCACAACCAAGAATGAATGCAGGCACTGGTTCTGCCAGTTTTGTACTATGTACTTAAAAGATGTCAAGCGCATGACACTCATACGGACATTGGTTTTTAACTAGTGAAGTAGCAGTTGCATGATTTGAGTATCATCGCACAGTAAGATAATAACGTCTGCATACCCAAGATAACAGATGTATACTAGTAGGACTAGTTCAGGAAGACAATGTTTTCCCGGCAATACTTTAATTAGTAGAGGTGAAAATAAAATGATATTACAATTCGGTTGGTACTTGCACTTGCATCCATATGAGGCGTATAAAGTTATATATTTGTCAAAAAGATTTAAACTCATTTCAAAGAAAATGTATGTGGTCCAAAAAAGTCTAGGCTCAACTAACCTAAAAATTTGGCCAAACTGTTCAGTTGAATCAAGTTATTGTTATGGGTAATACTGAAAGGAGATATTTATTTATTTTAACACATAGATATTGGTACAAGGAGGCACCAAATACATATACGCCACACAAATCTCAATTGATATGTGTGAGGGCTGTGATTCTGCCCGGGTGCCCAAACCGAAGCAGGTGGTTTACTTAGGGGGCCACACCCCGAGCCTTCGACCTGGACGTCTGACTCACAAGGCAGTGGAGCATCGTAAGGAGATACAGTCCCATGGTAGCCGATGACCAACGGTTGGTTCATACTCCATCTGTTCCCACAGGGTACTAAAGCCCATGTACACCATTGGTTTGGGGTCCGGTTAAAGCTCCGGACATTCGCATTTCGTCCTCTCATTTTCGTAAACAACACCCGTGGTGCGAGAAGGCAGTGAGTAGGACTTCCCTGGCAGAGGCTATATACGCGTGGCCATGTGAGAGCATTTCGAGAGGGGGAGTGGACTCTCCCCACTCTCGGCCGTACCAGGGCATTTGGGGGCGAAAAGATATACCGGGAAGGCTGTTAAACGCTTTAAATATGAAACGATCTTACTTCATTGGTAATTACCAATCCGAATCACGTAGGGAAGGACTTTAAAATTTTGTGATCAAAAACATTGGGCGAAATAGGTCAAAATCAATTGTTATAACACTAATTATGTATCTCTTCTCATGTTTTTTTTTTACACTCGAACTTCTGGTGATTGCATTTGTATTTCGTCTTTATCTTCTTTGTGACCAGATAATATTAATATTTTATTATTGTTAATATATTGTTATATTTAAAGGATTTTGTGTATTTCTGAAGTTCATTTGTTTGGATATATACTTCCTATTGTGATGAGATGAAATGTTTGTGCTTTTGAATTTCAGCTAAAAAGAAGGCTACTGAAGCTATTTCACAGGATTTTATGGGAAAAAGAGACTAATACTACCAACTAGTTTTTATTTGGATTGCAAGCCGTAGACTATTCACTAAAATATACCAAATAGTTTTAAGAAATCCCCCAATGTTCATTATTCGTTGCTGCATGTTCTAAATTGTGGGCCCGTTTACGTTTGCCATTGAATTTTTATTTTATCTTTCTCTCTCGTTTTCATTCCAAGTTAAGTGTAATTTCTGCTTTGGCCCTTCTTATCTTCTTAAGTTTATTTAAATCCGCAGTATCCTATTTAAAAACATTATTCGTAAAGATAAAGACTATATCAAAAGGGTAACTGTATGTTGTAATTTCATGTAAACGGAACATCGCGAAAAATGCATCCTAATTTTCGAGTTAATCTTTTTTATCATTAAACAAAATGTGACGGCTTAACAAAATGTATGTTTTTTATGCTTTGTCCTTTCATTTGTACTTATATGTTGTTGAAAGATCTTTTCATTTCCTCATTTGTATCATTGCTTCTTTTCGCGTCACTAACCTCTTATTTAAAAAGAATAGAATGTGAAATAACTGTCACTAACTTATTTCGCATAATCATAATTGTATTTCCAAAAAATTTACTTAGCTTGCCATTAGATATTTCACTAACCGATTGAATACATTTAAAACTGAATTTGAGATGATTTTCGTATGTCACCTCTCTACACTTTACGTCTATCCACCGTTAATTTGGAGTTGCTCATCTCTTCGGTAATAAGATCGTCTGCATGTTTTTTCGTTTATGAAGTATCTAAATGATTTGAGTTGTTGACTTTCAATTGTTTTATTGCGTATTGTGCTTCTATCTACTTGTGCAGGTGAGTAACATCATTAACCTTCGTATAGCAAATATAGTTTACGATCATTTGTTCTTGTTGATCAAGTTCTATTAAGTTGGATTGAAATCTATACTAGGTTGTGTTATTGTTAAGACGTATTTTTTAGTTTCGAAAGCCTTTATCGCGTTACCTGAGTACCTTTCAATCAGGAATGTGGTAGTTCGTGTTCGTAAGCAGGATCAGGTACATTATCCAGATCATTTTCCCTTCAGTTGTACAGTTGGGACGCCATCCGAAATACGGAGTTCTGTTTACGATTGAAAGCCTGAATCCATTATGTTTCTAAAAAGTACTGAGTTGATAGCCTTGAAACATTTAGGGAGACCTGGAGAAAGATCAGGAAAAACGAGAAATCTAGACTAACAAGAATCTATCTAGTGAGTGTGTTCATTGGTGAACAAGAAAGATAAGAGAGAGGTCAGGGGCTATAGATCTCACGAAACATTTTTAGGCTCACTTAAAAATGTATTAAATAGTTCGTAAGCTCTTCCCGCATTAGAAAGTTATGGAAGTTTACTTGTAATCTGGGAGAAACATTTCACGTCCCATTAAAGGTCAGGTTAAGTATTGACAAGTGTGTCTAACACATCTCTCAACATCAAACTGTACTATAGTTTGATATTTAATTAAAAAGTATGTTTCTGATCAAAAACTACGGGTATATCTGTTCCATAGGAATTTAGTTTTCGTTCCTTTTAAGTGAAATGATCCACAGAATATTAGAATTTTTTTTGAAACATTTGATGACACTAGAAATCCACCTTTGTGCGAATGTTCAGAAAAGACAAAATGTTGATGGGGATGTATTGTATAATTTAAAATATTGATTGCATACAGGCTTTCATCAATAACCTTTGACAGTATTTTACACCACGAGATACTCAAAGTGATTATGAAAAGTAAGGAGCCGTCGATTGTGTATTGAGTTGCTGGATTAAGTACTGTATCATTAATTTTGGATAGATTAGCGGATTCGGTAAACAGTTTAGTATCTTGCGTTCCATTAAAAGATAATCTGATGTCAACTAAGTACCTATGACATTTTGAATAAGACAGATAATTAGCAGTCTTTCGCTTTCATTTGTAGGCTATTCAGGTAGACCTTTCGCATTTTATAGGGAAATCTACTTTGTGGGGTTTAAGCAAATGGCTTCTCAATAGAGGGCGAATTTATATCTGACCATTCACATGGGCATCAAAGAAATTCTGTCTCTTGGATGCGTCTGTGAATTACATCCATTTTAAGTAACCTTAAAATGACCATGGGTAACATTCAAGAAAACTCCGGATCTTGATCAACCTGAGATGGAAGGTTCATAAACAACTGCATTTTGAAGCAGGCGAAAGCTGTTAGTTTTATTTTCCTCATCACTACTCACCGTAAGCATGTATAAAAGATTGATATCACTCCTTCATTTCCTAGGGAAATCAGTCAGCTACAACGTAGGACCGAGCATATATGTGCATCAGTCCAAGTTCCCATACCTCATTAGCACAACAAGATGGACACCGGGTTCACAGAAGTAGTTAATTCAGTTGTGGTAATATATAAAAGAAAGATTGCATATAAAGTATGGGCAGAATGAATTAGTACGTAGAAAGATATCAAGCGCTTTTAATCTCACAGTTTAAGGGAAGACAAAGAGTGTATACACTTACGCCATTGTGATCGATTCTAAGCCATGTCACACAATCTCCAGCCATTGGTTACGATAGTCGCGCAGACAACAACCAAGTAGATTGCATCTACCAACATGGTTCAGACTAGAAGTTGGTGACTTCAAGCACTGGTGCCAAGTATTGGTTTGGCCGCCCCTAACTTTCTTCCAACCAACCCCAACACTAGCCAGCATTGCGCGTCGTAGTAATCGGTGTTCAGACATACACAACGCGTGACCCAACCATCTCAGTCGCTGAAGATTTATAACCTCACCAACTGATTTGCCATCATTTCATAATATCCTACGTCTAACCTCACCATTACTTACCTGGTGATCCCAGCAGATGCAAGCAATATTTCTAAGGCATCTGTGGTTAAATACTAGTGGCTTACGAGTATCCTCAATTATTAACGGCCACGTCTTGCAGCCATAAAGTAAAACAGAAAGAACTGCCGCGCAGTGTACTTGTCCTTTTATTGATAGACGGATATCTCGCCTTCGCATAGGTGGTGACGTAAGTTGGAAAAAGCTAAACGAGCTTTTCGAATCCGTGATGAGATTTCGTCAGACACCAACCGATTAGGGCTGATCAGACTCCCAAGATAAGTGAAGTCATCAACGCGCTCGACTACTTCACTCCCTATCCTTAATTCAAGTGTTGACGCAAGCCAGTCCTGAAGCAACAGTTTGCATTTAGAGGGAGAGAAACGCATCCCAAACATCCTGGCATTGTTGCTCAGTGCTACGAAAAGACTGCATTTTATCAGCGTCTTCACCAAACAGGACTATATCATGTGTATATTATAAGTCAATAAGTGAACTTCCTGTTAGATCGAGTCCCGAAAATTCAGACGAAGATAACCTTATTTCCAGTAATAGACTTATGATGAAACTAAACAACAATGGAGATGGTGGCCAGCCTCTCCAAACAGCACTTGCGGTTCTCAAGTCAGATGGCAGTTTACCGTAGTCTCTGACCCGACTGGTAGTGTTCGAGTAAAGAGCCTGCACAAGGTTTATGTGCTACTTTTGATTGAGGTCATGAACCGATTGATGTTAGACTACTATTGAAATCCTGGAAGCACTGGACAGCCGTTTCGTCTCGTTGTGGGAATCCTCAGCAGTGCGTATACGCACTGGATGTCCACGATCCCGCTCGCGGGTTTTGAACCCAGGACCCTCAGTCTCTCACGCATTCTAATAATGCTTGCTCTGCCCTCGTACGTAGTGCTATGCTTACACCTGTCAGTCTACGAGAACTAACCGTCGGGCCGCCAGATGCACGGAAAGTGTATCTCGTAGGCTCTTCATCTCGGCGAGGTGAGGTTAAGGGAATGACCGCACTAGGATCCTGTATACGTGTTTCGGAGATACAGCATACATCAATGGTACGCGATTCTAGGGTTTTTAGCCAAGGAGGCCTTCTGACCGACTTGACATAGTGTGTGTACGTTGAAGGCTCCGATGTGTAGTTTGAAGCGAGGTTTCAGTATACTTGGGACAGTGTTTTGCGCACTGGAATCGTTGGCTATGGTGACACTTGAGGAGGAAGCCAAAAGAGAAAGTTTATGGTTGAAAGTCGAGGTGGGAGGAATAATATGAATTGACGAGGGAGGTTGATAATGAATACAGTGGTCTTGAGTGCTGTTAGAGGTATAAGGGTGGTTATCACTTCCAGGCTGTCCACACTGTGGAAGGGTTCTCCTGGAGGTACCTGAAAAGGAAATTGGATTAGAGGTGGTCTTAGTGACCTGAGAGCGTGACCACAGTGCCCAAGAGACAACTGCTTGAGGTCGGTCACATACGACCTTTTTTATGAGTAATTTTCGTGTTAGCTCCGTACTTATTGAGATCTCACCACCGGAGACGAGTATTCGTGGGATAAGATGAGGTGTGCATCTTAAGGGTCGACCAATTCTAACCCCACCCATCCTTGTGGGAAGACAGCATCACTGTTATACTGGTTGTCTAAAAGAAACACCTTACTGCTGTCATACCTCTGAACAGTCAGCATTACGACTTTGCCTTCGGACCTTGGATTTGTTGCTTTTAGTCTTACCGCTCTTTAACCGACCTGTCTGGTATGGTAGGACTTTGAGGAACGGTTGTTCTAGCCAGTATAGCTCGATTGGTTCATCATGATATGCAAGCCTGACCACTACATCAAGGTAGCAGCAACGGTCACTCATTGACAGAGATAAAAAATGTAACGTCACAATTATTATGTTGTCATAAATTCTTGCATATAGACTAAATGATTTAGTAAGTCTGGGATCGGGTGTAATGTTATTTGACTGGTCGCGATCACCGATTGTCATCGCGTATCAATGGTCGAAAATAATCCTATGATAACTATAGAGGGATATAAGACTAATAAAGTTTCCAATATGTTGGCTCCCATAAGTATCTAATGCCTATGAAAGTTGAAGGCATGGATAGTCTTCTAGTAATTAGTTGCATGAGTATTCGAAACATTGATTGGGTATGGTGTCTCCGAAGAATGAATAGCGATTAGGTAGGTAATAGGGTACGGAGCTAACACGAAAAATACTCACAAAAAGGTCGTGTGTGAGCGACCTCAAACAGTTGCACTTTGGGAACTGAGGTCACGCTCTCAGGTTACTAACAACACCCCTAACCCAATTTCCTTTTCAAGTACCTACAGAAGAACTCCTCCACGGTGTGGGCAACCGGGAAGTGATGACTGCCCTCATACCTATAACAGCACTCAAGATCACTGTAGGAGTATGGTTAAAATTCCGATCGATTGATGAAGCTCTAGATCAATTGATATGGTTGGGTCGTGTGATGCCTAGTCATTGCCTGTGACGAGCAATGGCGTTTGGTTATGAGTAGGTTAGATGAAAACTATGATCAAGGAGGTCAGTGTATGGTGTCGATTCAGCATTTCTTTCTGGTTTGGGTCATATAGGAAGACGTTGATATCTCATTGAAAACACTAAATAGCCGTGATCTACAGCTGGAGACATTTGATAAAGTCCAGAATCGGTCACAGTAGAATTTACTGACAAGCTTATAAATCCATAATTTTTGCTCAGCATTATTTTCTGGATGTGATCCATGTTTCTCATGCTTAGTTTTCCGTTGCGTCTGATGTTGCTATTCCCTGCTGCCATCTTGTTAATTTTCTCTTTTTTCTGTGTTCATTTGGGGTTCGAAGGACTGGAACGATCCATATTTGCGCTAGGTCCTAAGTTGACTGACTGACTGCCACCTGGGTATGCTGTCAGTGAATGTATTTCTGTGGTCTTGAAACCATTCTCTTATTGTCTTATCGAAGTAACGTCCTACCCATTCTGTTCACTAGAAATCTAACAAAATTCTTATTGTATCAGAGAATAACGAACCTGTAAAATTGTGAGTATTGGTTGAATCATACATCTTATATAATTTTCTCCATATGATCTGAACATCTAGGAGTATCATTCTATTGGCATTTTTATGCTCATGTGTCAAATGTAGACGCGTACTTAATTTAGCTGAGAATGCATCCGCAAGAGACTGTGATGAATTTTTAAGACAAGGCTATACAGATATGTATGGTTGTATTATATATGTTACCGAATAAACATCTAACAAATAAATGTAGCGTTTTAATACCATGGCTTACCTATGTAAATATGCAGATAATTAATTCCGATAATAATCTTCTTATCCACTGTTTAAGGACTATAACTGTTCAAAAAGTGGGGTTTAATAGGTTGGAAGCTCATGCAATAGTCAAAATTTTTTTCTTTTCGTAAACTTCACATATCCTGGATTTCCCATTATCAGATATCCTGTCCATTTAAATAAAAACATATTCTGGGTGTATAAGGACAACCGACCCTACTTAACAAGATATCAGTGGTATCTGAAACCTAAAGTTAAACTTTTTCTCTTCCAAATACTTAACTCTCCACCAATTAGTAGTACAGTGTCAGGGATTATTATGGGTTTATCAGTATCATAACTACTTCATCATCTGAAGGGACAGATTAGATACGCTTACTAGTTTTCAGATAATAATCTACATTTTCGGACTAGTTTTTAATGTTGCTTGATTTTGTTAGAACAAGTGTAGAATGAGATCATAAAACTAAGAGGCTCAGTAAATTCTTCACAGCCAAAGATCAAATACTGACTTCTGGAATTCATCCGTGTCAAAGACATACAAGAAGTACTGTAACAGGAAGGTATCCTATTTATAGTTAGTTCAGTTTCATTATTGATTATTGTATTAATCCAACCAATAGTATCACTATTCTTTCTGTTGTCAGTATCAGCCATAATTAAGTACTTTTAAGACGATAATTACTAATGATGTAGAAGTACCAATAGACGAAACAAATATAACAAAAGTTGCTCACTGATCATGTCAAATAAACAAACAGCAGAGAACATTATTCCTTTTTTTCATATTTACTATTTGTTACTAAAGCAGTGATCAGTAAGTGACAAAAATTTCAACTCACTGAAATGTGGTGAGTTGAGCAAATATTTATGGAATAAATAATTAACGACTTCCTCGTATAGAATAAACTGTAATCAATTATTTTCACTATTGTCTAATAGTAATATTCAGCCAACGAGTTCATTCAGTAGCACTGCTGGTCAAAATCGCACTTATAATTTTGGATATCAATGAATCTATCCCTAGCTTTTGTAAAACGCGAATTTGTTAAAAGGAAACAAAAAATTCAGTGCCGGTTTTCAGTATATATATATATATATATATATATATTCATTGTGTTTCCAAGTGCTATTCATTCTTTTGATTTTTACTTCCAATTCCCGATCAAGTGTGTTCATTGGTCTTCCTCTTTTCATTTCAACTTCAGGATTCCAAGTTAGCGCTTGCTTCAATGTGCAGTAAGATTGTTTCCACAATGCATGTCCTATCCACCCCCAACGTCATTTACCAATTTCCTCTTCAACTGGAAACTGGTTTGTTCTCTCAATCCATAGTGCCGAAGAAGTGTCCATAGTGTTCTCCTATCCATACAATCGAACGCCTTCTCATAGTCAAGGGAGTTGGTGTATGGTGACGAGTTCCATTCACTTGATGGCTTAAGAAGGAAGATCTGTGTGTGCTGCCTCGATGTCCGGTGGTTTGAGTGGAGCTGATCTACTCATGAGTTGCTCGAAATGCTCAAAATACCCACTTGTTCCTCTCTCCCTGAATGTCGGTGATTGTCTTGCCTTCTTTGTCCTTGACCGGCGTCACTGGTTTAATATATTTCTCTGCCTGTTCCTCCATCATGTCTTATAGTTGTTGTCAGGTCATGTCCATTTCTGGATACTTCTCTACGATAGACTGAAGTCTGTCATAGAACTGATCTTCGTCGTCCTCATCGCTATCTTTGATGGGTGAATAACACTGGACAGCATTTATTTTAACTCCTTTCTTCTTTGGTTTGATGGATTCTTTTATGATTCTGAATCCATGAGATTCCCATCCTATAAGTGAATGAAGACCCTTCAACTTAGAGGACAGAGTGTGAATGGTTTAAATTGTTTATTCTGGTTAATGTTTTTTATCAAGGTTTTTTGTACGGGATGAGGTTGTTGACCCTATACCCAACACTCCTTTAATCGAGTTTGGTACCGGCATTAACTTCAGAGTGCCTTTAGGCGGAGTTCAAATAAATAAATGCCAATAAATATTGATAGACGAAATGCAACTTGATACACAGGCGTACTAATTCAAGTTTCTATAAATTTTGTCAATCCATAGAGGAATATAGATAAAGGAAAGGAGAGAAGAAGCTATCGGTAGAAAACAAAAGCTTGAGGGAGTTAGGGTCGATATTAACAATAATGTGAATATCAAATCATCGGATAAATGCAAATCATCTTATCATATTAGTGATAAACAGACCTTATTGCCTTATACGGTGAATTATGGATAGCGAACTTCAACATATAAATCAATTCCATGAAAAAGAATCAACATAAATGATTGATTCCCTAATTGTATCTGTTTCGTAAAAACTTCCGTCAAATGTTAGCGGTGTTTTATGCAATATAAACGAACGTTAAGAATTAATTTAATGTAAATGTTAGTTACGTTTATAAACTGTTTGCCTCGCTTTGTTTTTACCAGAATAGATATTAGTGACCCTCTATCTGAATACAATTAAATCAGACGACGATGTTAGCGAATTGCATATGTCGCTAACCTTGTATGTTTTTACCGACTTCGCGTTAGAGAACAAAGGAATGAAATAAGCCAAGTACGAGAATTAAGTTTGGATACGTATATTTCGTACTTTCGTTAATCCGGTCAGGCAATCAGTGAAATGAAGCAAAGGAATTGAAGAGGAAAGAGAGAAACAAAATAAATCGACGCACAGCGGAGAAGGCGAGTGAGCCAACTCGATTTAATCAGGCGTGACCCCATATTTATAGTCAAACAAAAATAAGTCACAGACACGTGATAAATAGGATTAGCAATTAGCACATACGATCATATAGGAACAGGGTAAATGAGCAAATAATTGACAAAATCAAAATATGGCTTGAGATGGAAGAACAAACTGGTATGTCCAGAAGCTAGAATAACCTGTATGGGCTTGAAATAGTACACTACCAGATTAATGAACTGAGGTGAAAACAAAACACTTAAAACTAATCTGTTTGGCTGAAAGTTTTAATGTTACTGGTAAGCAAAATGTATACTACAAGTTATCAGTAAGTCGGTTGATATTCAATGTTGTAAATAACAAAGAGATGTATGACTATGATCGATGCCACTTCTATTTGAGAAAAAACTGGTTGATTTTCCAATACAGCTTTTATCGGAAAATTTTTTAACGATTCTTAACGAAATACAAAATTCTATATGAGATGGTGGAGAAGATTTGTAGCTCAGGTGGATGATTTTGATGGAGTTTTGTTCTCTGAACTGGATGGTTTGGTCGTGGAGCTTTCATCGTTCTTCTGAACGACATCATCAGCACAAACTTCAGATAGAAGTGAAGTGTTCGAATTTCTCCATATGCGTTTCACAGCTTGTTCTGTGCACCTCGATGTTGATTGGTTCTTATTGACCTTAAATTTGTCATTGTTTACTTTTTTGTCTTGGAGAAATTCGAACTCTTCACTTCTATCTGAAGTTTGTGCTGATGATGTCGTTCAGAAGAACGATGAAAGCTCCACGACCAAACCATCCAGCTCAGAGAACAAAACTCCATCAAAAACAAAATTCTATATGTCACATGTTTTATGCTCAATTTATGTTAAATTTTTCATTTCGTCATGTTTTCATATTAAGAGTAGGTTTTGTGACATAATGAGTTAATGTAGTCATCAACAGTTGATTGAAATTCTCCCAAATTATTAATACAATGTAATGTAATATAAGAACTGATGGATCCCAGGGATTATGTTTATTGAATATTTACTGTATAATCAAGAAGTGGAAACTTAATTTAATGGTTGAATTCATAAGTCGACTTATGCTAAACCACCCTGGAAAACCCGGAAGCACTGGGCGGCCGTTTCTTCCTAGTATGGAACTCCGCATGACGAAAGTCATTTGAAATGGCCGAACTTCCTTAAGGTGAGTTTTTCAACATACTTTAAAGAAAATGAACAAAATCGTTCTTTATCTTCAATTTGCATAATAAATTGAATAATGAATTGAAATCAGTTTTCGTTTCATACAAGCTCATGATTTTTGTGTCGTTAGTAATGATTTCACTACAGTTGATAGTTGTCACCTGCTATGTGTTTATAAAACACACTTTTATCTATGTATTTAGATTTAAAGTACTTTATTATATTTAAAAACTAGTGACATCAAAATGAACTTAATTTATTTAACCTGAATAAAGAGGATTTTGTTGAATTTTGCAAGTCATTACTAGTCTATTGTTTTGCTAAACTGATACACAGTATATCTAAACAAGAATTATGAATAATGTTACTGTAATCATAATGTTACTGTAATTCTTACTAATCAGTTTCTGAACACAGGATTGAACTTTACTAGTGTATCATAGATCCTAAGGTAACTTTTCATCCCTTAATACCATCTATAGCTAAAAGCTAAATAACTTAGTAGTAACAATAGGAAACGAGATTGAAGGTGATAATCATATTGACTAGGAATTCACTAAACTATTGATTTTCAGTTCAGAATATATTTGGAGATATCATTTCTACTTAGACTTCAGTTAGTTTGTTTATTAAAAAAACTGTCTTCTGACTTTCTCCTTGTTAAAATAGATAGATAGTTTATACAGTGATTTTTGTCAAACAATTTCTTCATACAATCAATTGTTAGTTTAGTTTAAAAAAGTTCTTATATAGAAAGTTGAAAATATTGTTTATTAATATTTCGAATAATTTAATGGTTGATTTCTTAATATGATTTAAAGAAATTTTAAAGAAAAAAATAATTTTAATACTTGAAATCATGAGTCAATCGAAGCTAGACTAGCATGAAAAACCTGGAAGCACTGGGTGGATTCCGGTTCAGTGGTCTAGAGATTAAGTGTTGGCCCGTGAGACCGATAGGTTTTTGGGTTCGAATCTCACGAGGTGGGATTATGTATGCGCACTGTTGAGAAGTCCCATAATAGGACGAAACAGCCGTCCAATACTTCCAGATTTTCTATGCTGGTCTAGCTTCAATTAACTCATGATCTTAACTATTAAAATTACCATAATATCCATAATCCTCCCTTCTGATTTTTAAAAAAGTGTAATAGTCGATTACAGTTACGTAGTCAACAATATCGAATTTTATAAATTTTGTATGATATAATTGATTTTTGTCATCATTATTTCTAAACATTAACTTTTACTTCTTATTAGTTTCTTTTCTTTTTTTTTCTTATTATATATTTTCAATCAAAATATTTGCATAGTATTTAATAAGTTATTGGTTACTTTAAAATATTGTCATAATTATGTTATAGAATGTAAAAGTATTTTTAATAATCTTTTGTTAAATATTTTCAAAAAAATATTTTTTTAAAATTTTTATTTTAAAATTATACTGTCATAAAAAATAACTGACCTGAGAAAAAAGAAACGTTAATGATTTTGACTAATTCAATGAAATTTGTTAGTTTATTCAATAGTGGTTATTTTTCATGTGCTTGTTTTATTAATATTATATGCATAGTTTTAAAAAGTTAAGTCAATAAATAGTTTCAATTTATTATTTACAGGATTGTAAAGTTGATTAGGTCAAGGGATACATTGATAATCAATGTTTGTTTTTTTTCAAAAAAAATTTTTTTTGGAGATAAGTACACAAATTATTTTGTTGTTGTATTTTTTGTCAATTTTTTTATTCAGCAAAAAATTGTTTCTTTTTTGCGTTTTTTTGTTTTTCGAGGAATAGAATTTTCTTATATATAACTTGGTAATTTTCAGTGAATTTTTTGACAAAACCAATAACAAACCAGTTGTTTGGAATTAAAATCAGAAATGGTAAAGTTGATTTTTCAATGGGTTATGAGAGGTCAGTAATTGAACTTCCAGTTTCATGTAGTCCGTTACTTCTGCTTGTTACTCCCAATGGAACATAGGCCGCTGACCAGCATTCTTTGACCTACTCTGTCCTTGGCCTTCATTCCCAGTTCTATACAATTTTTGTTCATTTTCCTCATGTCTGTCTCCATTTCTCGACGTAATGTGTTCTTTGGTTTTTCTCTTTTCCTTTGGCCTTGAGGATTCCATGTGAGGGTTTGCCTTGTGACGCAGTTGGGTGCTTTCCTCAGCGCTTCTTCCTAATATCTTCGTCCGCTGGGATCTGGTTTGTTCTCTCCCATAGTAGGTTGTTGTTGATAGTGTCTGGCCAACGGATCCAAAGCATTTTGCGTAGTCAGCTATTAATAAACACTTGTATCTTCTGGATGATGGCTTTCGTAGTTCTCCAGGTTTCCGCCCCATACAGTAGAACTGCCTTGATATTTGTACTGAAAATTCTGACCTTGGTCTCTTGTAGTCAGGTCAGTCTTATATGTCACTATAGGATCTAAGGCTTTATCTTAATGATGCTTTAATTATAACAGTAAAATTTTAAAATTAGTTTTCCATTTCGTTAGTAAGTTGTGAGCTGTATATGGTAGAATTAGTGTTCGAATTACTAGTGAAACTTGAATTCAGTACCCATCTGTAGAAAGGTATCCATAAGAGTATTAAATAGACGTGATTCTTTTTAGAATTAAAGCTTATATACCCACGTTCACTTTTAAATCAGTGGATAATGTGTTACAGAAACAATAGAAACACCAAGGTTGGGATACATTAATATCCAGCTGAAATGTGCTAAATAGGATGGAATTCATATCCTGGATTTCACCACTCGGTATTGTGGGATGTGATATAGGCGGATTGATTTATAAAGTGATAGGAAGTTATATTCTAAATTGAACATGAGAGTTATAGATTTATGATTGTTTGTTGTTTAATATTTGGGATGTGTTTTTTTAGTGTTGACGTTGATAAGAGGCTATTGATTCAGATTTTATGGATGTTGATAGAAATCACCACAGTCTACACTATCGTGGTTAACCAAGCATTATTACTGGTGTAAGTTAAATTCTAAACTCTAAGAATAATAGAATTTTGTAACTCGTTATTCAGACTGCCTTTTACTTGGATCATAATATTAAATATGAATTAGGACTACAAGTATTGGTTTACTGTCTATCTGACGTCTAGCCGGTTGCCAACTGGTCAAATATTTTGAGTAGGCATATAACTACTGTACTCACAGATTTCACGGATGTCCTGGTACAGGATATTTGTCGAGTCTGACTAATTGATTAGGATAAATTTGTTATGCCAAATCAGAGTATTCAGGAAATAAAACCAAGAATGTTTTAACAATATCGTTATGTGCTTCAGGTTTTGGTATCTCCCGTTGAAAACTTTATGGTATGCAATGCATGGCATTTTCATTTTATCAACTTTTTGAATAATATATAAATATGTTTAATTCTAAGAGTAGTTTCCATTAGTCAAATTGATAATCTTTGAATTTTCAAGTTGAAAAGTGGCTACGTATAAAACGAAATCAAATGTGGCGAAAACAAACAACTGACTATTTATAGAAGGTTTATTTCATGGACCAAGTTCAACTGTATATCTCGTAAAACCCAAGAGCTACAGAACAGTTGTTTTGTCCTAATTTAGCGATTCTCAGAGGTCCACGCCCATCACAGTATATTTGATCGAAGTTAGAATCTTAAGATTCCATGTTTATCCAGCTTACGAAAAGATATAAATAAATAAGGTAAAGATAGTTTAGACTAATCTATTTTACCAAATATGACAACAAATCAGATTCACATATAACCGCTAAAGATATTTCACAGTACATAACCGTCATTTCATCAACTAAAACAAAAATTGGTAAAACGTAATGCAGTAATCGACAAATAACTTAGACTTTATAAGCAAAGATGGATAGTGGCTGGCAGTGGAATTCAGGATGCGCGTTCCATCCTATTTGAGCCTCGTCGGCGTGATGTACCTACATCTCAGAGTTGATGTTCACTCCGGGACTCAACCTCAGTGCTTAAGATAATATCGAGGCAATCCGCATAGAGTGCACATATGCCAATAAAAGACTGATCAATTGCAGTCCTAAGCATCAATGGGAAGATTCAAATAAGCAATACAAAATGAATTAATTGACTTAGATACTGTTTGCTTTGACTACCATAGATTTATTTTGATGTAGCAGTTTTGTTGAGAGTAGTTCAATTTTTGGTCGTCAGTTGTCACGAAGTATTACTGAAATTTAAGAAGAAATAGATATCTTTCTGGACAATGACTTTACATCACTGTTAAAATTTGATTAACACTTGCGTAAGAGTGTCAATTTGTGAAAAGTCTATTTGTTAATCGATAGGTTTGTGGTTTAATTTATATGGAATCGTTTGCTTAGTTCAACAATCATCATGGTTATCCTACAATTTCACTTCTATTACACTAAATACTAGTAGTCAAGTTAATTTCTGAAAGAACTTTAACGAACAGAATGAATTCCAATATTTGACAAAATATTCACTCAAATCTATTCGTAACATGTGATGGAGTATTGTTTGACAAGAATGACGATAATAATTACTAGTTATTTTTTGTCTTGTCAAAATAAATAGAGAATAATATCGAAATCAATATACAACGCAATTTATGTCTTTATACGTATATGTATGTACATGTCTATTATTACAATTACAAAAACATTCAAACGACTGATAATACTTTAACCAGAAAAGTAATTGAAATTTTTATTAAGCAACTAGATTTTTCGGTATTAGAAATGATGAATTGTTTTTTTCGTTAAAAAAAGACTAATAAATACTTCCATTTGAGATATAAGTGTAGTGAACGAGAACAAAAGTGAGGACAATCGAATGTATTTGAATATATTTTAGTAATATCTGAGAACCATTTGGTAAATATCTCATTTGCAAAATGTCAATCAATTGTCTCAAACTTGACTATTCCTTCCGCAAAATGTGAATCAATCGTCTCAGACTTTATTATTTCTTCGTTTCCACACCAATCATTCTCTGTTCTCGTTCTCTTTCCTTCGATCTTCTTAACCTTCTGCCTCCAGACATTTCACTTTAAATTGATGAAACATACTAATTATATCTGTCGACATCAGTAGCACACACCATATAAGTAATGAACGTTGAATGTGAAGTTATATAGACTGCAATCAATTTATGGTCAATGTTCAAAAGTTTTTATCAAAAAGCCGTATTCTAGGAAGTTATTCAAGTGTGAAAATATTCTTATAATAAATGAAAAAGCGACGAGCATTAAGATCCATTTATTCTAATCTTTTTCCCATAATGTTGTAGTGATCTACTTTTATCAACAGAACGCGATTGGTGTAATGGAAACAATTACTATTATAACCAATTGTACCAGTTATTGTTTTGCTGTACTTGATTGTTTAACTGTACCGAAGATATTCTTCCTTCCGTTGGTTGTAACCTTGTACGCGCTTACGTTTGCTCAATAAATCCGCTTGTACTTTATTGGCACTATCTCGGTCTTCTTTCGATACCACGAGATCGCCAACAAACATATTTCGCTACAACCTCCAACCACTTTTTTATATCTTGTACGCAACCTTCCTGTTACGGTGATCATAGTCAGACGCTACTCGACGCCACACTACAAAGTAATGTCTGGTAATGAGCATCACAAGAAATTTGTTACTTTTAAACAACAAAACATTATGATAAAAATACCTGGGTTTTTGATCAGAATGATTTCGGGTCATAAACCAATAAAAACAAACACAATTTATTAAGGGGATAATTAGATTAAAGTAAATACATTTATTCTTATGTTCACTGTACTTTTGGTATATTAACTTGAATAACATTTAACTGAAAGTGGTTATGATGTTTATTTAAGGATTATTGGATGTGCTAGTTTCTGGATGTCACATAGTGAAATTCAGATCTAATGAACTTGATTCTGTAAGGAAATTTAGTAAAGTTCTCTTTCAGTATAAGATCCTTGTCTTAACGTGAGATTGTTTAATGTTCTTCATTCTCAATAATTTCATAAAATCAAAATTTACTGTGTTGTCAAGTGTTATTTTATCAATCTGTATGGTTTCTCATTTGAATAGTAACACATTTTGAAAAAATTTTCTTCACTGCTATATAGTGTTAGAGAATTTTGTCGCGATATTCTCTATTAAGAACTCTACCGTATTCAGATAAAAAGTATTGAATGTGTAGAGTATTATCATAATGAAAATAAATATTTTTTGGGAATCTTACTCGTTAATAACCTGGAAGCACCTATATTCTTGAGTCCAATTGTCATTTATTCTAGATGAAGATAGAACGAACAAAGTAAAAATTAATGGCTGGGTTAAATTCAAACCGGTGCGATTCAACTGAGTAGATATGTACAACTATTAACAACTTTTCATTGATTATTGCTCCGTCACTAGGGCAGTGGATTTATCTACATGACAAGAATCATGACATTGACTAGTGTTTTCCTCTGTTAAGAAATCACTTCGAGTACCACCTATAAAAAAGTACTTCAGGTGCACATTGAAGTCTGTTGAATAAATGAAAGTCTCATAAATCAATTCTTAGTGTTTTCCTGTTATGCGTAACTATATAAAAGCTTCAATATTACGGTGAAGTTTATTTGTTTACAGCAAAGTAAATACATGAATGAAAGTAATCATAAATTCAGTAGCAATGGTGTGATTAAGGATATACCGAAAGAACTCAAATTTCATCATGTAAAATTTGAAACTGAATTGATGCATGGTTATTTAAAGAAATCATGAGTCTTACATCTAGATTTCGTGCTAGTTGACATTCATCAGGGAACTATATCCTTCATCTCGAGGTAACTGATGCCTCTCGAAATGATTCGAACCATTGTTACTTATTCTAACAGTACAATTCATTATCACTGAATTATTCATATAGCAGATTCAATTCAACGATTCGATATAAAGATATATGTGATGTTTGAATGAACTAATGACTCCTTTGTACTTGTTGAATGTTTGATTTCGAATTCTAAATACAGTACATTCGTTAGTGCTTGTGTAGTACTTCTTGATTCAATTGCGTTATCTCTAGGATTATTAGTTCATACTATAATTCAATTATTCCCAATTATCATAATATGGTTTCACAATGTCGAGACTTTCAAACTAATGATGATCGCATTTTAATTTAATCGACTAAATTCAATCAATAATAAGAACAATACAAACGAGAAATCGATTACTACTCACTGTTCAATCAATGTGAAAAAAACTATTTGAAAGTGTTTAAATGAATTTGGCTTCAAGTGCATAAAGGTAGGATTGATTATTGCATCATATAAACATTGAATCAATGCAAATCAATCTAGCGACATGAATTGTCGCATTTATTTAAATTATAAACTACTAACGTGGTGCATTACTGAAATGTACCACAACTAAGCATGAGAAACTTATGGAAATCTAAGCAAAATATATTGAGCTGACATTTACCATCTAGCTAATGAAGCATTTATTTAACAAATCCGAGGGAGCTGTTTCTGATCCTATCACAAATCATGTTTTTGTTCAGTTTCACTCATCCTTGTGTAAATATAATATAATGATAGTTGTATTGTAATTTCAAGTGTTATGTCGGGTGAACAATCCTTTGTGTATACAAACAATAAAAATCAATCTTTTTACTATTTTTCTACCAAAGGCCACGATTCTCTCTAACAAGTTGGTTCTTGTAATACCACCCTTGTTGCCTTGTATGACAACAGTAATTATAAATAAAGTCATTGGTATGATATTAATCGGTCATAATTTTATATATTAATCAGATGTAAAGTTATCGATCGAAGTCTGATAATCACCATACATCAGTAGACAGAACAACCAAGACGAAAGTAATGAATCCGTTCAGTCTTCAAATTCAGTTCATTTGAACGTCACGTTGTAGTTAACTACGAAAAGTATATCATTCCGCTGCTATTAAAAAGATAGCCTGTAGAATGACAAAAAACGTTGAAATTACAGGTTGTATAATGTACAGGTAAATAAATAGCTCTGTAAGTCTTCGACATTGAATGTTGACCGCATTAGTTTCAATGGGATCACCTAGCTGAAAGCGCTCGGTCATGCATCCACACCAGATCACGAGCGGGAACGCCGTGCTCAACATCCCCTGGAATCATTAGCCAGTCTAGATCAGTCGATTCTCGATATATTGATAGCCTATCAAATATATCTTGGAACCTCCTTGCTTCAGACTTTTGATTTCACTTTGTGGGTACAATTCATAATAGGTGTTACTGATTAAAACTTTGCCAAACTCCAAATACCTGTGGCATCTTCAACATAATACAAGTTAGATGGTAGTAAGTTCGTAAAGGAAAGATTAGGAAGTTATCGGTTTTTGAAAACTATAAAATCATTACAAAATGACTGTAACGACCGAACTACCAGTATTCGTTTTGAACGCAGGACTGACGAACCAAAATGTATTCGAATAGGTCAGACTACGCTCTTCTGCATAGCTTACCAAGCGTTTTTGAGACACTCGTATTAAATTATATCAAAATACAAACTCTGGGCTCAATTTATACGGTTCTAAGTTAGGAAATAGAACAAATTATATCAAAAATACAAAAGACCTCAAACGGCACAGCCTGTTCTATACAGTCAGAAGTTTCTTTAACGCAAAGTAGTGTGCTAAACAATAAAAGAAACAGTCAATACCAAGGGATTTGATACCTGAGAATCAACAAATATATTCCCAACAAACGGGATCAAATATTTATCTGCAGGGATTCCAGAAATCCTCCCAAGCAGACAGTCAAAAGGTTAACAGTCACACACTAGATTACGCCGTGACCTTGAGCTTAGTCAAACACGACCTCACTGTCAATAGTCCGGCAACATGCAATAGAAAATAAGGTAACAAAAGATACGTAATAAAAGCTCAAACGTGGAAGACTAAAGAACAAAAGATGTGGTTAAACGAGATCTGAACAAAGATTAAAATACACGACAGGGAGAAGAAACAAATAAATGACAGTACTGTCCAACAAAAAAGCTGCGGAGGGATTTTCGTCGTTCTCTTTCCGTTACAATGACTATATTGAGCGTGAAGTATAAGAAATCAGATAGTTTCAAAGAAACTGTTGATTTATTTACTAAGAGGTTAAAAATTTCGTAGGACGTTATATTTCCTACAGATGTTCTAATAGAAATGTAAACGCGATACTTGCGAACCCGAGTCCATGTGAAAGCTATAGTTAGAACAAGGACATCTTTGCTCTAAACATTTTCTACTGCTGAATGTAAAAGCAATCTGATTAGTACAATAGCTAAAGGAATTATAGTCATTAAGTGAAACGCACAATCATACCAACCAGTATCGCGTGTCTTATCGAAATGAATAAAAATTATGAGTTACACTAACATGATAAGATAATAATGTCCTTCACTTGTCTGGTCACATGCAACGGGGATAGTTTCCAGGCACACCAGAACAGAATGACGTAGTGGGCGCTTAAACAACGATCTGACTGTTTAGTTACGGACGTAACTAACAATATTAATGAGTAAATTTGGAAAGATATGCACCTTTTTGAGCTAGCATCTCTTTCTAAAGAAGGGGATTATTAACACCTGATAGTTCTAATTTTAGGTTACAACTTCGATAATAGATAATTATTATTCCGACATTGGTTCAATTAATCAGATTAGTTTCAATAATTAAACCTTGAAGTAGATCTGTATTTACCAACTGATATAACGATCACTTATGCATTTATTATCTTAGAATGAATAGCCTAATAGTCACGTGTTCGATCATTACATTTGACTAAGTAAACTGATTACTTAAATTGTTACATGGTTTCATTTTAACAATAGTAATTCACATTATGTTATACTGAGCTGAGATAACTCAGAACTCAGAATGACATAAACTAAATGTACCGACATTACTTAATATCTAGAAAAAGCTTTATAATTTTGTAGAATTTAATATAGAAATTATTAACGAGATGGTAAAATGACCAAAATTTATAGCTAGCTAAATACATTTAACCATATTGATTTGAAAAGGCCTCAGAACCTAAGTTTAATCGATTGAAAACGAAGTAACCAAGTGTGAAGTTATTTGAACTGAGCATCTTAGCTTATTCAACA
Organism: Schistosoma spindalis; assembly: GCA_946903255.1. Lineage (NCBI taxonomy): Eukaryota > Metazoa > Platyhelminthes > Trematoda > Strigeidida > Schistosomatidae > Schistosoma > Schistosoma spindalis. The sequence goes on along the minus strand of OX336420.1, from coordinate 73,942,091 downwards.
ATGTATTTCAAATGCCAATTTGAAAATAATGTAACAGAATGTTTAATACAATGTACTCGTTGAAACAAAGTGGTCAAAAGTGTACTTTAGTATATACTTTTGATCATATGTAATCATTTAGACAAAGCATAAACTCTCAGTATTACTTTGAACATAACTTCATTATTTAACATCTCCTGTAGGCCTTCTAGAGTTACAAAGGTTTGGTACAAGCTTCACTCGACATACTAACAAACTCAACTAATTCAAGATAGCTCTCAGCAGTACGTTTCAAGGCTTACAAGATGTATTCGAAGAAGAAGAAAATACTATGGAGAACTACTGCAAAGGGATCAAAGAAGCACTACCTTCAACGTGCCACGATGTTCTCAGCAGCAACAAACACTATCACAAGGAGTGAATCAGTTTTGAAACCCTAGACAAGATTCAGTAAAGAAAGACGGCAAATAACTACAGCCGAACAAGAACATAGAAAGTCGAGACACAAGCTGAATACACAAGTGCAAACAAACAATTAAAGAAGAGCATTGAAGCCGACAAGCAGAAATATGTGGAACACCTAGCAATGATCGAGGAGAAAGCTGCATGTGTAGGAAATATGAAACAACAATATGACACGATGAAGGAACGGGCAGAGAAATATATTAAACCAGAGATGCCGGTCAAGGACAAAGAAGGCAGGACAATCACCGACATTCAGGGAGAGAGGAACAAGTGGGTATTTTGAGCATTTCGAGCAACTCATGAGTAGATCAGCTCCACTCAAACCACCGGACATCGAGGCAGTACACACAGATCTTCCTTCTTAAGCCATCAAGTGAATGGAACTCGTCACCATACACCAACTCCCTTGACTATGAGAAGGCGTTCGATTGTGTGGATAGGAGAACACTATGGACACTTCTTCGGCACTATGGATTGAGTGCCTGTGAAGACCATCAACAACATATGGGGTTCATACGACGGACTACACTGCAATGTGGTGCATGGAGGACGCCTGACAAGCACATCCCAAGTGAAGACCGGAGTCAGACAATGCTGCTCACTCTCCCCCTTCCTCATTTTACTGGCAGTCGACTGGATTATGAAGACCTCCACATCTGACGGGAAGCACGGAATACGATGGACAGCTTCCATGCAACTAGACAATTCGGACTTCCCAGGTGGCCTAGCACTTCTACCCCAAACACGAAAACGAACGCAGGTCAAGGCAAGCAGTGTAGTAGTAGTCCCTTCATCATTAGGCCTCAAGATACACAAAAGGAGAAGCAACACCCTCAAATACAGCACAGAAAACACCAACCAAACTGATCACACTTGATGGATAAATTCTGAAACAGGTGGAAACTTTCACCTACCTGATCAGCATCATTATCATCATCGGTGTACGAGTAGGATCTGATGCACACGTAAAGCCACGGATTGGCAAAGTAAGGACAGCATCTCTATAGTTGAACAACATATGCAACTCCAAACAGCCGTCTATCAACCAACATCAAACTAATAATTTACATCAGAGGAAAGGCAATATATTTCCATTGAATGATTAAAATAGGAAATAAAGGAGGATAATTCTCTTTTCGGTTAATTCATTTACATAGGCTTTATATTCGTATTTATAGTTTTATTGACAATATATATCTATAGTAATGTGGAGCAGATTGTATTACAATCTCATTTGAGGCTCCACTTATCAAGTGAGGTTGCTTAATAATCAGGGGGTTAGATAGGCTGGATCAAGATTTTCGATGGGTATTTGTCGAAATTGAAGCATATCGTTACCTATTGCGTCATTAGATTATATTCTCTTTAAACTCAGTGAGACCCAGCTATGAGAGTTCATACTCTGACCGTTACAAGTCGGTTTTTGATATATAAATCTCTCTAGAGAACCATCTGATATTTTTTCAACCGGTCATCAAGAGATTGAAATGCCTCGTACTCCCCTATCTCCAACTTGATTCGAATTGTGTGATGACAGTTGTTGAGTAAGGTCGAGATTTCAGTGAAGCCCAAATATTTATCACAAGTGATGAAAGTATCCTCCATATATCTTTTATTTCAATAAAATCTCTCAACTATTGGTTAGAGCACCGTATTTTCCATATTGGCCATGGAACAATCAGCCAAGTGAGGACTTAGCGGTTAATCCAATGCAACCCAATTTGTTCGTCAATAGAGATCATTATTAAATCTGAAATGCACACTGAGAGTATATTGTAGACGTAGCTCTTCTAGATAATGTTTTGGGATACAAATGTCAAGGTTTTTATTTTCAACATAATTGGGTGAAAAACACAGTTTCTACGAGTACATTATTTGTAAGGAAAGAGGCGACATCCAATGGGATCACTCTTCCACACTTTGCATTTATATTTCCAGTTGAGTTTACAAGGTCAAATGAGTCAAGAGTTGTATCTACTGGCATGATTTCCGACGTCCATCAACGGAGTCCAGGAAATCGTACTGAACTCTGTAAGTATTTGATAGTTGATTTAAGTCAAGTTTAGCGTTAGAAAAAACAACAACAAGAAGTCGGACTTGTTAAGAAATCGTGAAAATGTTTAATTATATGTGATAAAGTAGATCCAAGTACCATTACTTTCAACTGATGCTTTGATTTGCTTTGCGTGACTCCTAGTATACGATAAGGTCTTTCATTTCGGCTAACCACCACCTGCGTTTTACAAGCTTTATAATATCCTAACCGTCGAATAGAACGTTATCTTTAAAAGCGAGAGAAAACTTAGTCATACTTCTCGCTATTTCTTTTTTGCTCTCTTTTTCAGCACTGTCATGTTATACTACCGACAATATACATGGAACATATGACTTCGTTCTGTGCCATCAATAATAACTCCAATATTTGTCTGGGAACACTACCTCCTGTTTCTATGACAAATACGCCCTATAACCTAATTGAGTAACTTATAGCAGTAAAGCATGTGGCGTTTGCAAAATTTCATCCTTATTACCCCATGTAACATAATGTTGTTTGAGTGGTTATTATTAAGATTAAAACAGATATCTACATACGATCGAGAGATTGAATATATGAAGAATATGTTTGACGAAGCAACCATCGTCGGTAATATAAACAATATGAAGCACAACAACAAAAACAGCAAGCATATAGTTAGATATTCGTAAGCTGGTTGTTCTTGATGCAAAATATCTGGTTTGCTAAGTCCTTATGTGATATGATTATCGTTTAATTCAGAGGACGGATTTCTGACTGGACTTTATTTAGCCACTCAACAACATAGTGAGGTTTATGGAAAGTATCATAAAGTGGTCTGCATTGATCCAACTTACAACGCAAATACGGAAACGTGTAAAATCAGAAGTACTGTAAAATTCTATCAAAAGTATTTTTGGGCATTAATGTTGTTCATTTAGTAATAAATATGTTTTTTTTCATTTCAAATGAATAAAAGGTTGTATTTCTGACGTTTCATAACTTTGAATAGGCCAAAACTTCTCCCCCTTTTATTTTTCACACTTTTTTGTACGTCACGTGTTACTCAGTTCTTTGTTTTGCCTTTTGTAATAAGTTAAGGTTGTTTCTGATATTTAATTTTGTAGTTGCATTATGCTAGACCATTGACATAAGTTTGCGTTTGGTTAAACTCCGGGTAACCAGGCGAAACAGTTAATCATTATCAACCCACAATTACATTCTGAAAACGGTTACTTCAATTATTGAAGATAAATTTTGCTCTCACTTTTGATTCTCAGAGATTGTCGTGTTATTTATTAATCATCTTTTTGGTTGTAAAGAGCATCGTCTTATGCTTGAAGAACTTTCGTTTGGATAGGTGACTGTAACTTTTTTACTTTTGATGCAACTTGTTTTTCTACTTAAAGTAGAAACAAATAAAAAATAATTTAACGCAGGTGGCTTTAAACGCTTCAGACGCTATATTGAAGGATGTATTTCAGTCTAAACGCATAAATTTTGGCTAGTTTTTTCCTCTGTGTTTGAACCGAAGTTTTGTGTTAAGGTTGCTACGATAGGTAAAAAAGTCACTTCATCAATAATTTTGTGGCCACTACTGTTTATTGTGAGTGCGGTTGCCTCGCACTGTTTGTTTGGATAGGGAAAGAGTTTATATACGATGAGAATTGAATATTAGGTATCTTTGCTGACATTATGGGAGATATTTCACACACGTGAACAGTTATCATGGACTATGATCAAGCAACAATAATGACTTTCAGGATAACATATAGGTATGAAGATAACAGAGCTATTCGTAAAACATACATGCATTTGAAAGTGCTATAAGCTTTTACTTAAGTCAAGTACATGGGAAAGTCAGCGAGTAGGTATAAAGTAAAAGCATTTGTATGTATCTCATGAGTATCAATCGATATGTGTACAAAGTTATGACCATATAGTTTATAGGTAAACATCGGAGTGTGAACATGCTTTAAATCAAACTCACGCATACTTTTACGTGGTGAATTTACCGTCTAAATTACAGCCGGTAGGCAATGAAACTTATGATAGGCTTACTATAATCACTAGTTATTACTTAGAGTGAATTCAGGGGTGAAAAGTCGTTTTAAATATATATGAAAAGAAAGTGGTTGTGCCGTATGTCCATATGGCCTGCTGCTCATAGTCGGCATGCGATAGTCCATCGCAACTACAAAAAAGGGTTTGAGTCACCTAATAGTCAGACAAAGATATATTTAGCCTAACGTGGTGCATTATATACATGTATGATGAATGTGTACAAATGGAATGGCAGAATAACGAGGAGGAAAGATGAAGAAGACCTATTTGCATCCAAGTACTTAAAGTCAGGATTTACACCGGCATTCTCGAAAAAGTCAGTAGTTATCTTACAAGAAATTTAGTAGGTAGGTAGAAACCCAGATTCATTATATATATTAATATTACTTCTCCACTCGTTACCTTATCTACAACCCATATACTTCTATACTTTTTCGCCCGCTTTAATAAACAACTATCCTACGTTATACCCTCCTTAATGCTTATACTCTAATTGGGAAACTATACTTTGTACTATGGTCAATTAAAGCACTGCATCGATACCTTACCCACAGTCCATAATTTGTAACTGCCTGATAAGCTTGTAAAATGGTACTTATAGAAATAGTGTTCTCCAACAGGGAGTGAAACACAGAGGATCGTGTGAGGTATGACATATATGCAAAAATAAGCATAAATGAGCCTAAGATCACAGAAGGAGGGAGGATGGAGTTACTGACCAGCAAGCATTGATGGTGAGGGCGATGACTTCAATCCACCCGTGTTTGTGGGCAGAACATTTTGTATGTATCAGGCACTTTATGATTGAGAATAAGTCAATCAATCTGTGATATATACCGTTTTCCTACGCTCACCACTCAAACTCATGTTTCCAGTTTTATGTTGGATAAGCTATTCTACTCAGACAACCTTTAACATGCTAACTCGGACTTTTACACTAGAATTGTATGGCTGGCATCGGATGGACAAAAAAGAAAAGAAATAAAGAAAAAGACAATAAAAGATATAGTTATTAATATTCCTAACACTTCACCCTCTATATGCATACTCCCTACTAATAGACCGCTTTCCTTGTACCAACCTTGACTTCCCTTCCTTCATGTGACCTTATTCCAGCTTGTTAAACATCACAACTCATTGTTATTTATAACTACATTCTCTCAAATGGAGCCTCTGACTTCATTTCACTCTAACAAACGATAATATGAATTTAATCTAATTTATTATACCTCTGTCTGTTCTACTACAAAATGTTAAGCAACGTTTGGTGTTCATATCCAAGTGCCTTGCTGCTCTTTTGTTTCTCTTTTTTCTTTCTTCAGAATCTTGCTCTGAGGGCATAGCTATGGAGCTTCTGAAGTCTGGAACAAGCTAGACTTACCCACCTCCTCATGGTCATAGTTTACAACAAGCGCTCTACGAGTCTACTTTATAACAATTATAAACTTAGTAAGTTGGGAAGTATACTGTGAGCCAACATGTTGTAATCTGTAAATCATGCTTGTAAAAATAGCGTGTACCTGCTCATGCAGAAATATATTATTATTATATATCTTCTGGTCCGCTTCTCCATTTCTTGCGGGTTCAACAGAAATTAACTAACAATATACTTCAGCATAGAATCTTACTTAGTCTCACACCTCAGACATACAAAGCATCCCAAATTTTGGACCAACGCATTGCTACTAGTAAGTTCTTTTAGAAACGTTGATACGTCAGTCATTTTATATTATTCAACTCAAGTGTCTTGATGAACACTAGCCCTTTTCTAGCAGAACAACGATCAAATCAGTTATGTGACCATAATTTATGATAAAATTGGACCAATCATATATGTTATGCCAGAAGCTGTGTATTTCCAATATCAGCATTCACTATATCGCGAATATCGAGTGAAACACGAGTGGAAATGTGTTAGTCCACTGTGTAACGTTTTCAGCTGAAAGTGGAGCTGTCAACCGTCCGTGAAACCGCTCTATTAACCGGTTAGTTCGTAAGTGGTGGACGGTCTTTCGGAAACATATGACTTTTAGTAACGAAGTAAGAAAACAAACAAATCCAGATTTGAACAGTTCACAGCCTGGAGTGACATTTGAATAACAGCCGGATTCGGTTATCCAACGTTCGACGAAAGAGTAGGTCACTATTTTGACATTAATGTCCTCGATAGATACTACCTCTGGCCATCATGTAAAATGGTCTACACACGTTAAGAGGGAAGAGTGTCCATTTGAATCTGTTAGGGGTCATATCCAGTCATGATGAACATGGTCAAAGTGAGCGTCGAGAGATTTGAAAGAGCCTGTAGAACATTTTTTTGTGTTCGATAACCTTAGATTTCTGACAGCTTACACAAGAGTGTGCCCGCTCCCTCACGTGTTTATTCATACTAGACCAACGAAATCGTTTTGCGATGAGCTCCATGGTTCCTCGAAAACCTGAACGAATGAATTTGCGCAACGAATGTAAGACGTTGCATCGAAAATGTTTTGGCAAGATTGGACGGTCCTTATCCGTAGATGTGTCGCATGGTCACATTACCTGTTCCCACCTGTTTTATACAATTTCAGGATTGTCGAGAATAGCTCACGTTGAAGACAGGTTTCTTCTCTTTGAAGCTAGGGGATTCAGATGAGTTAGTCCCCTGAAGACTGTTCAAGGAAGTTACACGAGACAAGAGGTCTACGTCAACATTGTTTGCCCCACAACTGTGTTGCATATCTGAAGTGAACTGTGAAATGTAGTCTAGTTGTCGAGACTCTCTAGAGGAGTGCTTGTCTGAAGATGATTCAGAAGAAAGTGTTAATGGTTGTTTTGTAATAACGTCCTTATCTGTGAAGGACGTATTCCTCTCATTGTCGTATAAATTGATAATTTTCCCAGTTGCACGTAGGTGGTTTGTTAAGGGTCTCATGACACGGACAGTCTGATTTGATCCTCGAGTGAATATTCGCCAGCCCATTAAATATACGTATTTGCTTGACTGTGGTCGGTAAACTGGAATGGCCTCCCTTTTGCTTTACGGAGGGTGGGTGCGTTGAACATCAATAATATGTTGGAGGAAGATCAGGAATTTGGTTTCTATTCGAAATTTCTGAATGCCTACATGAATGTATTGTTTCCGCAGTCGTTCAAAAACACGATCTAGACGCTGGAGATGAAGTTCTCTGTCCGGACCTGCAATCAAGAAATCATCTATATATGGTTGTACGAAGTCGAAACTTCGAAGGACGTCGCTGACAAAACTCTGAAAAGTTTATGCAGCATTTCTCAAACCAAAAGACAAGCACAGAGGGGAGTGATAATAACCGATTTCGGAATGTTGTCTGCTGCCACGAGAATTTGATTATGTGCTTTAACCTGATCGGTTTTTGAGAAGGCATTTAAACATTTTAGGGTAGCTGTCAGGTAGTGCTTATGTGACGAAAGAATACGATCGAGAGTGGTTTTTGTATTAAGGTGCACTTGTAAAATTATGGTCTACTATGATATTAGCACTGCTCTAATAACAGACCTAATCCTAAAATTGCAGATGTGTTATGATGTAACTGCCTAATCTATAAGATCTTACGTGGAAGTCACATCACCATCTACACCAACTCACTGCGTCGTAACAATTACCAGTACATGATGGAGAACAATCCTAGGCTAGGGATAGGACAATATATTTAATATGAATTAAAGACATAACGTAACATTTAGCAGGAGGGACCACGTCTGAATGGTCGAGCCGTGCCACAAGATTAACTTCAATTAATTCAATTCGTTCTCCCCGCCTTCTCCATTCTTCTGTATTTCTCCGCGTTAAATGTTTAATGTCTATTTCTCATATTGTCTCGTGGTAGGGCCCAACGCCCCTACACACTCACCATTTGGGATGTAATCGTTATAATCCTTTTCGGGGTATTTTGAAAAACAGCTCAACCACATGTATAATTATGACTAAGCATAATCCAAAATCATAAAATTGAGTTTCATAAAGAGATAGTTTATTAGTTCCGTCCATTAACCTAGAGTTGATAATTAGCTTGTGGTGTCGCAGCTCGTTTATACCAATGATTGACAGAAACGTTTACAACAATGAAAATCCAGTGAACAGGGTTGTGTAAATCCAAGCTAAGATAAACGTGAATAGTCCAGTCTAAATTATTCTAAGCACCTCCACCAAAACACTTGAAATGAGGAAATTGCCTAACTTCATGCATCGTAAATTCTTTCAAATTGAATCTTCATTAATTCTTTACAAGATATGCGTAAGATGTGTCGTTGAGTACAACGAGTATCCCCTCGCAAAATGCATATGACTGATTTACTTAATGAGTATCGTTCTCGATGCCATATTCTAGGACTTGAAGCCCACTGAAAAAGAAGGCTTCAAGCTCCTCAAAAATCTTACTTACTCAATTTGTGATATAATTATTACCCAAGACCCACATATATACGAGCTCCGACATAAAGTTCCTGCGGTCGAACTTGAAAATTACAGATCCGAAAATTGCGAAAACTTCATCCAGATCAAGTATGGATCATTGTGGATCAGTTTTTCCTGTGAAACAAGCATGAATGGAGTACATACGTCTGTAACACTTCTGGATGAAGCTTTAGCTTGCACTGACCTAGTGTGCATGAACACATCTGCGCCCTACCCAGATATAATAGGCCCTCTACATGCCTAAATCATATCAGACTCTAAGCTGAGTTTCATTTTCTCTTCCTCTTTGCAGCTGTATTTGATATCTCCTTAGCTATATGTCCCTATTTAATTTTTCCTTGAGGTAAACAGATAACTCACCGAGGTTGTCGATACTGCTCAACTTTAATCGCCTTCATGAGATGCTCATTGTTATCCTAAAGAGTTGTCGAGTGAACTTTACAATCTCTCGTATACTAACAGTAATCTAGCAACTATGGAGCTTGTAACTCATCCACCGATTCGGATTGCACAAAATACCATCAACAATGAGTTAGTGTAAGTTCTTTCTCGTCTGTTTCCCATCAGTGTACTGAATTTGCTTGCATTTTGCTGACTTATCATCAATTTCATCTCGTTAAATGTTGCCTTATGACCATTGTATTCCTACATTTATCTGCCTACTTCAGTAAACATCTGACTTCATTACACCCTTCGAAACGTTCACACATTGTTTATAAACTCACAAATCAAACTATAGTCGTTTCAAGCATTGCATTGATGTCCTAATCACAGTCCATATATTGAAATCACGTGATGAGCTAGTAAATGGTTTATATGGAAAAGTTCTCCTTACTTATATACGCATATTACCTGTCGCAGGGATACATAGGCCGCCCACCATCATTCTCCATTTAACTCTGTTCTCCACTCTTTTTCCAAGTTGTTTCTAAGCTGTGTTCACTCTTTTGATTTATACTTTCAATTCTCTATGAAGTATGTTCCTTGGTATTCCTCTTTTCCGCTTCTCTACAGGATTACAAGTAAGCACCTTGCCTCAATGTGCAGTTTGATTATTTCCACAACGCATGTCCTATCCACCCCCAACGTCATTTACCAATTTCCTCTTCAACTGGAAACTGGTTTGTTCTCTCCCACAGTAGTTTATTGTCGATGGCATCCGACCAACATATATTGAGTATGTTGAGTAGACATTTGTTTACAAATACTTGTACATTTTTGATTATGGTTGTGGTAGTTCTGGAAGATTCAGCTCCGTACAGCAGAAGTGTCTTGACGTTTGCATTGAGGATTGTGACTTTGATGTTGGTTGAGAGACGGTTGTTTGGAGTTGAATATGTTGTTCAACTGTAGAGATGCTGTCCTTACTTTGCCAATCCGTGGCTTCACGTAGGCATCAGATCCTACTCGTACACCGATGATGATAATGATGCTGATCAGGTAGGTGAAAGTTTCCACCTGTTTCAGAATTTATCCATCAAGTGTGATCAGTTTGGTTGGTATTTTATGTGCTGTATTTGAGGTTGTTACTTCTTCCTTTGTGTATGTTGAAGTCTACTGCTCCAGAGGCAGCTGATATATCCACTATCTTCACTTGAGCTAGTTGATGAGGATGGAATGGAAGAGCAAGGTCATCTTTGAAGTTAAAATTGTCTATCCGCATTCATCTGCGCATTGTATTTCGTGCTTTGTCTGAGATATGGACGTCTACATAACTCAGTCAACAACTAGACGAGAGAATATGAGGCGAGAGTGAGTAGCCTTGACTAATACCGGTTCTCACTTGGAATGCGCTTGTTATCTGTCCCCCAAAAACGACTTTATAGAGTAGTCCGTCTCATGAATTCCGTATGATATTGATGATTTTCCTAAGTGCTCACCTCATAGTGCCGGAGAAGTGTCCATAGTGTTCTCTTATCCACACATTCAAACGCCTTTTTATTGTCAAGGGAGTTGGTGTACAGTGACGAGTTCCATCAGCATGTAACTCTGCAAAGTCACTGTCTGTTCAAGGCTTGCACAGAGCGGGGGTTGGTCGTGAGGTCGGAAACCCCATCCCTTAGATAACAGTCTTGCTATAAATATGCCACTGCAGTGTTTTCCTGTAGGATATGAAAGATTGAGGGTCGATTAGGAAATGATATTTGATCTAAAAATAACTTTAAAAGAGTCTAAAATCTGTTACCAGATACGGAAACCCGTTAAACGGAAGCTACTTTTCTTCCGTCCATAACCATTTGAAACATCTGAACTAATTACTGAGCTCAACGGGCGCGGCGAGTTTGTAGTAGTTGATACGAAATGCCCCCAAAGAAAAATGAACCTTCTAAAAAGAATGTGGAAAAACAGAAGCAAAAAATCGTTGAGGTAGTTCATAACTTTTGTCCATAGTATTTTTCTCCAAGGATAAAACTTTTGGAATGAAAAATAAAAAAGGGGCCAAGCAACAAAAGTTCATTCAACAAGTACAAAAACAAGTTACCCAAGGTAACAGGTCGGCTAAAGAGGTGCGAAACCATTTCCTAGTCAAAGATCATTTAGTCGGAGCGTGAAAAACAATTGAAGGAAGACAAGAAAAAAGAGAAGGTTGAACTTAATGACTTGTTCAAACCTGTGCTAGAATTACAAAAGTGTGCGAAAGGTGGGTGGTATATATTATGCTAGCTGTATTCTTCAGGAGTTGATCCAAAGTCAGTTCTGTGCGTCTTCTTCAAACAGGGTTTGTGTGCCAAAGGTGACAAGTGCAAATTTTCCCATGACTTGACTGTTGAACGAAAGGCAGAAAAGCGTGGGATTTATTCAGAGTCTGATAAAACGGACAGTACTATGGATGACTGGGACATAAATAAATTAGAAGAAGTGATTAGCAAAAAGCACGATGCTGATAACAAAGGGTTACCACCCAGTACTATAGTAAGTTGTGAGCTTTTACATCAAGTCTTTAGGTATGTAAGTACTTCATTGATGCAGTGGAAAATTCCAAGTATGGTTGGTTTTGGGAGTGCCCGAATGGAAAAACATGTCACTACAGACACGCCTTGCCTCCTGGTTTGCTTGCGTTTGCAACTAATCATCCTAGGTTTCATCTTACAACGAGATAAGAAGAAAATGGAAGAACAGAAGGAGATAATATCCATAGAGGATTTAGTTGAACGAGAGGTATGTATAAACCATAAAACCACTCATTTGTATTTCCAATTTATTTTGATATTTGTGGGTAATCTTGTTTTGTCACACATTTCTTACGTAGTGACAAAAGTGTATAAAAGTAGCTTTCGATGTAAACTGGTACGTAATTTGGTCATGTGTTGGCACGAGTTTATGAAGGCCTATTTCAGTCAAATTCGTAACATCCAGATTTCCGTGTTCATCTGCCATCGTTGATGAAAGGATAAAGTAGTAAACGCTAGAGTAGATATGCTCATCGTGTTAAGACGCTTAATTATTTGAATTTCCATTTGGAAGATTCAAAAAGTCAAACTAGAAAGGGCATTAAAATGAAGGGATAGAGTGTTTAAAAGGGTATTTCGATACCAGGGAACATTAATGGATATTGGTACATTGTGTGGCGCATATATATCTGGTGCCCCCTCGTACCAATTTATGTGCACATCACGTAGTAGGTCCAACTACTGACTTCTAAACTTCCTAATACGCATCACAAAGCTTAGCATAAATTCGGTAAGTACACATAATAGGTTTTAATTAACTATATACTGACTAGCACGTGACAGTTAGTAGTAACTTACCAAGTGAAACATCACGTCGTCTAAGTTCACAAGCTAACAGACTCAATAAAATTCCTTTTAGATGAAAACTGACTTAAAAAACATTGGTGAAAAACTAATTCTCGAAATAGGTATCTAAAATCATAGATTAGAGTTCTATGCTTGTTGGAAAAGTCGTGTACAAGCTTACAAATCTGGAAAATAATTCTAGGTTGTGGTATCATGTGAATGGTTTTTGACTTCTGTTTTGTTAATTAATTACAGGTATTAATCTAAAATTGTTAGCAATACTCTTAGATTCTGTTCCAAAACAATTCCTTCAACCTTTCAGTGGATATTTTTTTATATAGGGTGTTTGGACGTTCTAAGCCTTTTATATAAAAGGAATGAAAAAAGGTATGGATTTAGTCTGAAAACAAAATGAGATACTGGACCTTATTTACACTAGGGTTGAATATAAAATTGAGAGTTTATGTGATCAAGTTCACGAGTATTTTCTCAATCATCGTGCTATAAGAACAAACTAAATTCAGTTTATTCTAATATTATTTGGTATATATATATGGACTATATTTAGTCCTAAGTAAATAATTCAATCTGAGTAGTTAATCCTCAGTATTTTGGATCTTTTAGTGTTTATTGAAACCAACTTTATACTTTTTCTATTTGTTCTATTACTGTCTTAGGCGAATTTTTGTTTCGTTACATCAAAATTACGTTTTCGGGTCTTTAAAACTGACCTGCTTTTATGCTAAAAACTGAGGTCTTGTCATTTAATCTAACGTGATCTTACATGGGATTTTTATCTTTTAGAGGCAAGCTCTTGGACTTAATCAAACCAGAGTTACGTTACATACATTTATGGAATGGAAGAAACGAAAGGTAACGCGTTTTCATCCAATACTTACCGTATTATAAAAGAGGCTTGAGAAAATCGAGAAGCGATCTGCCGATAAAGCGATGCGAGAAGCTAGTTATAAACAAGGCCGTTCCGCAGGGGTAAGTTGTTTCAGCTTTTATTATTTTCTTTGTTTACTTCATGCACAAAATCTGAAACATCTAGGCATAAAGATTGTGACGCATGAATAAGATTACAATATGACAAAATAAACGAGGAGAGGGAAGTTGAATTGAAAATAAACGAACAGTACTATATTACAGGAGCTGTAGTTGAGTTAAAAATACAATGGAGAAATCCATTTCACTAAAGAGTTTTCCATACTTTTATGAGAAATTTACAATAGAACGATCGTAGGATCACTACTGATATCTTTTCCGACCCATACCTGATAATATATCTCAAGAAAACGAGTTCAGTCAGTCAGTCAGTAACAACGTGGAACTTTGTACGTACGTACATCAGTTCGAGTTTCCATACCACATTAGCGCAGAGATGCTGTTATCGATTCAAATCCCATAGTGGTAGAGGTAGTGAAAGTATAGGTAGTAATCGGGAACATTAGGGTTTGAAGATGTTATTCAAGGAGTATAATCCAGTGGAATAGATTTGGAAAGAAAATAAACGACATGAAGAACTCAGAAGATTAGAATTTGGGAGGACACAAAGAGTGGATGCACCTGTGCGATTGCAAACGATTTTGAGCCATGTCATTCAAGATCTCTAACCATCGGTTGCTATCACCTCACGGATCCCAACCAAGTAGTCTACACCTACCAACATGGCTCAGTCCACTTGTCAGTGACTTCATGGATTTGTGCCATGTTTTGGTCTGGCCGCCCCTAGTTTTCCTCCAACCTACTCCTTATTTATTTATTTATTTATTTATTTTAACACATAAGTATAGGTACAGGGAGGCACCAAAATACATATGCGCCACGCAAAGCTCAATTGATTTGTGTGAGGGCTGTGATACTGCTCGGGTGCCCAAACCGAAGCAGGTGGTTGTCTTAGGGGGCCACACCCCGAGCCTTTGACCTGAACGTCTGACCCACAAGGCAGTGGAGCATCGTGAGGAGATGCAGTCCCATGGTAGCCGGTGACCAACGATTGGTTCATACGCCATTTGTTCCCGCAGGATACTGGAGCCCATGTGCACCATTGATTTGGGGTCCGGTTAAAGCGCCAGACATTCGCTTTTCGTCCTCTCATTTTTGTAAACAACACCCCCGCCACGAGAAGGCATTGAGTAGGACTTCCCTGGCAGGGGCTATATACGCATGGCCATGTGAGAGCATTTCGAGAGGGAGAGCGGACTCTCCCCACTCTCGGCCGTACCAGGGCATTTGGGGGCCCAACCTACTCCTACACCATAAAATATCGCACGTCGGGGCAGTCGGTGGTCGGGCATGCGCAACACATGTCCCAGCCTTCTCAACTGATGAAGTTTCACTACTTCATCAATTGATTTGCCATCCTTACCTAGTACCCGTTTCCTAACAACTGAGTTACTTACTCGGTGGTCCCAGGAGATACGAGCAATGTTTCGAAGACATCTATGGTCGAATACTAGTAACCTACGAATGTCCTCTACTCTTACCGGCCATGTTTCACTGCCATAAAGTAGGGCAGAACGAACTGCTGCGCAGTAAACACGTCCTATGGTTGATAGACAGATGTCTCGCCTACGCCACAAATGACGCAAGTTGGCAAAAGCTAGTCGAGCCTTCTGTATCTGTGCTGAGATTTCGTCACACCAGACCACAAGGGCTGATGAGACTCCCAAAATAAGTGAAGCGGTCGATACGCTCAACTACTTCACTCTCTATCATTAGTTCAGCTGTCGATGCAACCCAATTCTGAAGCAACATTTTGCATTTCGGGGAGAGAATCTCATCCCAAACACGCTTGCATTGTTGCTTATTGTGGTCAGAATACAGTATTTCGTCAGCGTCTTCACCAAACAGAACTATATCATCGGCATGTTCTAAGTTAAAATGTGAATCTCCCGGTAGAAGTTCATTCCCTGGAAATTTATGTGAGGGAAATAACGACAAAGTTAAACAAGAATGGAGAGAGTGGACAGTCCTGACGAACACAACTTAGGGTAATCAATTCTGATGACAGTTCGCCATATGCTCTCACTCGACCAGTTGTGTTCGAATAGAGAGCCTTTATAAGGTTGACGTACTTCTTTGGTACTCCTTCCAGTGACAAACACTGCCACAGAACCTCACGATCAACAGAGTCAAATGCCGCCATAAGGTCGAGAAATACTACAATTGTGGAGCGTCCGAATGTGTGTCTATGTTCTAGGATCTGACGTCGTGTGAATATCTCGTCTATACAACCACGTCCAGGTCGAAAACCAGCCTGATTTTCTCTAGTCTGCTCTTCACGAGCTTTGGTTAGACGTCGAAGTATTATTGAAGTTAATATTTTAGACACTATTTTAGTCAAACTGATTCCTCTGTGATTGTCATAAGAGGACTTTTGTCCTTTCTTATTGACTGGCACAATCAGTGATTGAGACCAGTCAGATGGGATTACGTCCAGTTCCCAAATTCTATTCAAGACCTCAGTCAATCTCACTGCTAATACTGGACCACCATCCTTAAAAATCTCAGGAGTAAACCTGTCAGGGCCTGCTGCTCTCTCTTGCTTCAAATTTCCTATAGCTTTTTCAACTTCGTAACGAGTCGGAGGACTTACATTAATTTGTCATTCAGGTCGACTGGAGATCGTGAGAAACCGAATTGTTGCTGAAGGCCAGTTGAACTGATCCCTAACGTGTTCTGCCCATCGATCCAATCTCCTGGATTGAGAATGAATAATATGTCCATCTTTTTCTGAGATAGTTTTGCTAACAGTTGGGTTCCTAATACCGGTTTCCTTAACAAGTCTAAACAATTGTCTGCAGTTACCTATTGCCAAGGGAAGCAGCATCAGGGCTTCCAGATACACAAAGCGTAAATTGAGTTGGTTCGTTACTTTGACATGGTGAGTTCAAATGAATGACACTACTAGGGTCCTGTGTGCGCGTTTCGAAGACGCGGTACACATTGATGGCGCGAGATTCTAAAGTCGTCGCTAAGGAGGCCTGTTGTTCTATTTGTCACAGTGTTCGGACGTTAAGAGCTCCTACATGTAGTTTAGAGCGTGGTTTCAGGAGACCAGGAATAGCGTTCCACGTACTCGAATCGTTTGCACTAGCGGGGCGAGGTGATAGAGTGACGTGAGAAGGGTTAGTCGTGGAGATAAGAGAGTTATTAAGAGGTGTAGGAAGGATTTGAATGTGATCAACTTGGTCTCGTGTGTTGTTACGGGTATGAGGGCTGATGTCACCTCCCGGCTGCCGAAACCGTGGAACTTTGGGATGCTCTCATGAAGTTTATCGAGTGATAATGATTAATTTGAGTGTGTTGGGCGAAATGAATTGAAGTAAATTATATTATTGTTTTCTGTAAACGACACCTTAATCAATTCCATAATTATTTGTTCTTAATAAACTGATATCACATTTTTATTTGACTAACTATCTTTTTGATTCCTCATGGTTTGTTGAAACTTGGCCTAATTCACTGTTTTGTCAAATCTTCATAAGTTAGTTTCCTTGTTTGCATGACTATAAGGTTGCATCAGTACAGGTTGTGATGTTATAATTCCTCTCATTACAACCCAGCTATTCCTATTGCTTAGTAATCTTGGATTCTACTTCACTCGACAAGTCCGCAAATCAGAACACGGTTGAACAGGAAAGAAATTCTACTCCAGATAACAAGGGTAGAAAGAAGTTGGAAACACAATAAGAAAAACATTAGTATATTTCCGGTTTTTACGTGAGAAGATTCTAGTGTTCTCAAAGCATCAACTAGCGCTGATTGGATGATAAATAACCAATCAGCGCGCACCAACACAATCGTACACGGAACGTGCTTGAATCCAAACTATATTCTTTTAACAGGAAGGTTCTTATGGTGTCATTGGCTTTATAGGTGCGTTAAAAATTTCCGATTTTTACATACTAATTTATGCCATCTTCATAGAGTTATTTTATTCTTTACTTATTATTTATTTTCTACAAGAAATGGTTGAAATGGATTATATTATTCCCATCTTTTGCTTGTTTCATATTTGTTGATCCCAATTGTAGATAAGTGGTCGGGAGATTTTTGAGTTTGACCCAACATTAGTTATGGAGGCACTGGATGATGACGAAACATCTGGAGTTGTTGACTCTAGAATTCGTGATGATGGAGAAAATGAAGTTAGTATACAATTTAATCTCATTTATTTCTTCCCAAATTTAAGTCATTGGTTTTCGAAATTGTGACTTATTAGTATAAACGCCAGACTTCCAACCGCTGATTTTTGATTATCAACCTCGTCTAGTGTATTGCGATTGGGATAATCAAAAGTAACATTAGGTTTAATACTGTACATGTATCTCACAGTTTGTTACATTAACCTTGATTTTGTTACTAAGTTGGATTATTTACTTGATATATTTGTGCTAGTTCTAACTACACTTCGATACTAGGATACAGCAACACTTCTCTCTCAGCTTCGGCTACTCCAAAAGGCAAATCTCATAAGGGAGATTTGTTTTGTAGAAAGCAGAATATTAATGTTAAATAGAGCCCATTCAATTATATGCTGATTATAGTCAGTGATTATTAGTTGACTTGAACGAAAAATCACAGCGAATTAACTAATACCATAAAAATGTACCGAATGTCAACTAAAGAAAAGCACTTTAAATCAATATGTAAATTTTAAGGTTGATTTCCTCCGAATAAATTATATCAAGGGATTTAGTATTCTTAGCATTTTATTTTATTTTATTTTAACACATAGATATCGGTACAAGAAGGCACCAAATACATATGCGCCACACAGATCTCATTTGATATGTGTGAGGGCTGTGATACTGCCCGGGTGCCCAAACCGAAGCAGGATCCTTAGCATTACTGTGGTTAATCGCTTTTATTTTTGTCTTCACGTTTTTTCGGTGTTATAGTAATACTAACTGATGTAAGAGACATAATACAACACATATTTGTATTTGAATTCCGAGGGAGGCAGGAAACTAAGAGAAACAGTACGATCACTAGGAAATTGTCTCATAAGAAGTACAGTTCATTACATACCAAATTTTTAAGTGAAACATTAGTGCGAAGGCTTATTTAATTTGAAAGAGACAGATCACATCCGAGATTTTTGAAATGATGGCTGATTATTATTAATTTTACTCACTACGCTGTTCGTTAGGCTTTAGAACCAAATGTTATCCATTTTGAATGATTTTAGTCGTCGTTTGTTCCATTTTGGAAATAAAAACAATTGTCTGATATATAGGCCAAGTTTGGGGAGATCTCGTCCTGTTGTAAGTCCAGATAGATCACATGCTATCATAAGGGCGGATAGCCGCTAAGAAGTGCACACATGAACTGACTTACTGCAAGCGTATGGATTATTCGTACCTTTCCTTTTAGGTAGCTAGATAATCAAGTGTTTAGGAAGCGTGCATTGTGAATGAGTTGGATTAGAAGATAATAAAGTCTTCAGTAAACACAGAAAACTAGTTTTAGTAAAATGGATTTAAGTTCCTGGTATCCCGCCATCGTGGACACTGATATAGTTTCTGTGTCCTGTTATTTGGTTGAATACATTGACATTTGACTATTACTTAATTCTTAGACCTGAAGACGTACAAGATTAGTAGGTGTGGTGAGTTAGTATACCTTCATGATATGCAAACGTGATTATGCAATAAATCTGTAGATTCTTACATTGTTAATCAAATCACTAAAGTTTATTCATGATGGCACCCTTGATCATATTGCAGTTAATTTTGAGTTGTCACTTTAGTACTTTTCATCAGTGATGAAAATTTTCATTGATGTTACCTGGTCGTTTAAATCCGGTTGTTTTGTCCTACCGTTTATGTACTGTCCTGTGTTTTTTATCTTTTAGTATGATGGTCCTGTCAGGGATATTGACTTGAATATGTTTGCAATCGAAGTACTTGATTGTGAGGACAGTAAGTTTGTGTGGTTTATGTAGACTTATTTTAAGCTGTTCTCTTACTCTTTCCTCAACCAATTAAAGTTTTTGCGTTCGTTTGGTTCTCTTGATGATTTTGAAGCGGAAACAACAAGATCTACAGAACAAAATAAAAAAAATTCATGGTATTTACCTAATTTTGTTCAAATTAAAAAAGTGCTGAATATTGCATCACATATCTCATCCTATATATATATATATAGCTTGCGATATACTGTTATTGAATCTTTTCTTGTTTTCTACTCTCGAGTTTACAATATATGATATAGCTTTGATACAAATCAGTGTTGTACGAGACAACAGATAGTTTGTTTCACATGGTCAGCGCTGCCCTGGTTACTCACCCGATTTGTTTGACGAATACTCATTAGTCTTTATATGCATTAAGAACGCTTTTGAAACTGATTTAGTTCTTAAGTTCGAGTTTGATTTCATGACTTATCTGACTTGCCGTATTTAAGTTTAACACCATACAAATGTTCCACTGTTTTAAAAGTTGCAACGTTTGTGTGTGGCGTCATCTAGAGAAAATCCTGAAAATGGGGGATTCCGTCACTTCAGAAGATTAAGCTTATTAAAACATTGGGGAATATTATTGTTTCCTAAAGCATATTTATTTGTGATGGAGGCTTACAGCTTATGTGGATGCGTTTAGTGGCATTAATTGCGGATTTTCCTCCTCTGTTCTGGACAACATCAATTTCTTTTTCATGTGGTAGAGACTGGTATTATTATTGTTCACAAATAAACCATTTAGCTCAGTAAATGCGGAGCTACTGAAATGTCCATCTATGCTTGTTAAGAGGTTTCAGTATTTCAACTTAAACACTTCAAATTACTTTCATTAATTTTTAAAATTGAAATCACTCTAAGTTATCTTCCAATAAAATCGTTGATGTATTAGGTGATTCAATTGGTCGGTTCGGATCTCTAGATCTAGGTTTCTTGGTATTTAGAACTGACCAACAAGGCGTATTTAGAATTACGGGTTAACTCGTGTTTGGATTTGTGTCACAAGCAAAACCGTCATCAATAAGCTCATCCAGTTGTGACTGATTACCTTTAGGGCTGAGATATTACATCAATTAATCATGGTATAGTAATCAAAATTGTAGGTGGTAAATACTATCTACCTAATATCAAATAAAGAGCATTATATTATTTGACTACTTGGCCTGATAACGATATTTCAACTTGATTGGCATTTTTCAACCAACACTAGGGACTAGACTATTCAGTATCAAATGAGTGGTAGTGTCATTTTCCAAAATGAACTATGAAAAATTAATATTAAGGATTAAATAATCTCGACATTTATTTTCAGGGACCTAATGCTAAACATTCACAGCATAAGACTCTTTTCATTTTCCAGACTATAATAGAACTGAATTAACAGGGGATTGTGCTGTACCGGGAGTTAGCGAAATTCACGAAAATGGATATAATAATGATGGTTAGTCGATTATCATTTTTTTGGGTATTTTGTTTTTCACCATAAAGTGCGCATAAATGTACATTCTGTTTTTAATCTGAAGTACGTTATTTATATAAAAAAAACCGTAACAATGCTCACATTCAGCTAGGAGTGGTCTAGTGGTAAAGCAGTCCAACTTTCAGCCAGGTCACAGGTTTGAATCTTGCTCTGCTTACTAACTTTTGAGCCGTGGAGCATTGTAACAAGTCCTACCACTTAATGTGTGATTTGAAATCAAGTACATCTGATATTTTACAGACATTGTCACAAAGGTTTCACTTATGCATTAGGTAAGAATATACCATTGTTGTTTCGTCATGAGATAATTGCCTTTTCTTATGGCCCTGTCAAATCTCACGTGACAAACTACCATTCAGAATATCGTTTTCTGTGACCTTATCCCTAAGCCAATCAGTACAAGTAGCTTTGAGTCAACTCTAAATCCTCGTTGTTCCTCGATACAATGATTTCTTGCCTTTCTCTGCCCGTTGAGTTCAGAACACGATGATCAGCCTCCATCGTATGAATATTATACTCTAAACATATGTAGTGTATACACAAGCAGACTAGACCGCATCACACCATGAAATAAAAGTTAAAAATTAAACAAGATCAAGCCAGAATTGGTTGTGAGTAGGATAGACTGTAAATAATATATTGGAAACAAGTTAAGGATAGTAAATCGTATATTAGTACTTAATGGGTCAAACGAAGGCTTTTCATGAAAGGAATATAAAAATATCTAATCTAATTACTTAATTATACAATAAAAAGGTATGTATGTATGTAATTATTACATGCCTGCCTCTGTTACCCCTAGTGGATGAGCATAGGTTGCCCATCAGCTCTTTCCAGTTGATATTCGTCCTTCCAAAGTTTGCTTCCAATTCCCGATGAAGTATGTTCCTTGGTATTCCTCTTTTCCGCTTCTCTACAGGATTACAAGTAAGCACCTTGCCTCAATGTGCAGTTTGATTATTTCCACAACGCATGTCCTATCCACCCCCAACGTCATTTACCAATTTCCTCTTCAACTGGAAACTGGTTTGTTCTCTCCCACAGTAGTTTATTGTCGATGGCATCCGACCAACATATATTGAGTATGTTGAGTAGACATTTGTTTACAAATACTTGTACATTTTTGATTATGGTTGTGGTAGTTCTGGAAGATTCAGCTCCGTACAGCAGAAGTGTCTTGACGTTTGCATTGAAGATTGTGACTTTGATGTTGGTTGAGAGACGGTTGTTTGGAGTTGAATATGTTGTTCAACTGTAGAGATGCTGTCCTTACTTTGCCAATCCGTGGCTTTACGTGTGCGTCAGATCCTACTTGTACATCGATGATGTTGACCAGGTAGGTGAAAGTTTCCACCTGTTTCAGAATTTATCCATCAAGTGTGATCAGTTTGGTTGGTGTTTTCTGTGTTGTATTTGAGGGTGTTACTTCTTCTCTTGTGTATGTTGAGACCTATTGATGTAGGGACTGCTACTGTTCTCTCTATTTCCACCTGCATTTGTTGGTGTGCATGAAACGGAAGTTCTAGGTCATTTGCGAAGTCCGAATTGTATAGTTGCATGGAAGCTGTCCATAGTATTCCATGCTTTTCCTGAGATTTGCGGGTCATCATAACCCATTCGTCTGCCAGAAGAAAGAATAAAGAGCGAGAATGAGTCGCCTTGTCTGGTACCGGTTCTCACTTGGAATGCGTCTGTCGGCTGTCCTCCATGAACGACTTTGCAGTGTAGTCCGTCGTTCCCTTCCTCCAGTCAGTCTATGCCGTTCCATGTTATCTTTATACCCAGTGTTGTCCATTCTGACTTTGAAGTTTTTGTCTCCCCTTAAAATGGTCAGGTCTCTTCCTGGGCATCATTCTTGTGACTTTTGAAGTATCTCGGCTTTCACCATGAGGCGTTGTAATTCTTCTGAATGAATATCCTTCAACCCGGAGGACAGAGTTTAAATGTTTCAATTTGTTTAATCTGGTTGACGTTTTTTATCAAGGCTTTTTTCTATGGGATGTGGTTGCTGACCCCATACTCAACCCTCCGAGTTCGCGAGCGACAGTAACCATAGAAGGCTTACAGGCAAGGTCAAGTACGTATATGTAGTCCATAAACATTTTCTGGAAGTTACCTCTCAGATATTCTCAATCAGATATAACAGGAGATGTCATATCTACGTTTTTATTCCTGTCTATTTATTTATTTATTTATCAGTTAAGATATTTCCTTCGCTCTCCATAGATATTGTATATAACAGTTATGTGTCTTTAGGTCTTATCTCAGAAGTAATATTATAGAGTTTTGTAATCTATTTTTATACGTAGTTTTGGATTATAGGTATAGGATAAACAATTTCTAGGAGTGAATTTAATTCCTCAGTAAACTGAATAATGCACCATAAATCAGGATTCAGTAGCGTATACTAAGAAAATGACAACTGATACTTATATTCGGACCTGTAGCGTTCTTCTATGATGGTAAGTATTCGTGATTTTTGTATAATGGAGAAACTTATCTTGGATAACTACTTCCACACTATGGGTATGTGGGTCTGTCGTGACCATAATCGCCTTCTGTGAACTGTATTGTATCAACAAAAGATGAGATGTTAAAATATTTTTCGGCTTCGCTATATTTTATTGAGAATATATTGATACTGTTAAATAATGTTTCAGTAGTATAGTTGTAAATTCTCAAGATTACCACGGAACCAATCACATTCGTCATTAGTGAAAAAGTTGTAAATAGAATATTTACATTCCTGCGCTCAAAATCCAACTGCTTATTTGTTTCCTTATGTTTCTACAATACATTTTGTTTCTTTGTATTTAGAGGCAGTATTCGTTAATGATTGAGTTTACCTGGTGAACCACTGAAAACCAGGATTCACAGGGTAGACATTATCTCAGTGTGGGAGTCGTTGGCAATATTGTGTCAACAGTGTAAACTACCTAGGATATCTGTAAGGGTTAATCGATTCTATTGTTAAACTGTGTAGAATGCCACACGGTTAAGCTATGTAGTCTTCTTTAATCAGGAGCAAGAGCCTTGGAGATAAGTTTGTAGCAGTTATTAATTCAATTGGGAATGGAAAGTCGATTAATTAACCAAACAGATTTAATTCGACGAGATAGTTGTTTTATTGACGGTTATCTCGATGGTGATTGTTGCGTATTACTTCAAGTCGATCTCTTACGATTTATTTTTAATGTAGATGTGGTGATCGACGAAGAACTGTTTGATGAGACAGATCTGGCTGATATTGAAGCTGAGATAAACGAATTGGAATTGGAAGCCTAATTTTATCTGGCTATATATGTGGTTAGTTTCGTGACAGTGGTGCTGTTCGCGATTATGAGCAATTACATATGAGTCGACAAAACTATATTCATCTCAAAATGTTTTTCTTATTACAGTTTTTGTACAAAGATGCTTCTTTCCATTATATTTTGCCTATCTAATTTTATATTGAGTAAATGTGAGTGCGATTTGAACTATCTGATTTCTTTCGTACACATTCATCAGGATTTCGTGTGGCTTTTTCCGTAACACTCGGGCGTTATCTTTTTCGTGTTAGCAATATATATCCATAAAGATTGCATATAAGGATATAATGCAGGAAGAAAGAAATAATTCGTAGAAGGAAAGGTACAAAGTAATTTTAATCTCGCGGTTTAAGAAAAGGCAAAGAGTGTATACAACGACGCCATGTCACACAGTGTCTTAAACCATTGGTTACGATAGTCGCGCAGACCCCAACCAAATAGTTTGCATCTACCAACATGGCTCAGACTAGAAGTTAGTGACTTCAAGCACTGATGCTACGTTTTGGTTCGGCTGCCCCTAACTTTCCTCCAACCATCCCCAACACCAATCAGATTTGTGCGTCGTAGTAATCGGTGTTCAGACATACACAACACGTGACCCAACCATCTCAGTCGATGAAGATTCACAACCTCATCGACTGATTTACCATGATTTCCTAATATTCTACGTCTTACCTCACTATTGCTTACCTGGTGATCCCAGCAGATGCGAGCATTATTTCTAAGGCATCTGTGGTCAAATACTAGTAGCTTACGAGTATCCTCAACTATTAACGGCCACGTCTTGCAGCCGTAAAGTAAAACAGAAAGAACTGCCGCGCAGTGTACTTGTCCTTTTATTGATAGACAGATATCTCGCCTTCGCATAGGTGGTGACGTAAGTTGGAAAAAGCCAAACGAGTTTTTCGAATCTGTGCCGAGATTTCGTCAGACACCAACCGATTAGGGCTGATCAGACTCCCAAGATAAGTGAAGTTGTCGATTCGTCCGACTAACTTATTTTCTATTCTGAGTAAATCAGTAAATTGACATTAATGAAGATATAGGTTGTGCGAATCAGATTGGCCCATTTATTCCGTGAGGCAATCAAATGAATGACATCGTGCATTGTAGTCCAAAATTGTCAATTTACTATTAATTTGATGGTTAATTCGGGAGATGCGGAACATGTGATGACGCGTACAACCAATAATTACTAATGCGTGATATTTTGATGACTTATTTGAGGAGAATTTTTTTAAAATTTACCATTAGGTCACGAAATATTTAGTCACGGTGGGCTTTTTCAAGTTCACCTAGTTGACTCTTTCTATAATTTATGGTATATGTGGGGATAAACATTTGAAGAGATATTCAGCACTTAAAGTTTTACTGATGAAACATTCCTAATGAATAATTAATACCTAGAAAATGTCAAACACCAAATAGACTAGTCTCTCATGGTTCAGTTTTCAATCTGGTTAAATTAGTAGAAAAAACTTTGATAAACCTTAATATAGTTTTCAAAAATTTTTGTATGATATTGGCATTTCACCACACACAATGAGGATTTATAGTCTATTCAAACAAAATAATCATCTATAAACGAATATTTATACTAGAAAATATAACGCTAATTACAACTCAGTAATCATTTAGTGTGGGGTACCCAGTAATTGTCAGGCTGTCAGCGAACTACAATATTATTATTAATTAATCAATTATAAATTATTGGTATTGTTATCAGTAAATGACTTAATCGATTGAAGTGAGACTAACATGTGAAACTGATCATTCATGACACGTAACATCGTTTTGAGGAGTAATTATATGACTTATTCGACTGGTTATATTTTTGTGGTTACATATGTCTAATTGTATGATGTAAATGTGTTAACTCAGTAAGTTATTGACCAATTAATGTGAAATACTATTCAGTTCAATTAATAGAAATTCGACTGTGAATGTAGTTTATTCATACCTGGTTTTTTTTCCGGAGTCAAATTTATATCACCAGTCTCTGTTTTCTCACTACGCATCGTCGGAGTTGAGATCTCAGTACCAAGCACAAGCCAATTAGGCATATCCGCAGACAACATTTATTATTACTACCATAAACTGTTATATGAGCTTAGAAGCTTTAAATTGATGCATGTTTCAGTTTAGTTTTTCTCTATTGTTAGAAATAATATTCGTTCTGCCGTAACTAATAGAATGTTTGTGAATAAACGTGCATAATTAGGCAACTACAATATATGTGGTTTACTGAAACGGAATATTACATTGAGTGTTGTGTAATAAAGGATATGGTATGGCAACGGTATATTTAATGCGTTACTTTTTGAATACTTTATTTAAAAATTTTCATTAGTGAATGCAACTGACTGCACATACATAAGAAATAATTGGTTGGAAAGTGTCCAAATGAATTCGAAATAATTGTTAATATAAGATGGTTGTTATTTTTTCGAAACGCAAAACATTGTGAAACTGGTACAACTAGTGAATACTTTAAGAAAATACTATTAGAAATTATGTACAATCCTGCAGATAAGGCTAAAAAATGAAGCGAATTACCAAGGTTTTCTGTAAAACAGTAAAACTCATAATTTCGTCATTCAGCCTAGATTCACATATGTTATAATATCGAATATTTCCGGTTTGTAATTTATACTTTCCAGATATTTCTTCCTGGCCTTTAATTTTTTCTCGTCACCCCGTAAACAATGCCTCCATCGTTTCTTCAGTTGTTCAGTAACATGGCACAAGAATAGTTGTTGTTGATACTTTTTCCGTTTTAGGGATTCGTTGATGTCTTCTTTTGTTATTTTACCTAAATTATTCTTTCTGGATGCTTTAGAGTCGGGAGCAGATACATGATTATTAAAAAGCAAACACATGGATAATAGAAGTATCAGTAATATAGAGTTATTTGTAAGATATCAAACCGATAATTTTAGTTTAATATATAAAGTATTTGATGAGACGTTTTATGAATCTCATATTTGAAGTCGTTTCTACTCACCATAATAAGTTAGAATGACTGACCAGACTGTTCTTTATGTCCTTTTTTTCTTTCCAAATTTATTTCACTGGATTATACTCCTTGAATAACATCTTCAAACCCTAATGTTTTCGATTACTGCTCATACTTTTACTACCTCTACCACTACGGGATTTGAATCGATAACTGCATCTCTGTGCTAATGTGGTATGGAAACTCGAACTGATGTACGTACGTACGATGTTCTACGTTCTCACTGAAGTGGGGGGAGGTGGATTCATATTTCCGAATTGCAGGACATCTTAGTACAACTCTCAATGACTGAATCAAATTGAAACCTGGCAGGCCGTTCTAACTAGTATTCGATTCATTGAGCCTTTAATTTGAACTAGCTGATAACTAGAACGTGTATTTGAAGATCTGTGAAGCAATCCCCACTTAGCTTATCGAGTTAGATTAGTTTGCTACCAAACCTAACGATGGAAAATAACTCAATATCTAGCCAGACGTTTGCGCTCCATTATTTAGTGTTTTCGAACCATTTGAAGACAAAATAGTTAACCAGAAATCATTCTTCTTTGATGGCTGTTTGTAACAGGAAGATTAGTTTTCCTGAACATAACTAATTAATCTGTCACTACATTATGTATTGTAAGATTTCTGTATTTGTGGTAAATAAATTTAGGCAAATATGACACTTTCAACGAAGTGGTACTGATAAACGTTTGTGTAGATGTGTCTCGAAATACCAATTAGTTAAATAATTTATTTGTTTAAAATATGTCGTAGTTTTTCTAAAATGACTTTCAATTTACTATAAGCTTTTGTTTTTGAATGGTTCAAAAATAAATATGAGAATCCTGAAGACAGTTTCTTAATTTTTTGACTGTATGACGCAAATCAGAAATATCATCCTCAAATGACATAACTAGGACTGAAACTCAGTTTATAAGGTAAAGCGTTTTTGATAGGTATGCGAAATGTAAATTACATACCTCATTATTAAACCTATTAATTTGGTTGACCAAATTATACAAGTTATCGTGTTCCTCAACGTTTTTAATGCTTCTTACTGAGTCTTCTCATAAACTACTTTCAATCAGCTTCTATGGGATGGTGTTTAAAATATATATGAGGATTTCAAAACTATTGGGTAACTGAAACTGATTTGTGAAGACTTGAAGATATACAAAGTATTGATGCTTCATGTTGTTTAATCGAAATTTACGGAAATCCCGAATGTAATGAAATATCGGTTTAGTAAAAAATTTTTGCAGGAGCATTTCATTATTGATATACCGTAAACTCACATTTAGGAGCCGCAGATGTGAGTTTGTTTACACATGTAATTATTGGTTGAATGTCGCATTCTGGTTTTTCCTCTTCGAATTTAGTTGAGTCTTTCGAAACTAATGAGACAGTTTAATTGGCACTTCATTATCAAAGTGATATGAACTCACGTTCAGAAGCTGTTGCCTTCTTTTTCTTTACACAATTTTTGTCTTGTTTATGACCGTTGCACTTTGGTTTCTCCTCTTCGAATTTAGTTGAGTCTTTCGAAACTAGTGAGACAGTTTAATTGGCACTTCATTATCAAAGTGGTATGAACTCACGTTCAGAAGCTGTTGCCTTCTTTTTCTTTACACAATTTTTGTCTTGTTTATGACCGTTGCACTTTGGTTTCTCCTCTTCGAATTTAGTTGAGTCTTTCGAAACTAGTGAGACAGTTTAATTGGCACTTCATTATCAAAGTGATATGAACTCACGTTCAGAAGCTGTTGCCTTCTTTTTCTTTACACAGTTTTTGTCTTGTTTATGACCGTTGCACTTTGGTTTCTCCTCTTCGAATTTAGTTGAGTCTTTCGAAACTAGTGAGACAGTTTAATTGGCACTTCATTATCAAAGTGGTATGAACTCACGTTCAGAAGCTGTTGCCTTCTTTTTCTTTACACAATTTTTGTCTTGTTTTTGACTGTCACAGTCTGGTTTCTTTTCAAATTTAGCTTCGTCTGTTGGAAATACTAAAGCAATTATCTTTTAAATAAAAGGTATAAGATAAAAAACAATTTCTTTGGATGTATATTTAACTTACGGAAATCCAACATATTGGAATAAATACGTATGTCTTCATTTGTCAAAAGACAACAACAGTAGCAGTAATGGTTGGAAAACGTTTTCTCTTTAAATACTCATATGCTACTAATTGTTCCGAAAGTGGTGTATGAAAAAAGATGTGTCTTTATTCATGTGGATCAGTCCCGTCAACCTATTGAATATCACTATTCTACTCTGGTATAGTGATTGTTATGACAGTTGTTGTAACAGAGTCTGTTGACTTCTGGACTGATATTTTAACATAGTCGTAAGTGGGTCACATACAAATACTTGATAACTGTCTACCAATCAGTTTCAAGTATGAAATAAACGACATTAGTTACTAGTTTGTAATTAACTAGATGGTTGGTGGTAAAACACAACAGATCAAATCATGAGATGGAAAATTTTAGCGTAAGGAAAAATAATCGATTAGAAATGAATAAAATTGTCACTTTTGGAGATAAACAGGAGAATAATATGAAATCACGAATGTACTTCAGATGTTTACAACCCAAAAAATAACAGTAGTATGAACTATCAAAAAACCAGTGTGCATCATCTATGAAGATTGATGAAATGGACAGTATAAAAATTTTGCAAGACGATCATGTAATCAAATATTTCCATGTTAAGCTATGCGAATATCCTGGAAGATAAACTTTTCAAGACTGATGGAAAATGGTCACTATATTGAATTATTATTGTGAGAGTTGCTTAATCCTTTATCGTAGATGTTATAACGTAGCTTTTAACCTAAGATATCCGTTGAACGGTTTGTCTCTGCTTCTTAGGAAGCTTTTTTCTACAATATTTACATAATTCAACCATATGACGATTTATAATTCTTTTATGTTTATTATCCTTTTCTATTAAACTTCAATGATGAGAAGTATAGATGTTGTTTTCTTTTGACTAATTAACACTGCTGTTACTTTTAAGATTATAAACAACTTTAAAAGATCTGTGAATTCATTATATTCTGTGGTCTGTGCACGATCTATCCTTACAGAATCCTGTCTGTTGGTCGCGAAGTTGTGCGTCTACGGAGTCCTTCATCCTGTTTAACAATACCCTATTGAAGACTTTTCCTGGTATTGAGAGAAGAGTGATTGAGTTCTAATATACTTCAATCTAAAATAACATATATTACGCGAAACTAGTACACATGTGCAGGATAGAAAACACGACTTTTATTAAATTAACATACAAGTCAAAAGTTTCAGTGCAATTGATAGAAAGTATGCTTAATATTGATAAAATATGTGTGACTGCGTTACAAAAACACATCGGATCGTCAGTTTCTTTCAAGAGAATTGCACATAAACTTATTAAATTTAATATTCTGTATACATATTATAGAAAATACAATAATCCAGTTTATTATTCAAAGCTAAAGTTATTTAAATTAGTAATTAAAATCAGATCACTGAGATCCGGTTGGCCCAACCCTGGTCCTTTAACCGAGCTTGGGACCAGAAGTAACTCTAGAAGAGCAACAGGCGGAGTTAATTAGATCACTTGTCACATATAACTCACTATGTTAATCAATTATCATAAACTCCAATAATTGATCAACGCCTACATCATAATAAATGAAGGCATCTTGAGGAAGTAATTATTAACGCAATTCGTGAACATCAGACATTGATCATAGAGCAAAACTAATGGTCCTGATTGTGAATTTATTTCAAATTCAATCTAAGCATGTGGCTAAATTATTAGTATTTACGTTTCACACAAAATATTAACATTATTAATTCTAAATTGTAGCCATAAAGTACGCTACTATATATATTTCAACACAGCCTGTAGCTCTTCTAGAGTTACTGAAAGTCACAGTTCAGTATATAAACAGCAACCACATCCCATAGAAAAAAGCCTTGATAAAAAACGTCAACCAGATTAAACAAATTGAAACATTTAAACTCTGTCCTCCGGGTTGAAGGATATTCATTCAGAAGAATTACAACGCCTCATGGTGAAAGCCGAGATACTTCAAAAGTCACAAGAATGATGCCCAGGAAGAGACCTGACCATTTTAAGGGGAGACAAAAACTTCAAAGTCAGAATGGACAACACTGGGTATAAAGATAACATGGAACGGCATAGACTGACTGGAGGAAGGGAACGACGGACTACACTGCAAAGTCGTTCATGGAGGACAGCCGACAGACGCATTCCAAGTGAGAACCGGTACCAGACAAGGCGACTCATTCTCGCTCTTTATTCTTTCTTCTGGCAGACGAATGGGTTATGATGACCCGCAAATCTCAGGAAAAGCATGGAATACTATGGACAGCTTCCATGCAACTATACAATTCGGACTTCGCAAATGACCTAGAACTTCCGTTTCATGCACACCAACAAATGCAGGTGGAAATAGAGAGAACAGTAGCAGTCCCTACATCAATAGGTCTCAACATACACAAGAGAAGAAGTAACACCCTCAAATACAACACAGAAAACACCAACCAAACTGATCACACTTGATGGATAAATTCTGAAACAGGTGGAAACTTTCACCTACCTGGTCAACATCATCGATGTACAAGTAGGATCTGACGCACACGTAAAGCCACGGATTGGCAAAGTAAGGACAGCATCTCTACAGTTGAACAACATATTCAACTCCAAACAACCGTCTCTCAACCAACATCAAAGTCACAATCTTCAATGCAAACGTCAAGACACTTCTGCTGTACGGAGCTGAATCTTCCAGAACTACCACAACCATAATCAAAAATGTACAAGTATTTGTAAACAAATGTCTACTCAACATACTCAATATATGTTGGTCGGATGCCATCGACAATAAACTACTGTGGGAGAGAACAAACCAGTTTCCAGTTGAAGAGGAAATTGGTAAATGACGTTGGGGGTGGATAGGACATGCGTTGTGGAAATAATCAAACTGCACATTGAGGCAAGGTGCTTACTTGTAATCCTGTAGAGAAGCGGAAAAGAGGAATACCAAGGAACATACTTCATCGGGAATTGGAAGCAAGCTTTGGAAGGACGAATATCAACTGGAAAGAGCTGAAAGGGATTGCCCAGGATAGATTTGGACGGAGAATTCTAATGGGCCACCTATGCTCCTTTACGAGTAGTAACAGTCGTAAGTTACGCTAAATTTTCCGTTCAAATATCTTTTGCTCCTATATTAAAGCGTATTCAACTCAAACTCCACTCTTCTCGATTATTTTTCTTGCAGGCTTGTTCTTCTCATGATGAAATTCAAATAAGAAACATTCCCTTATTTAGGCGCTTTACAACTTAAAGCTGTATTACGTCCTTAATAATGACTAATGGCAGTATTCAAGTTGGTTGTCAAGCTATCACGAGTAAACATTAGGGCTTTGATAACATAAAACATTCACGATTCACCTGTGATGTCATTCTGCTACCCACAGAATTTGACAGAATTATGTGTTTTTCAACCTAGACAACTAAGGTAAGAACTGAATTTGATTGTAATAGCTGAATACAATTTTTCCCTTTTATAAATACAAATGCATCAAGAAAAACATTTACAGCAGAATATAGTGAATTCACAGATCTTTTAAAGTTGTTTATAATCTTAAAAGTAACAGCAGTGTTAATTAGTCAAAAGAAAACAACATCTATACTTCTCATCATTGAAGTTTAATAGAAAAGGATAATAAACATAAAAGAATTATAAATCGTCATATGGTTGAATTATGTAAATATTGTAGAAAAAAGCTTCCTAAGAAGCAGAGACAAACCGTTCAACGGATATCTTAGGTTAAAAGCTACGTTATAACATCTACGATAAAGGATTAAGCAACTCTCACAATAATAATTCAATATAGTGACCATTTTCCATCAGTCTTGAAAAGTTTATCTTCCAGGATATTCGCATAGCTTAACATGGAAATATTTGATTACATGATCGTCTTGCAAAATTTTTATACTGTCCATTTCATCAATCTTCATAGATGATGCACACTGGTTTTTTGATAGTTCATACTACTGTTATTTTTTGGGTTGTAAACATCTGAAGTACATTCGTGATTTCATATTATTCTCCTGTTTATCTCCAAAAGTGACAATTTTATTCATTTCTAATCGATTATTTTTCCTTACGCTAAAATTTTCCATCTCATGATTTGATCTGTTGTGTTTTACCACCAACCATCTAGTTAATTACAAACTAGTAACTAATGTCGTTTATTTCATACTTGAAACTGATTGGTAGACAGTTATCAAGTATTTGTATGTGACCCACTTACGACTATGTTAAAATATTGGTCCAGAAGTTATCTCTAAATGCACGTCAACGGCAAAGTTAAACAAGAATGGAGAGAGTGGACAGTCCTGACGAACACAACTTAGGGTAATCAATTCTGATGACAGTTCGCCATATGCTCTCTCTCGACCAGTTGTGTTCGAATAGAGAGCCTTTATAAGGTTGACGTACTTCTTTGGTACTCCTTCCAGTGACAAACACTGCCACAGAACCTCACGATCAACAGAGTCAAATGCCGCCATAAGGTCGAGAAATACTACGATTGTGGGGCGTCCGAATGTGTGTCTATGTTCTAGGACCTGACGTCGTGTGAATATCTGTTCTATACAACCACGTCCAGGTCGAAAACCAGCCTGATTTTCTCTAGTCTGCTCTTCACGAGCTTTGGTTAGACGTCGAAGTATTATTGAAGTTAATATTTTAGACACTATTTTAGTCAAACTGATTCCTCTGTGATTGTCATAAGAGGACTTTTGTCCTTTCTTATTGACTGGCACAATCAGTGATTGAGTCCAGTCAGATGGAATTACGTCCAGTTCCCAAATTCTATTCAAGACCTCAGTCAATCTCACTGCTAATACTGGACCACCATCCTTAAAAATCTCAGGAGTAAACCTGTCAGGGCCTGCTGCTCTCTCTTGCTTCAAATTTCCTATAGCTTTTTCAACTTCGTAACGAGTCGGAGGACTTACATTAATTTGTCATTCAGGTTGACTGGAGATCGTGAGAAACCGAAGTGTTGCTGAAGGCCAGTTGAACTGATCCCTAACGTGTTCTGCCCATCGATCCAATCTCCTAGACTGAGAATGAATAATATGTCCATCTTTTTCTGAGATAGTTTTGCTAACAGTTGGGTTCCTAATACCGGTTTCCTTAACAAGTCTGGACAGTTGTCTGCTATTAATTTTTGCCGCTTCCTTTTCCATCTCTCTTGCTTTCGCTACCCACCACTGTTCACAATCATCGTGTAGGCTTCTTGTCAGCTTACGCTTAACCGGACTCCGCTCTTCGTTATGTTCAGAGCCAGATGGAATGAGTTTTCGAGCATCTATCAGTGCGGTAGACGCTGCTGAGATCCAGTGTTTCGCCCTAACCTTGTGGTTTACCGTACTAGCAGATATCACTGCTGTTTCCACAGCTTTTCAGATATCATTCCATGCTGCCTCGTGGTGAGCATCACATATATGGCTGCCTAACTATTTTTCTAGTTGTTCCTGAAATATACTCCTAGCTTAACTATCATCAAGTAGGGCCCTAAGAGGTTTCCTTGCAGCGTCTTTCCTACGTCCAGTAAGACGTAGACAAATACGCGCTCGCACTAGAGAATGATCTGAGTCTAAACATGTGCCCCAGAATGAGCGACAGTCTTCTATCAAGCCCCTCCATCGGTGGCTGATAGCGATGTGATCTATTTGGGTCCAACGTTGAGACGAATTAGGTGGTTGCCATGTTATAAGATGTTTAGTCAGACAGCATACAAACGACTGTCTATTGCGATCCAGTCTAAGAGAGCTAGTCCTGCCCTAGAATTCAATGCTATGCCTACGCCAGCGAGGCCACGGAAAGCAGCATCAGGGCTTCCAGATACACGAAGCGTAAATCGAGTTGGTTCGTTACTTTGACATGGTAAGGTCAAATAAAAGACACTACTAGGATCCTGTGTGCGCGTTTCCGAGACGCAGCACACATCGATGGAGCGAGATTCTAGTCTTAGCTAAGGAAGCCTGTTGTCTTTTTGGCACAGTGTTCGGACGTTGAAAGCTCCTACATGTAGTTTGGAGCGTGGTTTCAGGAGACCAGGAATAGCGTTCCACGTACTCGAATCGTTCGCACTAGCAGTGCAAGGTGATAAAGGAACGTGAGTAGGGTTACTTGTGGAGATAAGTTAGTTATTAAGAGGTGTAGGAAGGATTTGAATGTGACCAACTTGGTCTCGTGTGCTGTTACGGGTATGAGGGCTGATATCACTTCCCGGCTTCTCACACCGTGGAAGGGTATTTCTCGGGGAACCTGAAAAGGAAATCAGATTAGTGTTAGTCATGGAGACTTGGGAGCATGACCGCAGAGCCCAAGGGACAACTGCTTGAGACCTGTCGCGCACGGTTTTTTGTGGGAGATTTTTAATGTGCTTGCTCCGTTCTTCAAAGGGCCTTACCGCCGGAGACGGAAATCCGTGGGGTAAGGTGAGGTGTGACATTTTTAGGGCCAACCTTTTCTAGCCCCTTCCTTCCTTGTGAGAAGGCAGCATCGCTGCAGATGCTGGTCATTCGAGGGAAACACCTTACTGCTGTCACACCTCTGTACAGTGAGCAGTACGACTTCGCCCTCAGACCTTGAGTTGCTGCTTTTAGTCTTACCGTTCTCTAATCGACCTGCCTGGCATGGTAGAACCTGCAGGAACATATGTTCCAGCCAATATAGCTCGGTTGAGTCATCACGATAGGCAAGCCCGACCACTATGTCAAGGTAGCAGCTACGGTCGGGAAAATGGTCAGTTTAAGAATTCACATAGCTGGAACGCGTTGGGTAGAAAGAGAAGGCCAATTTACACTTTATAGTAGAATACTAAGAGAATACAATGTCATGACACCATAGCTGACGAACTATTTCGAAATGGACGTAAGCGAACAGGCATAAAACGAATAACTGCACGATATCCGAATAGATCACAGAGGGCTCAAAATAAAACAGCATTTATGAATACGGTATTTAGAGAAGATCTGGCCACAGAAAAGTTGAATAAAAGAATTTCAAAATCTCGTGTAAAAATTTTCAACTCAACCAAGCTTTTTATTATTTTTTTCTAGCTGAACCATCATTTATGGATGTGCCGAAGATAAACTTCCACTTTCAGTCACATTGAGGTGCATATATAAGTTCTCTTACACTTGTAGGTCAGTTTAAATTATTATCACAAAGCGAACACTTTCTAAATCTATCTAAGAACTGTGTACAACATGAATTTTAAAGAATCAATGCAAAACTATCACTATTTAAATACCAGAGCACCTGATCAACCTCAGTCACATTCCTTCAAAGGGATCGTTGTTTAAAATAATCCTCACAGTGAAAAGAATTTGACCAGAGAGAAGTCGTATTCGAGGCTTATGCACTGCTGAGACGTTGTCAGCTTACAAATTCAAGCCCTAGCCCTGCATGCAAAACAATGGGTTCAACCACTCGACTTTCCGTCTCCCTAATTCTTTTTCTTTGTATTTTATGAATTAATGCACTTCTTTGGTGTACTGGTATCATCAAACGTATTACAATGAAGCAAGAAAATGTAGGCCATCTTGTAGATTGAAAGTGGAAGATCGGATTGGTAGTGGTCTCGCCAGTTATCGGTGTCGATGCTTTCGCCGTCTTAATTCCTAGTAGTAATCTTTTGCTTTACATGCAAGATCGGACGATGGGTGCATATGCTTTAGTAGATACAGAAGCGGAAGTCAGCGTCGTGACCCTCGTACGTAACGAAATATAAAACGTTTATATCACACCAGTATCAGGAGCACCAAGTACGTCGGATATGAATTCGTATAGCATGAGAAACTTATTGTTAAGTCTTAGTCGAAATATATCGTTTTACTCTGAATTTTTCATGGCAGATGTGGTCATGCAAATAATAGGTATTAATTTCTCAGAGGACTTTGATTGATCAGTTGATTCTCGATAACGCTAACTCATATCGTACCATTATGATCAGAGGAGTTATCACCGATTCTGTATGTATGAATTCGGTAATATCAAAGATCATTATGGTCCATATTAGTCTCTGATATGATAAGGGTGTCATACGACGAAGTGTATCTGAAACATACTGTCCCACATCATACATGATAGACATTCATAGATCAGATCGAAAACATTTGATAGCGATTGTCTCTGATAAGCTATGTAAAATTGATTTTTTTATTTGTTAGTTTTTTTAATGCATTACTTACATCTACTTCATGTCCATTTTCCAAAAGATGTCTGGAAATATAACTTTTAAGGGCTTTACTTCCTTTCTCCTGTAGGCTTCGAGGAACGTATTCAAAAAACCTTGTAGAGGCCTTTTTCTCTTTGTCTTTCCTATATACTTACTACCACAGATACGTGTAAATTCCTAGATGCTATTATAGATGGCATCAGAATGGTATCACGAACACTTGTTGTAGAGTGAGACCAATTGAGAGACAAGGGAGCTTATTTTAGTGCTGCCCAGACTCTCCTGTCGATTCTTTCTGAAATTTAGCCTCACTTGAACGGAAGGCGGATGAAGACAGGCTTCTTTCCAACAGTCGGTTGTTTATCATCCTTGAGATGGTCTTTTCCGTATTTCATTGTAAATTTCTTCTGGTATTTATTTTTATGAGATGCTTCCCTAGAATAGCCAAGTTCTCGTTTGTTTGATCTTTTGAGGATAACATTCTAGCTCTGTTGAGGAGCCTAAGATCTAAAAGATTGGATATTTTATCTCTTTCAAATTCAATTGTAAACCTTATGTTGGGATGAAAGTTGTTGAAGGGACTAAGTAAGTGAGAAGCGTGGTTCTTATCAGCACATATAATGAAGATATCATCAACATATCTGTAGTAGTGTGTTATGTTCTGGATTTCGTGTTTTAGGTTAGTGTTGAGGATATCACTCAAGATAGGCCCTAATAGCTAGCCCATAGCCACTCCTACGATTTATTTGTATAGCTGATTGTTGAATTGGATATGAATCTCTTTTGTGCATAGTAGTTATAATGATTTCAACTTAATTTTGGCAATGCCCCCAAATGCCCTGGTACGGCTGAGAGTGGGGAGAGTCCGCTCTCCCTCTCGAAATGCTCTCACATGGCCATGCGTATATAGCCTCTGCCAGGGAAGTCCTACTCACTGCCTTCTCGCACCACGGGTGTTGTTTACAAAAATGGGAGGACGAAAAGCGAATGTCCGGCGCTTTAACCGGATCCCAAACCAATGGTGCACATGGGCTCCAGTATCCTGAAGGAACAAATGGCGTATGAACCAATCGTTGGTCACCGGCTTCCATGGGACTGCATCTCCTCACGATGCTCCACTGCCTTGTGGGTCAGACGTTCAGGTCAAAGGCTCGGAGTGTAGCCCCCTAAGAAAACCACCTGCTTCGGTTTGGGCACCAGGGCAGAATCACAGCCCTCACACAAATCAATTGAGATTCGTGTGGCGCATATGTATTTGGTGCTTCCTTGTACC
Source organism: Schistosoma spindalis (assembly GCA_946903255.1). Lineage (NCBI taxonomy): Eukaryota > Metazoa > Platyhelminthes > Trematoda > Strigeidida > Schistosomatidae > Schistosoma > Schistosoma spindalis. The sequence goes on along the minus strand of OX336420.1, from coordinate 73,903,094 downwards.
AATATCTATGTGTTAAAATAATAATAATAAATTTTGGCAATGAAGGTAATTCATATTGTTTGAAAATTATATCAATAGTTTCTTCTAGTGGTAAATACGTTCAAGTTGCTGTCTTTAACTTTTCTGTATTTATCAATGAATGTTTTTAAGTAGCAGTTGTCCATTAAGTACATAAATTACTAATAATTATTATCTTGTGATATAATTAGACATTTTTGATTACGAAATTTTATGGGCTTGATAATTCGAAACAAAAATCTTTTGGAGTAAATTTATTTTAAAAACCAAATAGTATTTTGATTTTAAATTATCTAATTAACACCTTTATAAGCATCAAATCCTCAGACTTTCGTCCCCTTTGATTTAACTTCTTTCACGGGATATTATAGCGTTACCTTGTCATTATTTATCATTAGGATTTGTCGGAACTATTTGTGCTATTTTATTCTTCTTTTCAGTTATTTTTTTTCTGAATCTCAGATATTGAATTTTCCATAGCAATATAAGAACATCAGGAAAAACGTATTACACAATTCATCTGTTAAATATAACTTATGTTAGCACAAATTTAATGTGGTTATTTCTTTAACTTTTATTCATTAAACAAATTTACCACTCGATGGTGGACGGATTTTCGACCATTAATATTTTTGCATTGGGAAGTCAATTATTTAAGAGTGAGTTTGAGGTAGGTTTGGTTTGATTATACTAGAAATTATTTCAGTGGCATATTTTGGTCAAATTGTTGATACCGCCATTTAAAATATGTGAATATTAAGTGTACACTTAAGTAGTTGGGCAAAACGCTTATTTAAAGTAGATAACTTCGAATAAAAAGGATACAAAATCATCCAGAAAATGACTACATTAACATCTGAAGCTGAGAGACAGCCACTGGGTTACAGCTTACAGATGAATCGATTAGATCGCAGATAGTGCTTCTTGGATATTCGCTTGAATTTCATTCATTTATATGGTTTATAACTGGTGTCAGTTAGTAAAGAAAACCCTAGCTCTAATTCCTAACCCTAGCTCTAACTCGTAATCTTAATTCCTACGTTTATTGTAGACTTAATAATTGGCTGAATTTTCCCAGGGTTACTTTAGTACCGCTCGAATGTCATCCATTAATTAGTCTTGACAACTATCTTATGTGAACATAACAAAAAATGAATGAATATTCAGAGTAGTAAAACTTTAGTCCTTATGTAATGTACGAGAACACAGGTGAGAACAGTCAGTGTATTTCAGTACAAAATTACAGAGTATCTTGGTAAAATATAAGAATCATACACTGAATACTTCTTTTGCGAAATTTCCATCATTTATCCTTCACATTCTGTATGATTCTTCGAATTCACGATTCCTTTCTATTTTCCCTTCTATTCTCTCCAACTCGATCTTCTTAGCCTTCCGCTACCAGATTTTCCACTTCCGACTGGCGTGACATACTACTTATGTCAACAGACATCAGTAGCATACACCGCCTACATCACAATTCCTAATTTCAATCATGCACAAAATTCATTTATAAAATATAATTCATTTCAAGTATTATAAATATCTTAAATTCATGATGATAAATAAATACATACGAAATTTTTTATTATTCAGTGAATTCACCAATCAACCTTTCTACCTAAATAAAAACTATCTAAAACTAGTTATCTGCAATCAAACAAACAGGATCTACGTATTTATGAAATTATAGATCAAATTAATTAATTGTTTGACGATAAAATTAAGAGAAACAATTAGAATAACACTTTTTTTCTTCTACTTTGTTATCATTAAGTGACTTAAACAAGAAATCTTATCGATCCTCTCTAACATTAGATACATTTTATCTTGTTTCAATGAATCAACAGGAATGGCATAAAATACAAAACTATGATAATAATCAGTTTTTTTTCTGTTTACTAACTGAGATATTAATAATGTACAAAAAAAATCCATTTTGAATACTTCAGTAAACTGAAACAAACCATCAAGATAACAGTTACAAACAGAAATACAATAACACATACACATACATACACATTCATTTATAGCTAGTCTATGATATTTAATACATAATGAACAGAAAAATAACTGATACACTGACAGTGAGTGGTAATATTTCAAATGTTCATTTATGAATCTGTTTTATGTCTGATAAGTTCTTACTTTAGATTATAGATGATGATGATGGTTATGATGACGATAAAAAAGAATTATACATAGTTTGTATTTGTTTTTCTAAAATAGACAGAGAAACAAAACCTTAGGTAAAAATTTCAAGTATTCTATTAAGCCAAGCTTTTAATTATGACATTTAATATGTAATGATCGATTAATAACAAGAAAAAACCACAAGAAAGAGGGAAAATGTTTCATAATTTATCAATACTATAATAATAATAATATTATTATTATTATTAATGGTCATTTCTTTGTTCGTGATGTTTGAAGTAACTAAACAATATATAGAAATGAATTGAGGAACTGTTTATTACTTCAACCAACTTAACATATTTATAGAATTTAATATTGTGATCAATTAAAATTGGTTAATCTCTTGTTTATTATTTGACTAGATTATAAATATTTTGTTGTGATAAACTAAGCGAATAATTTTGATTTTATTTATTACGGTGTTATTTATGATATGATGGTTCTTAATTTTTATCCACTATCTATCTATCTATCTATCTATCTATTCCAGTGCTTGCTTTAAGAGAGAGAGTTTATTTTAAGCCATATAATTTCCAATTATTCATTTCTTTTTTTAAATTTTATTTATGATAGGCTAGAAAATGACGGTGAAAAGAAAACAAGAAATGAAAAGGAAACTCGGAATGATTTTATAAATGACTTGAATGAAATACATTTTTCTCTTTTTTTATTATTAAGCAAATAACTTCTATTTGATTTATTTTTAGACTATTGTATGTATTTATGTTATATTATTGTAATTATTTGTATATATTATATTTTCCTTGAAAAAGCTTGGATCAGATTGCCAGGCGAAATGTTGAATTTACTTCAAATTCTTTTGCTGAGATTTTACAAAAATACATTCTTCCTCTTTATTGTTTCACATTAACTCGGCGCCCAAATATTGTGAAACTATTCGTTCAAATCTAGACGATAGTTCTTATTAATTATTTGTTTGTTATAGATTCATCTTTTGTCAATTAATTCAAATAACCTTTTACATTTATTGTAATATTTTGTTAAATATAAAATTCTTTTGTTTACTCGCGTGATGTCTGGTTTATTTATTAATTAAAATAATTTTGTTTGTTGTTGTTGTTGTTTATTTAATGACATTTTCATAACTTGACTTTGAATTAATTAATTTGCACTTTAATGTGTAATATTAAAGATATTTAAGCATAGATTTATCTGTATATTTAGAAGATTATGTATATCATTAGTTTCTTAGTTCCTTTTAGTTAAATGAAAATCAATATGGAGATAAGAATACATAAGGGTTTTGAAGTAATTTGATCTAATTTTGATTTCATTTCCTATTTAGGTAATGGTTAGTATACATGAAATATCCATCTCACGTTTTTTTTGTTGATTAAATCTATAATATTAATGTGTTATGTCCCGACAAGAATAATGAATGGTAATTTTGGGATCCATTTGTGGACCAATACTGTACGTATAATTTTATCGTATAATTGTTAGTTAACTAAACTATTCACATTCATGTCTCTTGTATCGTAATCTTTTTTAAACCTATGAACTGTTATTATACGATTTTCTATTCTTGAATTATTCTCTGTTTATTAATCACTACCTTCCACGTTCACAGCCACATTTGGCCACATTTTGTACAAATGTTATTTTCTATTTTATCGTACGTTGTGGTCTGCTTGTTTGGTATATAAACCGAGTATGTTTTAAATACATGATTGATATCTCAGAGGCTCGGATTGGTGTTCTGGGATTAACTGGCTGGGCTAGGCAGGAAGCGAGACCAATCAGAACTCTAGGTTACTCGTACGGGTTTAAGCGTCATCGATCCGATCGACAAGTCACTGTTTTCTAATCGGCGGTCACAAGTTATAACAACTAAGATAGAAGGTTCATTAAATTTTGAAAACAACTCACATTGTGGATTTACATCAACCATAAAATCATGAGTTTTGGATATTTTTTTGTAATAAAAAATTCAAAAGATTAAGTCTAAGATAGACTACTGAAGAAAAATTTCACTGTTCTAATGAAGGGTTTTGACTAGGGGAATCGGAATATGTTGAGAGTAGAGTAGTAATCACATGTGAGAACGTATGATCTCCGTATTGTTCATTGAACCGATTAAATATCTTAAAATAGACAAAAATATGAAGACTCAGCTGCATGTAAATAGTGAATTCATCACAAGGACCGAAGGTCATGACATTGAAACTTAGTAGGGTTATGAGTGAATACTTTTGGAAATTCCAATATTAAAAACTTTAATACATTACTTTTCAGTTAATGGTGATTGTCCAGCTAAAGTCACTTCGTGGTATGCATATAATCTTTAGAGTTTCAGTAGTTTACAAAAATATACTGAAGATCACTCAAATCAACTATGTAGTGTAAAAGATCGAACTCCAAACTTCTTTCGATGACCAATCTGAATCCGGTCGACAATTAACTGTCAAGAATCTATGGTTATCTTATAATCCAGTTATAACATCAAGATGTTTCAATTATGTATACAAAACAACGGAAAAAGTAAGAAGACTATGGTTCAAATTTAAGCCTTCTTGATAGTTGACTCGTGTCAGTCAACTAAAATTTTGCCATAATTCTTGTCTAAATTTTAATCCAAACTAGATTTACTTTGAAATCTATTCATTATCTGTCTATACCCAATTGTTATTGATTTCGTAATTAAATTTGTAAATAACGAATTCTTTAGAAGTGGCAAAGCACTATGAACTACATTATTAGCTACAAATTAATACTTAATACCATGAAGTATTATGGGATATAGAAATTTTAATATTGGTAGGATGTAATTGTTTTCAGTCCATTAGATATCAATTGACTCTCAATAAAGATATTAAATATTCCGATAATTATGAAATTGACAAAAAGGATAGGAACTTATTATTAAATTGAAATAAACTAAATTCTTTACTAAACAAATATCAAAATGTATATACAATATTTATAAAAAATGATTAAATACACTGATCTGTTATTCACCGATCTTAATTGTTCATAATACATACTTTTAACATTTAATAATTCTTCAAATTTTGTTGATTGGGACAGAATGGGTATTTTTGGGGATTGTAGTAATTTTGATGGTTGAATTCATAAGTCTCTTTAATCTAAACTACCACTGAAAACCTGGAAGCACTGGACAGTCGTTTCATCGTGGTATGGGACTCCTCACCAATGAGGATCCTTAATGTCGTACAAGGGACTCGAGCCAGAACTCTCGGCCTTGCGCGCGGATACTTAACTATTAGACCCTTAAACCGACATCCAACTGTATTAACATCTAACTCTAATGATAATTTCTTTGTAATTGGTATTTATGCGTTTATCTTTGAAATTACTCTTTTTATTAATAAAATGTTCATTACGTTAATATGAGTGAGCTATTATGTATAATTATTTAAATATGAAAGTATGTCAGTCAAAAATAAATATCGTATAGTGTTTTTGTGTATGAGAACCCAAGTGGGGACAGTCAAATGTATTTGCATACAAAATTACAGAACATCTTAGTAATATCTGAGAACCATACAATAAATACTCCATTTTCAAAATGTTAATCGATCGTCTCAGACTTCATTGTTCTTTCGTTTCCACACCAGTCATTCTTTGTTCTCGTTCTTTTTTCTTTGGTCTTCTTAACCATCTCCTTCCAGATATTTCACTTTCGATTGATGATAAGTACTACTAATGTCTGCTGACATCAGTAACACACACCATAGTGATAGTTAAAATTGAACAGGTCATCTTTAACTGATGTAAAAGTACCTCTTTTGTAAATGCAGATATGAGCTTAAAAACCACTCTAAACTAGAGTAAAAAACAGTTGTTTTATCTGTATATGAGGTTATTCTTTTTGTATTCGATCAGTATCTGTAGGTTTTGTGGCTATGTAAAAAGTGAATTTTATTATCTAGTAACCTAGTAATAAATATAACAAGATGCAATACCTTCGTAGGTAAGTGACAGCTGGTCAAAGTACAGATATGCTTATTCCTTTAAGGTTATCTTGGTATGTATTACCGCCTAAAAAATACACAATGGTTGATTCCTAACTTTCAACGTGTTCTCAACAGTACGAATTACCCATCATCTATTATTTAGTAAACACGATACTGATATTTCAAGGTCCTTCAAAATGAACAGTGATTTGAAAATGACTGCGTTGTATCGAAGTCATTGTTAATGAAAATAATCCAAACCAAATTTATACGTTCAAAATAGTTCTGTTGTCAATCATTCACAACTGTGTTGATTTTGATTGCTGACAATAACGTGCATGGTATATCATTTCGAACAATCAGTTATAAATTCCTTATTCTCCATTTTTATATCTGATTAAGGCTTCATTCATCTCACTTTTGCTATCAGTTTAGCTTTTTTTGGTAACATTATCTAGCATTTGGTATCAATTTCTTATATTGTTCAAATTATGTGATAAACAGATAAATTATTGTATGAATATTTTTGTTATAAGTTTGATTCTATGTATTGTTGATTGTTGTTTATCTTCATTGGTGACGATTTAAATTGTTGAATTTGTTATTTTAATAATTGAAAGGAGTTAAGATTGTATCTGCGAGGTGGGGTCGTCGATGCGTACTGTTGAGGAGTTCAACAATAGGTTAAAACGACTGTCCAGTGCTTTCAGGTTTTCCATAGTGGTTTAGTTTCAATTGACTCATGATCTCAACTAGTGAAGTTACTACAATCTCCATAAAAACCCCTTCTGATTCAAATAAATTCTAATTATTTTAATATGAATAATGTATTAATTTCATTCACACGTATTAAGCGTACATCTAAATAGTACTATCTTTAATATCATTAAGATAAATTAACTTCAAAAAGAAGTGATAACAATAATTGAGCGTGTCAGAATATTGTTTTTTGTTCTTATGTGTGGAATTAAAAATTACTTTAGTTACAGTTTTTTTCGACTGTTTAAATTCACATTCCAAATTATTCATTATGTTCAAGATGATTAGATGATTATAAGGTTTTGTAATTCATTATATTTCATAATACCTAGTTACTGAAATTATTGGTCTCTTTGAGAAATTATAATCGATCGGTTGTATGAATTGAATAACATAACACTAGTTACAAATAAATAATACAATTGTATAAATATTTGTATTGAATTAGGTCACTAGACACTCAAACAGCTCAGTTTTAATGAATTTGATTGAAATTGAGTAGTATTATCTAACTACTTGGAAAGACATCATCTCATTAATAATTTGTATTATACTCTATTAGCGACTTACAAACAAATAGAGAACTAAATTTATGATTTTTGTTTAACTTTATACCTGTCAACTATCTAACACTAAGTGATAACATTGGAGCATTTAATCAAGAAAACTAACGATTGAAATATTTCAATTCATAGAATTGGTTCTGTTGAGAAATAGGAAGAATTCTCATTTAAATTAGTTCACTTTTTAAAATGAACTGATTGAATTCAATATAATCAAAGTTTTGTCGTATTGTTTCTTTACATAGAAATTTTAAATCTACAGTAAATAATGATTTTCAAAAATGTGATCAGTAACTGGTAAATTCGTTTTTACTGAAGTAAATAAATATCTAGAGTGATTAATTAATTAAGACTTGAGTGAACACACATAAAACCTCAGTGATACACAATAAAAAGATTGAGTTTATATTGAACTGTAGTGAATGGTAGCACAAGTGGGGACAACCAAATCACGGAGTTCTTTGGTAAAATGTGATTACCATATGTTCAATATTTCATTCACAAAACGTCTATTGACTGTCTCAGACTTTGTTATTCCTTCATTCCTGTAACAATCAATCGCTGTTTCAGTTCTTTTCCATTCAATTTTCTCAACCTTTTGCTGCTAGGCATTTTTTTCGATTAGTGTTACATACTACTTATATCTGTCAACATAAGTAGCACGCATCACGGTACTATACTCTTGATATTGTTTTACGTAAGATTATATAGAAATTCCTTAAAAAGCACATTTTATTCCGTCTATTTTTAATGCAACGTATAAATCTCTAAAAACTCCATACACTTATTTTCCTTTATTTACTTTAATAAAATAATAATAACGATTGATATAGAATAATGTACATTAACTTTATGCCATGGTTTCTATTCTACTGTTTATAGCCGAACCCATATTGACATATAACACTGAAATATTACAATATGAAATAATATTTTAGATATCTAGTATTATACTCATTACTTTATATTACATTAAATTTCAATATGTCTATGATTGTCAACAGCGAAAGGTAAACACTTAAAAAAAATTAATTCGTGCTATTCTGTATCAATTGACGTTATCACTTATTTTCAAAGAAATCTGTATCCTTCTAGTGATATTCTAACAGCCTGAGTATCCAACATTTATTTGGTATTATTTAATTGAATATTTCTATTGATGTTTAGGACTGAAATTGATCAGTATCTTATTGGCATATGTGCATACTATGCGTATTGCATCGATATTACCCTAATTCACAAGTATTATAAACAAAGATGCATGTAACTCCCGCTGAAGAGTCCCAAGTTGGACGAAACGCGCAACCTAGATTCCATTGCTAGCCACTATCCATCTATTCTTATAATGTTTGTGAGATAAGGCAATATCGAGACAATACGCACAATGTGCACATATGCCAATAGGAGACTGATAAACTGCAGTCCTAAACATCAATGGGAAGATTCAAGTAAACAATACCAAGTGAATTTAAACTTCACTCGGTAGCTAAGTGGATAACGCGATGGCGTTTGTAGCGAACGGTACTGGGTTCGTGTCCCAAAGTGGACATCAATTCTGAGATGCAGATTCGTTTAGCTGATGAGTCCCAAATAGGATTGAACTCGTGTCCTGGATTCCACTGCTAGCCACTATCCATCTGTAAGTATCCTACAGTTTATATTCACATTAATTGGAGTTTTGTTCACCGTTTATGTGATGCATACCATGTGAATGAATGTGTATAATTAAAACAATATTATTTCGCTTGAAAAGATTATACAAAGGTTAGAAGAATGTGTTTAGTTTTCCTCTTAACTTTTGCACTGATCAACTTAAGTTTGTTTCATAAGCACAATCTACTCCTGAAAAATATGCTTTTTAATGAGGATTAAAGAAAACCTACGTTTTGTGTAATGATGTGGTTGCTCTAAGATTAATTATTCTGTTATTATCAGGTTGAATGGTTAACATTTATCTGGAAAACATGGGACGTTGTGTGAGGTAGCAATTAAATGATTGATTTAAAATCAAACCGTTATTGTAAATATATTACTTTGTCATATACTAATGACCAATTCCCGACATATTTAAGCTGTAACTAAAAGCGAATAAATTACCAAAGGATACAGTTGGTGGCAAACCAAAGAACAAAATCACACAAGAAGAAAAACCGAACATCATTTACAACTACGAAAAAACATCACGTCGACAAGGTGCACTTCCCCTTCATCTTTGCTTGCACGAACATCAATCAGCAGCCAAATGCCATTACATATCCTAGCTTATACAGAGAACTGTGGACATATGTATTAGACTGGGATAGAGAGAATTCTAAAAACGCCAGAGAATTTTTAGAAGCTTGTCACTCAGTTCAATCAGCAATCAATAAACACTTTGAAATCGATCCAATCTATCAACCAATCAGAAAAATTATGCAAAATATACCAAGAATCAAATCCAAGGGAGATGCAATCAATATAGAGAAGTAGACAACGATGGATCAAAGCTCAACAATAGCCAATCAGGATCGAGATCGACAGGACAAGCTGAGTCATATGTGAAGAAGTTCGAACACTTAGCTTCTACCTGAAGTTCGTGCTGATGAAGTTGTTCAGAACAACAATGAGAGCTTCACGACCGAACTATCCAGCTTAGAGAGCGAACATCCACCAAAATCATTCACCTGAACTACAAATATTCCCCACCATATCAGTTCAATAGCTCATCATTTAAATGATACCGGGCATACCACTGGCATATCCCGATTCCTCAAGATTACCAGCAGATAAGAAATGAAGCATCTTTAAGGTTCGCCGAGGCAGTAGCAATAAAGAAACTCAAACTTGATTCACATGTCCAGAAAGAGACTGTGTTCATTATTTTGTTGTTGCCTTTAATATTAATTTATTAGTGTTTATTTTGTTATATGGTCTTCATCATATTTATTCCTATTTTATGTACACCAAAATTATTCTTTCATTCATCGGTTTTTTCATTCACTTAATTCTGTAAACTTATGTAAACTCCTCAAATCCTGTTTAATTATTACGTAACCCGTCTTATCGATTTCTAAGTAAAGACAATCGCCAACTTATAACTGTCTTTTTTATCTGTTTTGAAATGATTCGAATCTTATTTGAAATCTTCAGAACTTCTATAGTTATTAAACAATCTATCTTATATGTTTTTGGACTTCATTTAATTGCTGTCTAAGCCACTCCCCTTGTTTTAGAAAACCATCTCCAAATAACCTCATACCTGTACTTATACAGATGCATAGATATATAATTGTCATTGATAACCTTAGTTATGAAAATTCATTCCGATATCAATATTTACTGTTTCATATTATATCTTACTTCACTTTAATACATATATGATTGTAAGGAGATGATTAGGAACCATGAAATCTAATGAATTCACATTATTCTACCTCAATTGTTATTTTGACTTTATTCATAAATATTTTTCTTCTATTTTTCACCAATAATGCTACAATTTATTTTATATAATGTGTACAGGTGTTTCTTACTATAGTTACTGCACTTTGTAAGTTATGTTTACAATGTTCTCTTTTTTTGATGTTGAAGTTTACAAGAGTGACATGATACATTTCATTGAATAGCGACAAGCTGTAAACGTATTTTAGGGACTGTAATATAGTATGTTCAAACAAATGCTTGTTTAACAGATCAGATGTTTACCATTAAATATAACTTATTAGTGTCATGTTCTCCTTATTCTTGGTTAATGTATACCTACTTTCATGGAATACTAACTTTCACTTTCTACCAGGTAGTATCTGCTCAAACTTTAAATCAGACTAAAATTCTCCCATATTTTTTAAACGTTCAGTAACATAAAAGTATTGACCTAGTATTGTTTATTGAAAGGAACAATTATTTTGTACAATTTGACTGTATTTGGCTGAGATAACAATAAGATCATGATTCTAGTTAGTATTTTTTTGAATAACTGACCACTTTTCTCATATCAGTTTCCCATATAGAAATTTAAATAACTGGAGCATAGGACTGGATTAAATAGTTTGTGTGTTAGAAGAAATAAATTACTATTACCCGATATTTAGATAAGTTGTTTAGTCTTTTCCAGATCGAAACCCTGAAATCATTGAAAATCACAAGCCATGTAACATTTATTTCTTCTTGGCGCATTCGGATTGTGTCCAACAGTGAAATCCATACGTTTACTAACCACGATATATATAGATTTCACAATTGACATTTCCAATGAGGTACGAGATCAGTTTATATCACTTTAAATGTTTATGCATTATTCACTGAGCCACTAAGCACATATGATCACTAACGATTCCTGAGGTTATTTTGCAAATGCTTTATTAGCTGAGGTTGTGAATATCAACAACATGACAATGCAGAACTTCTAAATACCCGTTTCTTTCTTAAAGTTGAGTAGCAGTGGGATTGAATTTTTTCTTCTATAAGTTTGACCTCACTGTAGTTTTGATTAGAAATATAAGCACTCTGAAGAGTCAATTATTATCCCTTCGTGATCAGTAAAGAATACAGTACAATCGCTATCAACTGAATCTTTTGGCGACTTATTCGTCTTTATTTAAGATTTTAATATAACAGGAATCAGTTGTTAGCATACGACAATGAAGTATATTTACAATAACAGTTTCATTTACAATCCACTTTTTAAAAAAATATTTATTTGTTCTCATGATATGGTATACCGAATTATTGTGAAATCTACATTACCAAAATTTTCATCAGGGACTAAGTGACAGTTGAAAATTTGGTACTACTAGACAGTTATTACATCCTAATATGTGGCTACTCATAGGTGCCAATTCACGAAAACACCACAGAAGAACGAATGCTTGACTTCTAGACCATTGGATCGTCATTTAATTATGTATACGTTTCACTTTCTTATTTTTAGTTTCATGTAAACAAAATGTCCATTGATTGCCAAACAGAAATAAACGTTGCCTGTCACATAAATCCCTATAATGGAAATGTTAATAACAAATATTAATTATCATTAACATTTTTAAGTAGGTAAGTAAAAGTTGAAGAATGTAATTTATTTTAACTAATAATATACACATTTTGCAAATGTATTATAAAAAGTATGAATCAGTTTACCCATTGAAGTTCATAACTGAATACTTTTGTACAATTTACCAATTATATACACACATATAGTAAATGGTTATATACAATTGTAATTATGTAATTAAATCTGTCAGATTTGTAATAAAAAAAGAGGGTGACAGAATTAACCAAAAATATAATTGACCGACCAAAAATATCTGGATTTGATATAAAATTAAACTGAAAAGTCTCATTGCAACGTGCATTATTATTATTATTACTATTATTATTATTATTATTATTATTATTATTATTATTATTATTATTATTATTATTATTCTATAATCCATGCAACTCCAAGCTTAAAAATGTCAACTTATATTTCTTTCATCTCTAAAACAATGCAAAATGCACTATGCTATAAAATTGAAATGTATGTGTATATAAAATTTACTCGATTTGATGTAAAGATGTATTAGTGATATTGATTTAAATGAATTATTACATTGTTTATAGTTAAAAAGCTATGGCAACACTATTACGATTAATTTCGATTATGGTTAAATTTTGTTAAGCCATTTTATTAACTCACTTAACAGATAATCTTATTTGGACAGTAACAATTCGTATATTTCTTTGTATTATTATGATCACTATCTTGTCTGTATAAATGTGTACTGTTAATCACATGACAGACTCTAGCTAAAATGTTGATAGCATAAATATCGCTTGATGAAACATTCTCTTTCTCGTGTATATACGTACTGGAATCCTATTAATAGTCTTTGCCTTGCTGAATAGTTTAATGAAATAAAGACCGATATGTCCTGGGTCCGAATCTCGCGAGGCGGGATCGTGAATGCGTACTGCTCAGGAGTCTTACACTAGGACGAAACGGCCGTACAGTGCTTTCAGGTTTTCCATGGTGATCTAGCTTCAATTGACTTATGAACTCAACCATTAAATTACTATAATATCCACAAAAACCCTTTCTGAAAGCAATCATATCTCAATAAAAGATTTTGGCGTTAATTTTTTTAAGAAAAGTTTTATTCCAAAAATATCAAATCAACCATGTACATGAATTTACATTAATGTAATTATATTTCTGTTAAAGGAAATGTTTTTTATGATAACTATGTAAATGATATAAAAGTAGTACTCATCTTATAATTGATGGTGTCTGTTTACTTTGAATTGTTTGAATAAGGACACTTCAGGTCTGTTTGTTTAATAACATCATTTACACCTGACATAATTTAAAAATTAGGTTGTTGATTTGTTAGTCAGAATACTTACATACTTACTCCTGTTGCCCCTTATGGAGGGGCATAGGCCACCCACCAGCATTCTCCATCCAACGCTGACTTGAACAGTCCTTCCCAGTTGCTATTCGTTCTTTTTATGTCTGCTTCTATTTCCCCACTTCAGGGTTCCAAGTAAGCACTTGCCTAGTGATGCAGTTTGATGATTTCCTTAGTGTGTGTTAGTTAGAATATTTCATGCTAATTGATTTATTTCACTCATTGATACTATATAGTTTTATTTGTAAAAAGATTTTTCAATTCTATTGGTCATTTAATTCATTTTTAGTGTTTCTGTTTTAGTAAATAAGAGAAAACTATATTAAACATTGGATAAATTGGTATAACTTAGGGGCTGATCCTGGTAAGATCATCACGAAAAACCAGAAGGCATTAGAACACTGTTCCACTCTTTCATGGGACTCTAACAATATGAAATTAAACTAAGTCGCGTATGAGAAAGTTATCTATTGTAGACAATAGTTGTGCAAAATTTTGAACTAATTAAGGTTAAACATTTGGACTGTGGGGTATCAGCTTAGTGATCTAAAGGTTGTGTTAGCGCGAGAGATTAAACGTCTTGCTTTCGATTGTCTATGGTCTTTTTTTGAATGGGTACTATTGGTTAGTCATACAATGGTATCAAACAGCTGTCTAGTGTTTACTGATTTACAGTAGAGGTTCTTGGTGTAAACTACAGAAATTATATAACCGTTATAAACACACTCGTATTTATTGGCTTAATTGAAGTGCACACTAGTTTACATGAAAAGTTTTTTCTTTACTTTAATTATATTTCTTCACTAATTATTGAATTATTTTCTCTGTAATAACATTTTTTTAGTTACATTTTATTTTTAACACAACGAAGATATGTTAAAGAAAAATAACGAAAGAAGCAGTAAACAAACCTTACCGAATGGGTGAACAATTATCTATGAGATGTTAATAGATAGGGATTTTAGACAATATTCCATGTAAAAATTCACTCGATGTTGTTTTACTTGTATCTTCCCATTGTCATTTAGGACTGCAATTGATCAGTAAAACAATAAAAGTGAATTTAAACTTCACCCCATCACACAAGCAGGTGGCTATCAGGACTCAGTAGATAAATGGATAACGCGATGGCGTTTGAAGTGAACGGTACTGGGTTCGAGTCGCGGAATGAGCACCGGTTCTGCGCTGCAGGTACACCCAGCTGAAAAGTCCCGAATAGGACTGAATGGGCATCCTGGATTCCACTGCTAGCCACTATCCATCAATACTCCATGTAGTTTTAAATGCTGTTATTATTGTCAAGCAAACAAGTAATGAAAGGTTTTTAGTTTTAAGTGTCGATCTTTTCGAATAATGTAATCCAACGATCAATATTTTCAGCACTGTGTTATATTAGCCTTGTGTTAAAACAAAGTACAAATCAGCGGTAAGTAAAGTATACCATACAGCAAGGATAATTGTCATTTGAAATTCAAAGTGAATGTTTCACTAAAAGCTTAAATAGCACGTAAACGATAGTGTCATATACCACTGCTTCACATAAATGTGTAGCTGCACATACGTAGGGTTAAGTAATTTTTGATTTACTAGTTAGGGACTCTAAGCATTTACCGAAACAGCCTCAAAAATAAATAAAATCCACTGGCTCTCTCTTGCTAGACATGGTTGGAACGGGTTATAAGATTGATCTTAATTCAACTTCTGTAGTTTGAACAAAAGTGTTCAAAGGCGTTGAGAATGATATATTGAAGCTTCGACCATAAGGAAATTTGAGTTCCACTTTGTATATTCGAAAACTGTTTGTTCTAACCTTAAACCTATTCTTGGTAATAATGGTCTATTATTCATTGCAATGGATTCTTTATTGCTTTTCACATTAGTTTGTTTATTATCTTTTTTTCCGCTTTTCCTCCATTAGTATAACTGAGCGCTTTTTATTATGTAAATGTTCTTAACAAGTATATGCATGATCACACTTTTCGAAATTTATTGCACTAATAAATCATATAGTTCTGAATATCTTCGTTGTTACGTCTTATGACTATCAAATATCACGTAACAAAATCGCCAGTCAGATCACCGAATTATATGAATTTGTCCCTGTGCTAAGCCAACGATCTGTTATTCAGCACGAGAAGTCTTGAGTTCTCTGTATAGTAGCTTCTCACTTAACCCAGTCCGTTCAATCCAGAACAAAAATGTCAGCCTCTGTTGTATGAATCGTATATTTCAGACGTGGTTTATATACAAGCAGACCAGATCACATCATATCATAAAATGAAAAATAATAAACATGCAAGACCAAGCCAAAAGTAGCCGTGAGTTCGGGATACTGTTACTGATTAACTGCGAATAAGTTAAGAGTTGTAAATCGTATTGCAGTAGCCAAGAAGTCAAATGAAACCTTATGATAAAAGGAATATGAATATTTATTTAATCTAGTTACTTAATAATTGTCCAATAAAAAAATATGTAATAATGGTCCATAAATAATTCCTAACATTTATCTTTCGTTCGGACATAACTTTCGTCTTCTTACTAGATTATTTAACTTTATCAAAGGGACTAATTGTTTCAAATGTCATTTCTTTGACTTTTCAACTTATTGTATAAGAGTGCTTTTAATAAAAATATTAAACAAGCTATTAACACAAGACTTGATATAATTTTTATTGGGTTGGTAGTAAGTGTTCTACTGCACTGTAATGTAATATGATTCGTTTATCAAAATGTTAGTTATGTACTTTGTTATATCGCAATGTTTAGACTAACTGTAAAACACTGGTTGTGTCAACTGAAGTATGTGTTGTTTAACTCAAACCTATTACTTAAGGCTTGATAGGTGAATGTTTTAGTCGAAAAGGGACAGATTGATGTGAAGAGGTGATTTCTTTAGGATAGTTAGGTAGTTTACAAGTTCCCATTTAAACAGTATAAATAATTACTGAGTTTACTGACATATATTTGATAAGCACAATAAAAACGTCACATCAAACTATTGTTTAATACAGTTATGTGAATTGTATTGCATAAATATATGACTAGGGTTTTGTAACCAGTAATACAACATAATGTTTTAGAATTTCTCTTTTACAACGCCAACATAGTTTTCCACACTTTCTTCTGACCAAAATAGCCCAGTAAATATGTGAGAACAAAAATTAATTGGCTGATTAAAACTGACAAAAATGATTTTTAAAGTAATTTTCCCATGATGGTTTATAAATAAGAAGTAAGCTGGATTGATTTCTTCCAAAATATGAATCACGCAATGGTTATCATCATTGTACCTTAACCTACAATATTCAGTTTTGAGTGCCATTTACCAATTTAGTCAAATAGTTGTTTCTCATCATTAATGGTATAATACATTTAGTTATAATTAGTGACTACCTTTCAGAATAAGTATGTGTATATGAGAGGGAGAAATAAACTTACTATACTGAACATATCCAATGTAGATTGCCTAAATATTTTGATTTAGCTTACATTAACTGAGAAAAAAAATCAGCTTTTAGTCGGAGATAGTAAGATGTATTTTTTAGAAATTCTATTACACTATTTCTAATTTCTGAAAAGTATTCTCAATATGCAATGTATATATCCTGGGTCAACTGTAATGAAAATTATATCTAATGGGATTATACGGATTTGACATACAGTTTGAAAATGAAGTATTTAGTAATTAGAAGGAGTAGTGGATTTGTGAAAAGCTGAGTTGTTGACTCAAATCTGATGTGAACCGGGAAACAAGAAGCCCTGACAAACTACGAAGGCTATTTTTCGGGACGTTATTTCATTTTATTCAAAGCTTGTAAAACACTGACATTTATTTTTGTCCCTAATCTATTCTACAGAACATAAGCTTTCGTTCGAAGTATCATTCACTGCCATACCTTTTTCTGTTCCGAAGCTATTGTAATTTAAACATATTATTTTGCACCCTATTTTCTACTCTAATTCCCAGCTTTGGACATAATTGTTTTTTTCCTAATTATTGTACGTTGCGGTCGGGTTATTCACTTATTTATTCATGTACCTTTTTACACTAATCTGAATTCAGTGAATCCAGTGAGTTCAGTGGTCAGGGAAATAGGTCGAGTAGTGTTCCAGTTGTCTTGTCTTCTCTCTCATTCGTGTGCTTGCCCACCAATCAGGTGGCAGAATAGTTTTCTTCTCTCTACCCCATCTCGAACTTACGCGTACTAGTCTCAAGGTTAAGCCGATCAGCCTATCGCATCAAGGTCGAAATCTAGATTAGACAAGTATCCTCGGCACCAAGAAGTGGGTAGACAAATCAAGGTCATAACAAAGTGGCGACGGAGATTTTTTTTTCTATATTGATTGATCCAGAACAAAATGTCTGTATCCTTGGACGACCTTAAAACTATTCTACAAATTCAGCAAGCGCAAAATGATGCAAATCAAATGAAGCTTTTAGATGCACTGATGCAGAAGCTCTCATTACATTCATCCACAACTTATCAATCAGATAAGTATGAATGCATCACAAATTCTATTTGTGAATTCCATTATGATCCTGAATCTGGTATCATTTTCAATTCCTGGTTTCATCGTTGCGAAGACATATTCCGTGTGGAATGCTCAAATCTTGATGACGCAGCTAAAGTTCGCCTACTCCTGAGAAGACTCGGAACACGTGAATACAACAAATATGTGAATTTCATCCTGCCACGAAATCCACGAGATGTATCTTTCAAAGAGACAGACAGACGCATTGAACAGGAACCGAATATGACACTACAAATGGTCACAACCGAGTGTCAGAGGTTGGTAAATCTCAAGCATGATACCGCGATGGTGCAACAGAAGGCTAAACCTTCCGATTTTGGTTCAATTAATGCTCTCAGATCCTCGAAATTGTCCAAACAGAACACTACAACCACACAACTACCTTCTGTCAAACCCCCATCACCATGTTGGTTCTGCGGAGCATGGCATTTTGCGAAACTATGTCCGTTCAAGAATCACAAATGCCGCAAATGTCATCGCATTGGTCATAAAGAAGGTCACTGCTCATCGAATAAACGTAAGTCTAAATGTCGTAGTGGAAATGCGAAGCAACCACCGCAGAGTCAAATTAAAAGCACGTTCGCAGCCTTCAAAGTTGGTTTTCAAAGTAAGCGGAAGTACGTAAACTTATTAGTAAATGAAAAACCCATACGTCTTCAATTGGACACGGCTTCTGATGTTACACTGATTTCCAAAAACACATGGCGTAAGCTGGGATGTCCACGCATCCGACCAACAGAACATGTTGCTCGCAATGCTTCAGGAGATATAGTGAAGTTGACAGGAGAAGTCACATGCAACGTTAAATTCATGGGACATAAGTTCACCGATGTCTGTTATCTTACAAATCGGCACGATTTAGATCTATTAGGATTAGACTGGATTGAGAAGGTTGATACCTTGAATAAATTATTAAATGAGGTATGTTCTCAAAATGCTTCCTTTGAGTCTATCAAAATTCCTGATGATATTTCTAAATCAAATGCCTCCGATGTATCATGTTCTCTTGATATTCATGAATTAAATGCTTCTGATGAAACATGTTCTCATAATCTTTCTGAATCAAATGCTTCAAATGTAATGTGTTCTCTTGATGATGTTAAATCAAATTCTGTGCACTACCAGAATTTTCCAGTATGTGGTTAACATGACGTGTCCACTTTTGACCTTCAACTTCCACCACATACATTACATTTCCTCGTCTCTTAAGTATGCGTCCACTGGTCCATTTTGGAGGTGAGTATCTGAAATCACGGACGTATACTGTTTGGTTGTTTTGGAAGACTCTATTTTTCGCCCCATGATGGCGATTAAATTGGATTACCATCTTTCGGTTTCTCGTTCCTATGAGATTTCGCTCTGGTTTTATTGCATCGAGAGCAGTTTTAACTTTTCTGCCAAACATAATTTCTGCTGGAGACATTTGATTTGGTGCTGACGGGTTTGGAGTTGTTCTGTAGACAAATAGAAAATCATTAAGAATTTCCTTTATCTTCCCCTCCCCTTTTGCCTTCAGTAGCGCTCTCTTGAAGGTATCCACAAACCTTTCGGCTTGACCATTCGATTGTGGATGATATGTAGGTGAACGAACATGATTGACTCCGAATCTCTTGCAGAAATCTGAGAAGATGGACGAAGTAAACTGAGTGCCGTTATCCGACACAAGGATATTTGGGACTCCAAAACGGGAGAATAACTGCCGTAATTCCATAATAGTGTCTTGCGAAGTGACCTGGTTCATAGGGATAATCTCCGGCCATTTTGAGTAAGCATCGACACAAATGAGGAAATATGTACCCTGAAATGGGCCAGCAAAATTAATTTGTACACACGACCAAGGTTTCTTTGGAGATATCTTCGGCATTTGAAAAGGAACAGAAGACTTTGTTGTGGACATAATACTGGCACAAATTACATGAGGTTCTGAAGTTTTACGCGAGCATACTTTGTCTGAGGTATTTGATTTGGAATCATTGTGAGGATATGTTACATCGGAGGAATTTGATTTGACATCATCAAGAGAACACATTACATTTGAAGCATTTGATTCAGAAAGATTATGAGAACATGTTTCATCAGAAGCATTTAATTCATGAATATCAAGAGAACATGATACATCGGAGGCATTTGATTTAGAAATATCATCAGGAATTTTGATAGACTCAAAGGAAGCATTTTGAGAACATACCTCATTTAATAATTTATTCAAGGTATCAACCTTCTCAATCCAGTCTAATCCTAATAGATCTAAATCGTGCCGATTTGTAAGATAACAGACATCGGTGAACTTATGTCCCATGAATTTAACGTTGCATGTGACTTCTCCTGTCAACTTCACTATATCTCCTGAAGCGTTGCGAGCAACATGTTCTGTTGGTCGGATGCGTGGACATCCCAGCTTACGCCATGTGTTTTTGGAAATCAGTGTAACATCAGAAGCCGTGTCCAATTGAAGACGTATGGGTTTTTCATTTACTAATAAGTTTACGTACTTCCGCTTACTTTGAAAACCAACTTTGAAGGCTGCGAACGTGCTTTTAATTTGACTCTGCGGTGGTTGCTTCGCATTTCCACTACGACATTTAGACTTACGTTTATTCGATGAGCAGTGACCTTCTTTATGACCAATGCGATGACATTTGCGGCATTTGTGATTCTTGAACGGACATAGTTTCGCAAAATGCCATGCTCCGCAGAACCAACATGGTGATGGGGGTTTGACAGAAGGTAGTTGTGTGGTTGTAGTGTTCTGTTTGGACAATTTCGAGGATCTGAGAGCATTAATTGAACCAAAATCGGAAGGTTTAGCCTTCTGTTGCACCATCGCGGTATCATGCTTGAGATTTACCAACCTCTGACACTCGGTTGTGACCATTTGTAGTGTCATATTCGGTTCCTGTTCAATGCGTGCTAACATCCTGGTACGGACATCTGCATCTTCTGCATTCTTTAAACCACATATAAAAATCAAGCATTTGAATTGGTCAGCTGAAATCTCGTTTAATTTGAACAGTTCGCATTCTCGATTTACTTTACCAGCATATGTGAGATAATCATCATCTGGGGATTTCGATATTAAAAGTTCAACGACTCACAAAACTGTGCATCCGGAACAAGATCCTATTAGGAGATCGTTACGAAAACGTAGAAGACCAGATATTCTACAAGTGGACCCAAAGAAAAGAGCATACGTTTCTGAGGGGAGATATCAATGATGATATCTTTACTATTACTTGTAAATAGTGACTAATCATTTTCTTTTTTTATTTATTCCAGTTGGTCAAATTAGTCACGCTTACACGGATAGCAACGTAAACCGGTTTCACTTATGCACTCAGTTGAATGGCAGTTATAACACTTTTTTTGTCAAGGGGGAAGATGATGTGAACAGGGAAACAAGAAGCCCTGACAAACTACGAAGGCTATTTTTCGGGACGTTATTTCATTTTATTCAAAGCTTGTAAAACACTGACATTTATTTTTGTCCCTAATCTATTCTACAGAACATAAGCTTTCGTTCGAAGTATCATTCACTGCCATACCTTTTTCTGTTCCGAAGCTATTGTAATTTAAACATATTATTTTGCACCCTATTTTCTACTCTAATTCCCAGCTTTGGACATAATTGTTTTTTTCCTAATTATTGTACGTTGCGGTCGGGTTATTCACTTATTTATTCATGTACCTTTTTACACTAATCTGAATTCAGTGAATCCAGTGAGTTCAGTGGTCAGGGAAATAGGTCGAGTAGTGTTCCAGTTGTCTTGTCTTCTCTCTCATTCGTGTGCTTGCCCACCAATCAGGTGGCAGAATAGTTTTCTTCTCTCTACCCCATCTCGAACTTACGCGTACTAGTCTCAAGGTTAAGCCGATCAGCCTATCGCATCAAGGTCGAAATCTAGATTAGACAAGTATCCTCGGCACCAAGAAGTGGGTAGACAAATCAAGGTCATAACAAAATCGATTAAGGAATATAGACATACTTTTAAGTCGAAGGGATGATGGTAGTATTAGACGGTCAGTGTATAGGAAACCTACCTGGACGGGACAATACTTAAATTTCCATAGTTTTTGTCCATTGCAATACAAGCGAGGCTTGGTTAAGTGTCTCTTTAAAAGAACTCAAAGGATTTGTACATCTGACACGGTGGAAAAAGATGAAAAGTTACTGACTGACACATTAATAGCAAATGGTTATCCATTAAAGTTTATTAATAGGTGCAAAAGTCAGTTAATACCAAGACCTCTTGTTTATTCGGTCCCAAAGAAAAAAGTTTACATCAATCTACCATATAGAGGTGAATCTAATAGCATAGTTTTAAGACAGAGATTGAAAGGAGCGATCGAGAACACCTATTATGCTGCTCAATTGATTGTGATTGAAAAGTCCAAGGCCATGATTCCTAGTACACCCAGACAATGCACCAATGATTACGTCACATCCCATTGTATTTACCAATTTACATGTTTGTGTGGACACATACATAGGGAGGAGTAATCGAACAATGCAATCAAGGGTCAATGAACATGTGCCTAAATGGCTTCAAAATCAATGTGTGTCAAACGATCCGATCAACGTGGGTGGTAGAAAACCAGGGTCATCGATAGCGAAACATATAATTGAAACGGGGCACAAAATTGATATTAATGCAGCTTTTAAAACGTTGTATAGAAATTGTCAAGGACGAATTCTTAAGTTTATAGAAGCCTTGGCTATTCGTAAATTTAAGCCCCCTTTATGTGTACAAAAACAATTTGTCGTAACCTGGAATTTACCTTGGTAATCCTTGAGTCATTCTATGGCCTAGGATAATGCGACAATTTCTTATCCTTTCTCTCCCCTTTGTTATTTTTGTTTGTACTTTAACTTTCATGTAATTGACCTTTATTAATTTTCATATAAAATGCCCTGACAAGTATATGTGTGACCAGATTGTTCGAAATGTATAGCGCAAATACATCACATTTTTCAGATCAACTCCGTCTTCTCATTGTTCTATCGAAATTTATAAAAGGGACTAATTGCTTTAAATATAGTAAGTGCCCCTTGGAGACTGTACTTTTGATTAAGTCAAAATATATATTGTTTTTTAGAATACTGTAAGATGATACATATTGCATTTAATATGATTTTGTACTCATGTTTTCGCTTTTATTTGCTACAGTCTGTAAAATATTTGCGTTTAGAAAACAATCAACGCATCGATAACTTTAGGGGACAATTTCTAATGCAAATAATGTCAGGTAGTGGAAGCCTACATGTTTACTTTTTTGTCTAATTACTGAAAGTAGACTTCCAGCTGTTCTTGATGATGTATAAATCTGTAAGTAATTGTATGACATTATTCTGTCGTATTTATGATTGGAAATAGGCTAGCACTTGTTACTCATATTTAAAACAAAAAATCACAAAACTAATCGGACTGTCAGATTAAAAGTTTAATGCACAATCACCTAGTGGCTTAATAAAATATGGAAATCATACATCAAATACGTCCTTTGCACATCGTCTTCAAATTGTCTCTTACAGGCTTCACTGTCCCCTTACTCCTGTTGTTATATAGATTGAGTTCGGTGTCCTTGTCTCTTCTCTTCATTTCAATTTTCTCAACCTTTTGCTTGCAGACATCCCACTTCCGACTGACGTTACATTCTACTTATATCTGCAGGAGTAAGTAACATACACATTATTACAAGTGAATATATAAAGTGTTTGTGTTAAAGGCAGACAGTACAATGTTTTTTGGTCGTGTGTGTGCACTCTATTATAGTCAGGGATACTGTAAAATAGCGTAACTGTAAAATCAAAAAGGTGTACTAAATTCAAACTATTTACTTGAATCAGCCAATACTATAACTAACTTGTATTTGTATCGTTTAATCCTAATGTACAGTATAATTAGAAACTAGTCTGTGCTATTTAGTTTACTTAGACCAAATCAAACATTGTAATTTTGTCAACAATTTATGGTAATTCAAGTTATTAAGTTTTTTAATAGTTTCTGATACTAAACTTTTGTGAATAAATGAATCATGGTTTAAACTCATGAAGAGGAATTAGACTGCAGTCAGATGACGAAGTAAACAACAAGATAATACGTTAATCTCACCCGAAATGTTGGTATTAAAAAAACTGTTAAATTCCATTCAATGAACTATCAGTCGACTTATCAACCATTAATAAGAAAGAGTAAACAAGATCATAATTGAAAAAAATTTAGAACCTTTAGGAATACTAATAACAATTACGGATATTTTTTAGACACTGTTATTGTTATAACTTGTGGCCTTTGTGCTCTGGTAATCTATCACGCGATACAATCACAAATCAGAGTCACCGACTTTTTGATCGGATAAATGGCGCATAAACCAGTATGAACAGCCCAGAGTTCATATTGGTCCTTAAGATAGCAGCTTTTCGTCCAACTCAGCCGGTTCAGTTTAGAACGCAAACATCAACCACCGTTATGTCGAACCATATATTTCAAAAATACAAATAAAATCAGTCCACATTACACTATAAAATAGAAAATAACATTTGTGCAAGATCATGCCAAAAAGTGACTGTGATTGCGGGAAACTGTGACTAATAGATTGAGAATAACTTGAGACTAGTAAATCATATAACAGTAACCAATAGGTCAAATAAAAGCTTATAATAAGAGGAATATAAATACATAGACTTTAGTTTTTTAACAGTTAAACAATAAGAAGATATGTATAACGTTAATCCATAAATAGATTTTAGAAGCTACCCACAATTTAATCTTCTCTGGGATATAACAGTTATGACAATGACCTTTATTTATTGACAAATTTGTATTATCACCAATTTTCTTAAACATTATTTTCCCTTGATTGATTCATTACATATTTCATTGTTCACTATTACAAACTATTTAATAAACAAGTAGATATGCTAATGAATATTGATAATTCTATTAGCAGAAAAATGAAATAAAATGTTTTCAATAATGAATGACATTCATTTATGTATGTTAGACATATCTTAGGTGAGAAAGTACATTTTGGAATTCTTCTTGTTTTCACTGAATATATAAATAAGTTATTCATAATTAAATAAATACACCTTCTGCTTGTCTGTAAAGTTATTTTTTGTAATCTGAATAAAGTACAACATTAGCACAATTCCAAAGCCTTAATAACCTAAGAAGAATCAAACGGGATTTCAATCGACTTCAGATGG
Source organism: Schistosoma spindalis (assembly GCA_946903255.1). Classification (NCBI taxonomy): domain Eukaryota; kingdom Metazoa; phylum Platyhelminthes; class Trematoda; order Strigeidida; family Schistosomatidae; genus Schistosoma; species Schistosoma spindalis. The sequence goes on along the minus strand of OX336420.1, from coordinate 73,877,512 downwards.
TAAACACTGATTAATGATATCTAACGATTTATTTATAAAAATATTAAGAAATAAGAAACCAACGTAACATTAATTCATCCTATTTCATATGGTAACTTCAGAAATGTCTTTGAATTAAGTTACAAATTTAACTTCCTAATCACGGGGTTTGAAGATTCTGATCGAGTATTTCAAAATATTATACGAAAGTGAATTTTCATAATTCATTATTGGTTAAAATAGAACATCTGTATTGTGAATTTTGGTAGCACATAGAATTTACAATGGTTTCAGCATTAAAACAAAAAGTAAGCCATAATGAAGGTTCCAGTTTAACTTTTATAAACTGAAGAAGTTATCCTGTTTCAATCTCTAGTTTTTATCATTATGGCTCATCATTTAGTTATTTCGATCTTGTTCATAGGTTCTATCATCATAAATATTGTGATATAAATACCTGATATTGGCTCATTAGTATAGTCTAGTTTGATAGAACAAGTAAAATGATAGCAACTAGTAGCGAATTTTCTAAGAAAAAAAAACAAACAACAACAGAATACTCCGTGAGACACAGGCGAACCTATCTGACGTGTCTGACCTGTCATTTTTTTCTTAAAATCGATGTAAGTTTTAACACTTGTAAATTGTGTAAATAGCATTTATATATAGTTTTCAAAATGTATACGGTTCGAAATACTAATAATATTTGTTCTAGTAAATAAATAAAAACGAACTTTAGTATCATTATTAATCATTCTTACTGATAATTATAGAATATTAAATCTTTAAACAGTGTAAATATGATCAAATTAATAGAATGGAAAGGCATTTTTCATAGAGATTTCCAAGAAAGAACATAAACATATATGAGAAGGGGTTTTGTGGATAATATAGTAATTTTAATAGTCGAATTCATGAGTCAATTGAAACTGAATCAGCAGGGAAAACCCGGAAGTACTGGACTGCCGTTTCGTCCTACTGTGGGGCTCATCAACAGTGCTCATCCACGATCCCGCCTCACGAAATTCAAACCCAGGACCTATCAGTCTCTCACGCGAGCGCTTAACCACTGAGTCGGCATTCAACGACTTTAATGTCTAACTGCAATCAATCCACAAAGTTGGAATCGATTGGAAATATTCTCGACTTTATGATTTGATTAGGAATTACAATGATTCACTATTAGTTCGTTTAAAAATCTACTTTAAGTCGTGATAAACAAGTTACATCTAAATTTAGTGAGAATTTTGTCTCACTGAACGTACTCAGTGAGTATCTGACGTATTGTACAAGACTCAATGAAGCCAGAACCAATAATTGTGTAAATATTCCTTGTTTTTTGAATATAATTATTCATCAATGTTTTAACTTGCCGACAGATCATAAAGATACCACTATGGCATTTAACTTAAAGAGTAAATAATATAAATAGAATATTTTCTTCATAGTAAAATCATATAAATAAAATTTGTAAAACAGTTTAGTTTACAATTCTCTTCATAATTCATTTTCTAAGTTTGACATTCTGTTTAACTGGAGCTAATATTGGTAAAAGTCAATGTTTGAATTTTTCATGTTCGTCAGTATATACCATTTACATGTTTAGTAAATAGTGAAACAACTTAATCGATGTTAGACATTTAAAGCTGAATTCTCTATGGAGGTCTTTTATTACAAAATTCATGAAGACAATAGTTGATAGGTTGGAGAAAATTACATTCTATTGAATTTTACTAACGTCTAATCGCAAAATTTAATGCTATATTTATTATTTTATTATAAATGAAGTAGGATTGAAAACATCTCATGCAATCATCTTAACAAATCAAACTTTCAATTTTCGCGCTAGTAGTATTTTTGATTAGTTTCCTTGTTTACTGTCTTCTCATTACAACTCATGTTAGTTACGACGTTTTGGGTAGACATTTGCCGTTTAGCACCATTCTATGACCTCTTTTGTTGTGTTTGGTTTGATTGTAATATTGATAATTTCAATTAGTTACTAATACCGAGTGAATAGTTCAGTGTTATTATTCTATTAGTGTAACTGATGTGATTGTATCATGATTAATGGCAAAGTAAGGGAAGTAACAAGATTTCGTTTATGTGAATCCACTGAAAAACTATTAGCCGAATCATAAATATGAAAGTGAATAGAATAATGAAGTGATTGACTTGTTTGTTTGTACTTTGTGTGTTCCTAATATATTTTCATATCACATTCTCATGCCGTTTCTTTTTGAGTTCTGTTTTGTCTCCGAGGTGAAATTTATTTTAGATCATAGCTTTCTGAAATTTTTCGATTTAATATATGACTAATTTTAAGAGATATTATAAATAATATTTAACTATATTGATTGCAGCTCTTTTTTATCTGTAACCTTTGAATGAAGGATATTTGTAAAGATAGTGACTAAGCTGACTGTTCAAACAAGTTATTGATCAAATTTATTGTTAAAAGACTAGTATTTGTTCAAATACTAGTCTTTTAATATGACGGGGATCTTTAAACAATTAAAATTTGTTGTTACTAATATTATCCTAAACTGAACCCATGGGACATTGAAATAAGATAAAAATGATCATTAGTATAATTAACTAGGCTGTGGTAAGGTTGATAAAATGTTTTAAATTTTATATTTTGTGACTGAAATGTATTGTCAATAATAAACATCTTTCTTTCATTATAACTTGTTCTAGCTTTTCATTGCTAGGTCTAAACGTGAATTTCTAAACAGATAAGTGATAATCATATAATCATTATTTTTTTATACTTTAAATGAGATAATTTTATCGTAAAGTTAAGAAATATCATGCCTGAGATGTAAAAAGTATAAGTAACCATTACTTTCTAACTTTCAATAGTTCTCCAAAGATAACACTAGCTGATTAAGATTTATTTGGTTATTTTGTGAAACAAACTTGTTGAATAAATGCACAGAAACCATATGTATTCATCTATAAATGTCAAGGTATCGAATTCATTTATGGATTTATCTCTCCTATAAAGCAGCCGTGATGTATTATTGTTTCTAAATTTGGTATTTTAATAACCTATTCGTGAAGAAAGAAAATAATTTATGCTGCCTTGAACATACGACTTGAAATTTGTACAGATCTATCACTATTCAAACTATTTTTGATTATTAAAAACATTTCTTAAATGAATAATATTTCCATAAATAAATAGGCTACGGTTAGTTTACTTTAGAATTTAAGAGAATAAAAAAAGAGATTCTTGCCAACTGATACCATTATTCATATATATATTAGTAAAGATTTAATCTCAATTTTTTCACTGTCAATAACTCTATAAGTTTTAGTTTGATCGGCAATGAATATCTCTATCAATCTGATTATTAAATGAATAGTGTTATTATTTGAGAGCAACTGTATTTATCGAAAATTATACTTTGCAGATTCAGCTGTGTACTTTCTACTTCATGACAATTCCTTATAAATAAAATGTCAATAAAACGGTACCAAGAACAGTACAACTAGGTGCGATATCTGAAACGAAATCGGAAAATTACCAAAGTAAGGAGATGCCAAGTCCAGAATGAATTTATTTATTCTAAGTATGAAGGTTCATATTTAATAACTTTCAGACTGCTGTTCAATCAGATAAACAGACCTTATTAAAATATATCACTTCGTGTTATCACAAAAATTATATTATAACGAAATATATCTTGAAGACCTAACTAATTTCACAATTTTGAATAAAGGGATCAAAGTCGTTTCTCACTTTAATTTATGCCAGTTAATCTTTACCCAAACTTATTATATATAAAACGATGGATTATTCTGACTAAATACAAATGGTTTTCAACATCAGTGTTCAAATACATTTTAAAATTTATTCAGGAGTAAACACTGTTGCCTGATAGCTAGTTAGTAAATTAGAAAAAGCATAGCAAATCTTGTTTCAATACTTGTAATAATTCATATTAGTCCTGCTAAAAAGATGTTGTTTAGTAATTCAGCTTAACGTGTGACGCCCTAAAGAGAGTGAAAGGATATGGTTGGGTTGTTTAATATTATCAAAATAGTTTAGGTATGGATATCTTAATCTTATTATCAATTATATTCTCAGATGAAAAGCTATGAATAAATAATAAAAATTTGAATGTTGTAACCTGATAATTCAAGTACCAGTTCTGAAATTTTGGAGAAGATTTGTATCTTTAGTAGATGATTTTTGGTGAAGTTTCATTTATCCAGCTTTTAGTAACAAGTTTTGTGTGTGAGTACTAAACAGTTAGCTTTTATAGCTAATTTTACGTATGAACAAGTTAAGTACAGCTTCCATTAAGGTCAAGAAGTATTTGGATACACCGTACTGTTGGTGTCGATTCAGGAAAAGATAAAAAATATCATTGTTTTACCTACAGTTCAAAAGTTCAGTAGACAGAAATGTTCGTGCAATCTGTTTAAATTTATTCTCGTTAAAATAGAATTCCAATTAGAGATTTATTTGGCTTTGATTTATGGATAGCTTTTTTTCTTTAGGTTTTAATGGAGTTTTTTTTTTAGAAAGTTGTGATATTTCAGAATCGTTTGGTGGTAAGTAAATTAAGCTAACTAGTTTTTGAGTAACATGGTGTACACACTTCAGAAAATCAATCTATAAAATGAAGACTGAACTTCTCTAAATTTAAACATAAAGGTCAGAAATGTAAGTTTAATTTCTGATAAAAGATATGAACTAATTACTAGAGGTTAAGCATTCACGAGCGAAATCCAAGGTTCTGGGTTCGGATTCCGCATGAGGGATCGTGGATGCACATTACTCAGGATTTCAATACTATGATGAAACGGCCGTCTAGTGCTTCGAGGTTTTCAATGGTGGTCTAACATTGGTTGATTCATGATAGCAATCAAAATTATAAATGCGTAGGTTTGATTTGTTTTGATGCTTCGTTTGTTCGATTTACTAATCTTGTCCATTGTCGTTTTACTTTTAATAAAGTTTGACATCATTTTATAATTTGCTAGTTTTAAAGGATTATATTTTATTAGTTATCTTATCGTTTAACGGTAGGATTATGGACACTCTCCTTCTTCGTTCAGTACATTGGTTTGATCTTTATTAGATTTACTCTTTAATATTTATGTTTGTGGTTCACCAGTAAGTTAATATTATTTTTATTCCTCTATGTGATTTAATGAATTTTGAGGAGGATTTTATAATTGTCTAATGCTAAATCACTTAGATTACTATATCCATGTCTCTATGTGATAATATATTCACTACCTTCATTTTTATTTGAATATTTAGTGTTTTTCTGAGATTAACGTGAATGCAATTCATGTACAATATACAGATCTGTGTATTTGGATTTAAGACAGACTGATTGTACAAAAGATCTTTGCACCAAATGTTAGCTCAAACTAAAGTAGATATAACGGGACTGTTAGGTAAGGTATACTGATTTAACTGCTTTCCTAAAAAAGTTCACTTAAATCGCTTAGTTGCGACTAACTGAAAAATCTGAAAAAAAGTAATAATGTGCCACATAGTATTTATATATGTGAAACTTTGACATAAAAATAGTCAGTTAGTTATTCAGCTTACTATGTTTAGTCACAAAGTCGATTTACAACACTAATAATGAGGAATACTTTGATTTCATGTTAGTTTTTTGATTCATCTATCAGTGACTTATTCAACATTCATTTATTTTTACACAACTAAAGATTTGTCAAGGTACTTGGACAAAGATTATGATAAGTTCAATCGATTTACACCATTATTCGAAGTCGTCATGATTTATATTTTACTGCTTAGAGTTTCATCATGCTTTCCTCCCATAAGAAAACACCGATGTGATTCAGTGTTTTAAATTTAACCACTTTTATGCACAAATGTTTGTATAATAATAGCTGAATTACAGTAAACATTTTGGATAACTGAGATGGTGAAGTACTTAGTTTTAGAATTTGGTAAAGGAATTTCTCTGTAGTGTAGCTGGAATTGAATTACACATTGTCGTAGTGAAAATATTGAAACAGCTGAAAGAAGAATAAATTACTTTATTCATACTAAATTACAAAGTTTATCTACAATTTCTTATAGCATGCTAGATTCAATAAACAATACTATGTCTAATTTATTTAGTTGTTTAGGTGAGTAAGTCTAGTTTCTCTCTGCAGTTTAGCTGAAGCTTTGACATAGTGTGACATTCTTTTTGATAATTTAAAATAAGCAAAACATTATTTTCTAAAGAAATAATAGTTTTTGTATTGTAGTGAACTAGAACACAGGCGGGCACGACCAAATATATTTGAAGATGTAATTACAGAACATCTTAGTAAAATTTGAGAATCATAAGATCAATGCTTCATTTGCAAAATGTCATTCAATCGTCTCAGGCTTTATTGTTCCTTCGTTTCCACACCAATCATTCCTTATTCTCGTTCTCTTTTCTTCGATCTCAACCTTCTGCCGCCAGATATTTCACTTTTGACTGATGATACATACTACTTATATCTGTTGACAGTAGTAGCATATATCAAAGTTTGTCTGACTTGGCTTTTCAACTAAATTAATTTACTTTAGCTATCTATTGGTGTTCTGAAGTTTTTTTACCTATGCCGTTTACGTCTTTACAAGCTACCATCATACTGACTGCGCTTTAAGATTCAGTCGTCATTTCTAATTTTTCCTTCTATCGAGGTATAGGTGAATAAAAGGCCTTTTTTGTTTTTGGATCAAAATTTATTGTGTTTATGAAGTGAAACACAAACCTTTGGGTGTTTCATTATCACTGTCATTATTAATGCTGGTTTTTATTTTAGGATATAAAATTCAACAACCATTTCTCTTATCAGGTATTTATAGCCTTGATTCCCTAAATTTTCTCGAAATTAAATAACTACTGTTAAAGTGAAATACATAGATTCAAATGACTCGAAACAATATAATGTTATATAATGATGATGTCTGACATTGACTTAACTGTTTCAATAAGATAAAACAATCTGATTCTAGCCTAAGAAAGCTTCATAATAAATGTCAGCCTGAAAGTATAAATGTTTACCTATAATGTTAAAAAATAGAATATATTGACTCGTTAAAGTTAGCTGACTAAAGTGGATGTATTATCGTTAGTGGATTGTATGAACAATTACCAACTACTCAAGCAAAGTTCAATCCGCACAGGATACACATATGCCGATAAGAGGTTGACCAATGGGAAGATTCAAACATACAATACAAAATGAATTTAAACTTTATCCCATTGCAAAAGCAAGTAGCTAAGTGGATAACGTGATGGAGTTTGAAGTGAACGGTACTAGGTTAGTGTCGCAGAGTGAACACCAACTCTGAGGTTCAAGTACATCCAGCTGACGAGTCTCGAATAGGACGAAGCGCGCATCTTGGATTCCACTGCTAGCTTGTGACTTAAGGCAATATCGAGGCATAAGATGTACATATACCAATAAGAGACTGATCAACTGAGGTGTTAAACATCAATGGGAAGATTCCAACAAACAATACAAAATGAATTTAGGTTCAAACATTGTTAGAAATGTGATTAAATGTGGTTAGTGAAATCGATACCTTATATTTTAGAAACTTCAAATGATCGATTTTAAATAATGTATCCCTACTGTAAATGTTTAGTACCGAAAAACCAATTCAACAAAAAGATACATCATTATTACAATTTCTTGTATATTATCCTATTCAAATGTTTATTATGTTAATCGTAAATGTTTTCATTTAATCAACAGTAGCTCAAACTGCATAACAGATAAATTTAATAATGTACTAGGAATTAGTAAGCAAACATTAATGTGATGTCACTCAAAACAATTTGAAGTTTATTGACTAATTGAATTAACACTAAATTTGATTGTTTACGTTGCTTTTTTCTTAAATCTCGTGAGATGTTCACAGTTACATATTATTATTATTATTATTATTATTATTATCATTATAATTATTACTATAATAATATTAATAATAATTTTTATTTTACACTTTTAGTTTATTGCATTTTCCGTAAAATGTTTGATTGACTAATAAAAATGTATTCAATGTGCATAATAACAAGATTATGTTAAATTATGAAACATGGAAAATAATTTTATAATATTTACACTTTAATCCACTTTAACTAATGTTAAATGAGTTAGTTCATTAAGAGTGTGTGCTTTTTTTTCTTAATAGTTACTAATCATCAAGGTAAAATATTTTATTTACCGAACCAAAACTGTGATGTACTTTTATTATTTTACTAATAAAACTTTAAGTTACCGAGATTGACAGTTTGAAGTTCGGATTTAGTCAACAACAATCATTATGGTTATGATGGTATCAAGGATCATTGAAATTTTTAAAAAAACTTACAAGCGATTTCAGTCGAGTTTGAATCAGAAAAATTGATTGGTGATCGATATTCTTAGCTTCCTGATTGGTAATCATCACCACCAAGTAACAATAACTAGTAGTTGACTTTTTCTGGTTTGTTGATGGTGTAATTCGATTGAATCCAAACAACGAGCATTTAATGATATCTCTTATATAAAACGAATGTACGCTATTGAATCTAATGAACGACATGAACTTAAAGACTCTACAGCCACGACGATCACATAGGAATACAAAGTGAGAGAAGATATTCAAGAGAGATCTGAGGTTTTTGCTGATGATGTCGTTCAGAATAACGATGAAAGCTCTACGACCAAAGCATCCAGCTCAGAGAACAAAACTCTATCAAAAGCCACTTTCTTAAAATAAATAAGAGATGTTAAAGACTGTCATAAGAATTTTATGTTGATCCAAGAAGCGTTATAAATGTCCCAGTTGATGAAACTATCTGTCAATAATAATGTCAATAGACATTAAACGCTATCGGTTATGTCTTCTGTGCAGTCAGATAAATTGTTATTTGGATACTAGACAAAAAAGAGATTAGTATTAAACCATAAATCTTGGTCTATGCAAACAGATATATGTCGTCACTTTCCTACAGGTAAGAATTAGAGCCCCTCATATTTTGAGAGTTTTATCTTTAATTTTCACCCCCACGAATGAATATAATAGAAACTGGGATCTGTCTAGCATATTTTATACTAAAATAACTTATGAAGGAAGTGAAGTTTATTTATTTTCTAAATGGAATTACTACTGGTACAGATCAAACTTTTAATTTTTCCTTTGAGCCTTAAATTATTGGTTATTTTCAGAATGCTACTATGTATGCTAAACGTTTAGAAATTAGAAAAATAGTAGGCCTGTTTCGTTAGCCATATTACATAGGATCATAAACATACTATAATATGGTGATTTTAAAAATAACTAGAGTGGGTTGGACCCTTGTCTCGTAAAGTGGCTCTGTTACAGCAACAAACTAATAGACAAACGATTGATAATTAATTGTACAATAATGCATTACCCTGAATTGATAGTTGATTCTAGAATAAATTTGCAGACCCATCATATATAAGTGAAATTACGATACGGTCAACATACTAGTGCAAAATATAAGTTCAGGACATCACATTAATTATTTATAAACACTTAAAGTTCCGGTGATTTAATGTGATTCTCTTTTAAAATCATTCTTTAATGAAAAAAGATATATCCAATATTATTTGCTGGATTTCTTATAAATAGAGGTTATAGTTTGGAACTAACCGTGATCTAGGTTGGTTTCCTACTTTATTTTTCAACAAAGTAAACAGATTGATTCTTACTACTTTAGAAACTTACCTAGTTAAAAAGAAGTGTCGGTTTGGAGTTATCGGTCAAGAGGAAAACTTGTATATATCAAGTTCCTTTTAAAATAATTATTGATCATCGAAATGATGAACTGGCTTAAGTTCGTCTATCACTGAAAACCTGGAAGCCTGGACAGCCGTTTCCTCTTAGTATGGGACTCCTCAGCATTTAGTTAAGCAGAAACTAGACGTAAAAACCGTCGGATGCAAAAGCGTTTGTGTACGAAACCAAAGGTCGTGGGTTCGATTCTTGTGGGCGAAATCGTGGATACACACAGCCAAGTAGTTTCGTAAGTTCAGAAGCGCATATACCTTCGTTTTTTGAACCACAGTTCCGTCATCATTTCATTTAACGTAAATTCTCAGTAGCTTAACAGTTTGATCTGATGCGTTTCGTATTATTTCGGTCAAAAATTCATTAGCTCGTGTGATCGTCAAGCATGAAAGCGTAAGAAAACTTTCAGCCCTACAATAACCAAATAATCAATATCTGCCCTGGGGTTCATTTGTATTAGTGTTCTTAGATAGCCAATACTTATTATCCAAGCATATGGTATTATGTTAACTCTGAACATCGAAATCAAACGTTGGTAAAGCTAAATGTCAATTGATACAGTTGACCAAGTTCGTATTTAGCAGTATAGTCGACATGAAAATTTATTATGTCAGACGTAGTCTTGTTTATTTGTCCTTAATACGACCAATATTTCAATTGCCTGTCAAAAATGGTTATTTTTGTAACGTTTAGCTCTTTCGGGTTTGATATTAACATATTCCGATATGTATATAGAATTTGGTGTCCATCTAATATGTTTAACAAATGAAACCGATGATTGGAGAAATGATTCCATACGTGATTAACAAATAACGTATACGATGTCATTTACAAATGATATCAAAAAATTCAGATAATGATTTGGTCAAACTGCATACTTACAAAACATTCGCTATTAACATTACTTAAAAATTTCTAATCAACGGGGGGTGAGGAATCAGAACCGCCGTGCTATAACTGTCAACTGCGTAAATTGAATAAATAGTTTTTTTCCACCGAGTAATTACATAGAAATCAATTTAGTGTTTTCATTGCAATATCCTAACTGTTCAATTTTTCTTACTTGACTTAAGCACTCAATACTTTATTCAACCATACAGCTGTTTATTTTTAAATTTTATAATGTGCTTAACCATTTCATAGATTTTCTGGGAATAAAATGACTTTCGCGGGTCGGGATCGCGGATACGCACTGCTGAGGAGTCCCATACTAAAACGAAACGGCCGTCCAGTGCTTCCAGATTTTCTATGGTGGTCTGGCTTTAATTTATTCAAGAATTCAACTATTAAATTACAGTATAGGCTCTTCAGACTCCCACTTCAGTTAATCAATGTATTGTGTTATATACTTCATGGTAGTTTCTAGGAAATGCATATTAAGACAGTAAACCTTTTCATTAGTGAAGGAAAAGTTAGGCTACTAACCATTGTGAATTTGCTCAGGTCTACGTTGAAATTGATCTTAGACTAATATTTGTAAAGTCATCACTTTAGTACTGATTAAGTATTCAGTTATTGATTGAGCTTAAAGCTTTTGAATGATTGTTCAAAGAAAATGGTAACTATGATCATTTTGATTGTGATGATTAGGCACATTTTAGTCAATTATACTATTATTTTAAAGGCTATTAAGTCGTTCTACTTGATGTTGTTTCGCAGTAAGTATAGTGTGTTTCCAAACTGAAACATAATATTGCTTTTTACCAAGTTAATTTTGATTTTTATAAGAGATTTATCTGAAAGCCATATGCTTTTTATTTTTCTTTAGAGACAAAAATGTCCTCAATTTCAATTCCTTCTTTTGTTAATTGCCTAGTTAAATAAATTTATGTATTTTATTATTTTATTGAAAATATTAATTTTAAACAAAGCAAAAATGAAAAGACTCACAGCATTGAATGAAATTCTTCTTAATCTATAGTGCTTTTTTAGTTGTAAACAACCTGAGATTACAACGAGTACCTTGATCATAAACAATCATTTCTACATTTCAACTGATTGATAGGATCATCAAATAAAAAAATTGACGTGATGTTTATAGGAAACGATGGACTCTTTGTAAGTAATCACAGTCTTTGTTTGTAAATGGAATCACATGAGATTTATATATATGTTCATGATTTTCCTTATCTCGAAAATTTAGTAGATTCTTAGGTACAAGGGTATCTTGGAACTAATCCATAGTTTTCTTTGTCGTTAGTTATAAACTTTACTATAACTTAATCCATATGCGAAAATGGTAATACGTAAATTTGATAAAATTGCAATATACTTAGATATTTAAAGTACTATAGTTGAAGTAACAAATAATAATGGTCAGAATAATAATAATAATAATAATAATAAAGTGATATATATAATAAACTGATATATTCAGAGTAGACTTGGATAAGTGACATTTAACTAATCAGTAGAAAACGTGATTAGTAACAGTTATGTTTATCACAAAAAAACGTTGACTTACCACAACTTGCTTCTATGCAAATTAATATTTTGTAAAACATTTGATGGTGATGGTCTATGTAGAGCCAAGTAACTTGAAAGTGTGTTGATTGTTAATTGCTGTTTCCTACATCAAATTGTACACACTTTATTATCTCTTATTGTTTGAGTGTCCGATATTGGATTTCAAAAGATGATTAACTTTTAAAAGCACAAATGTTTTCTGAATATTCTTCTGTTTATATTATACTTACATTCTGCATGACTATTTTTTTTTTGTAAATAGGACACGTAAATTTGAATTTAATTTCCCTTGGTAGCTAATAATTAGGTTTGATATATATATATGTCTTTAGAATTATCATTTATTTATTATATCTGAATTATAAGAATAAACCGGGTTTGTTTTAATTAAAAGTCAAAAACTAATTACATAACAGAAACACTGGTTTGATTACTGATTACATGTTATTGTTTCTCACGTTTTAGATATTTCAGTCAATGAAATGAAATAAAAAAGATAATAAAGATTTAGGTTGTTTAATGTTATAGACATTAGTTGGAATTGTTCAAATAATATAAAATCATTGACAGAAACATAATTCGCTAAGTCTCATATTGCATGTTTTATTTTATGATTGAAAGATTGACATAATGTATAGTTTCTCATCTGTAAAAAAGTACATAAGACCGACATGTCAGTCATTAACATGAATAACAGTGAGAGATACATACAAGAATCAGATGACTTTAATACTATTTACTCTAGTTGTAGATGGTAGAGTTATGAGTTGGATATTTTTACTTTCTATTTCTTTATTTTTTCATACACGTGGTGCACAATTTTTGTAATAAGTTATACAAAAGAAATAGACTATTTAGCGAACAAATAAATAAAATCTCTGCAATTAAATATATCCACATTAAAAAATGTTAATGGTGCATTTATTTAGTTAATTCAAATGAAATGAAGAATGAAATGTTATAGTTTTATATTATGTTAACATATTTGCACACATAGAAACACACACCTACACTCACACACAAATAAACACAAATATCATTGTTCAAGATAAACGTAACACAGCTATCACAATAATGTTTTTAGAAATGTCTATTATACATTACCTTAAAATTTTAGAGAAAACAGCAGGAAACAGGTGAATACAGTTTTATCTTATGATTTAATCACTATTTCAAATATAAAAGAAAAAGAAGGGATAAGGCTAAAACTATCAAAACTTAAGCAATGAATTAACCTATATATAATTTCATTCATTGTTATTCTCTTTTATACGATGTGTCTTTTGAATGGTTTATTAAATATGAGTAAATACTTGTTATATATAAAAATATTAATTATTAAGGACATTAAATCATTACGTTGTACATTTTCTTCGATAATTTGATGCGATTGCATAATAATAGATAAGAACTTTCGTCTCATTTTTGATGAAGTTGATTGGGTAACCGTTCTTTTGAAATACGTTCTTCAGGTATTTCTCTTCATTTTTTCGTGCTGCCAGTGTACTGCAGTGTCCTCGCCCTCTTGAACAAAGTGTGTACGCAGTAGTAGTAGTAGTAGTAGTAGTAGTAGTAGTGGTAGTAGTGGTAGTAGTAGTAGTAGTAGTAGTAGTAGTATAGTACCGCTAACTCAACTTTCGTCTAAATTTGATCGAATAGCTTCAAAGTATTTGAGTGATGAGTTAATGTGAGACATTAAGAATTTGAAGTAAATCCAACCTTTTGCCTGGCAATCTTTTACAGTAAAATTATACAATTAATCGAACGTTTTGTGGTAAAACATTTGTCGATTACATAGCAATTGTAATTGATATAATTGCTTTTTAGGAAAAATCAATAAAGTTAATGTATCACATTGATTTTGAAATTCTAATCATGAAAAGAGCATTTAAAGTGTAGAAATAATTGTTGTTAGTGACAAAAAAAACATACATATAACGAACTGAAATATTTCATAAAATTTCAATTGTTGAGATCATGAGTCAATCGTATTTCCTAGAGTTATAGTGAAAAGCAGGGACCAGTGGAGTTCAACCGGGTTTATTATGAGATAGTAAATCACTGAAGACAATAAAGGTTGTGTCGCTCAATTTCATGGATTAGTTAAAGTTAGACATTAATACGATTGGATGCTGGCTCAGTGCTGTAGAGGTTAAGCGTTCACGCGCGAGACCGATAGGTCTTGGGTTCGAATTTTGCGAGGCGAGATCATGGATGTGCACTGTTGAGGAGTACATGCTGGGCCGAAACGGACGTCAAGTGCTTCTAGGCTTTCCATGGTGGTCCAGCTTCAATTGACTCACGATCTGAACTATAGAAATTAATATAAGATCCAAAAAAAGCCTTCTGACATTTCATTAAAGTTTATTTTTTGATAATTTTTCATCAATAAATATATTTAATAGTTATATTGTTGCGAACGAGAACACAAGTGGGGGTAGTCGAATGTATTCGAACACTAAATTACAGCACATCTTAGGAAAATCTGAGAACCGTACAGTAAATACATAATTTGCAAAATATCCGTCAATCGTCCCAGACTTCATTGTTCCTGCATTTTCGTACCAATTGCTTTCTGTTCCCATTCTTTCCTTCACGACATTCTGCTGCCAGACATCGTTACATGCTACTCATGTCGATATAAGTAGCACACACCACAATATAATTAAAGAACTGATAATTTCATATTTTTCTAGTTCGTAAAAAATTTTTTATTAAATAGTAAACCGAGTGAACCTTAGACTGTATAAACAGTTAATATAAATATTTAAATGAAATTGTTAGAATATTTTTCAATGTTTCCATTTTGATAATATTGACACTTTTTAAAATGTCACTAGTTATCCTTTGTCACAATAAATTTATTGACCATATTATTGTCATTTATATTTTGCATTGATTGAAAAGATCGAATTTTCTATTGTGGGAGAGAACAAGCTAGCTCTCAGTAGAAGAGGAAATTACGAAAAGACTATAGAGGTGGATAGAAAATACATTACGGAAATTATCAAACTACATCATGAGTCAAGATCTAACTTGGAATCGTGAAGTGGAACGGAAAAGAAGAAGACTAAAGAACACACTACATTGAAAATTCGAAGCAGATATCAAAAGGATGAACAACAACTGGAAACAACTGGAAAGGATTGTTCAGGCAGAGTTATATGGAAAATGCTGATAAATGGCTTATGGTCCACCATGAGTGGTAAGAGCGTAAGTAAATGAGTAAGTAATAGCAAAAGCTACTGGATAATGAAGGAAGGTTAAATTGTGCACATGAAGAAAACTATGGTGAACTTTACAGAATAAAAATTTATTTTGCTTATAATCGTTTTAGATATTCTTATTATCTTCAAATAATAATAGATTTCATAAATTATAAGAATATACTGAAAACTAAAAAAATCAGCCAATTTTAAACCTTATCTTATTTTTCTTAAATAGAATTGATAAACTTAAGATTATTTGTCAAATAGTTTCATCAGCGTTCATAAGTATTAAAATGACTATTATGTAGTATATACTTGAATTGGTTGTAAATATTATTGATTAACATGACTGATTAATAGAACTCTACTGTCTGATATAATGGTATACATAGATAAATAACTATTTATAGAAGTAAAACACCTTAATTGTTTAGTAAACATCCAGAAAACCTCAGTAGCATTTGTTGACAAGATAGGTTACTTTTATAATCTTTCTTTAATTAAAACAAAGATTTGTTATGATGTGCAACTTGGAAAGAATTACTTACTGTTAAACTGTTAAAATTCATTCACGGTAATCTGTGAACATATACCTTTATTATTCACCAGTTGTTGGTGTTCATTCCAATGGATTGAATCCCTATTCACTTAATTACACAAACAGTGGCTTTGTCATTTAACCACTGTGGACGTTTTATAGCTGTAATATATATTAACGGGAATGTTACTGAAATAAGCATTTGCCATCTATTTTTCTGTTTGAGTTTTAACAAAGTAGATATCTCCAAACGTTATCTCTTTTATAACGTGTTGTAGAAAAAAACTCATCTTTTATCAAAATGCAGAAATCCCGAATATATGATTGTTATCAAAGAATAAATCATCCAACCAAGTTGACAATTACATAACTCGATTTTGTGTGTAATCATTTGATAACGATCATTTCACTTGTAGTAACAGATAACTAAGAATAATCAAATATCATGTAATAGAACCGAAATAAAGTATTGAATTGTGAAGTAACGTTTCAAAACTTTGACTACCCTGTTCATTTTAAAATAGGTAGATATTAGTAAATGAGTTTATACTAAGCATATATGTATATACATACGTCAAATTGTTCTCAACTATTATTCGTTTATATTTTTAAAAAAATACATAGATAATCAGCTATTTATGTTCTAATTTCATTGAAATAACAGTAAAGATTTTCAACTGTCACTGTAGAGTATCGACAGGAAAAAATAACAATATTATGGTATTTTGACAAAAAGTCAAATATTCATTCATATCTCAATAATATTGATTTCAATTAACATATTATTATTGAAATGAATAAATTCTCAGTAAAATGAACAAACGTTTTCTATTTTTAACTAAGTTCAGCACTATAGAGAATATTTATTATGCAGTATAGGGGTTGTGGAGATTATTAAGTTTTTGATTGAGATCATGAACCGATTGACGTTAGACCACCGTTAGAAACCTGGAAACACTGGACGGCCGTTTCGTCACATTGTGGAACTCATCAGCAGTGCGCGTCCACGATCCCGCTCGTGGGATTCGAAGCCGGGACCCTCAGTCTCGCGCGCGAACGCCTAACGTACTGGACCACTAAGCCGGCATACAATGGTGTTAGTGTCTAACTTCAACCAATCCACGAAATTGCGCGACCATCTTCCATTGTACTGAGCGTTCACGTGCGAGACTGAAGGCCCTGGGCTTAAATCCCACGGGCGGCATCGGGGATGCTCACTGGTGAGGAGTCTCACAATAGGAGAAACGGCCGTCCAGTGCTTCCAGGTTTCCAACGGTGGTCTAACATCAATCGGTTCATGATCTCAATCAAAAACTTATTATGTAGTTTTCATGGCTAATACGTGTTGGACAATATTTATAAGTAATGAATTATTATTAACGTCAGTTAACTTTGGTTGCTGTTAAATTGTTTCGTTTGGTTATAATGGATGTATACCGTGTACTTATGTAGAACATTACAAAAAATGAACTTCAGTGAAGTTTGACAAAGTAAAAGATACATAAAATTTGACGACTTTTTGAGTTACGAATTAGCAGTAGATAGTGAAGAAGATTTATAGGATCATTGTAAACAATGTCAGATATTGAAATCACAAAGCTAAACAAAGTGACTTATTTATGGGTTCAGAAAGCCATAAGGAAATTTAATTAAAAAGTTTAAGTTAGATGTGAATTGTTTGGAAATTTCCTTCTTATACAGCTGAATACCTATTAACAATCGCTGTTCAATGTTAGTTTTAATAGGCTGAATATTTCATATTAATTCTAAATCATGAATATCATGTTCGAATTCAAATTTTCTGCTGTTCCATGTACATAGGACAAAAATTAAAGTTAAAATTTTATTGAAACAGATTTTTAACTAGTTTGAGTAACAACAGAATCAAAAGTCCTGACAAACACTGTTATCGTCATCTATAATTAAAAACTTTAATCCAGATTACTCATCGCTATGTCTGCTTAAATAAAATTTAACCAGTTATTTATAGAAACTCAACTCAGTTAAAACGGGAATTCACTTTCATGTTTTCGATTATTTTTGGAATCCATATTGGCATCTTTTGCTCTCCAAGAAGTCACAGGCGTAAGTAATTCAGTTGTTCGCTTTATGAGTGTGGAACATTAAGGTATAATAGATTTTATATCCTATATATTGGAATTGTATCTGGCACAAATAACAAGTATGCAAGATGTTGATTAAGTTTTCTCACTAAACCAGAAACTTTCAAATAGTGATCTGTAGATGGAACTTAAAAAGGTACTCAAAGAATAAATGTCATTTTTTGAATTTATAACAGTTATGTTCGGCAAAAGAAACATTTTTTCAAATTTAAATAGAAAGTCTACTTTTCATAAAGTGTCAGTCTTCATTTTGTTCTAACTTAATTGATTAGAAGTCGGTGCGTTCAATTTTCTCATTTTAGAGATGTTCATTCGTTTGTGGAGTGCATTAATCTAATCGTGCATAGCTTTTCAATCAACATTTACATTTCTAATTCATAAACATGTCAGGTGAATAAAGTGTTGATATTTAAAGACAAGAACATTTTAAATAAATTGTTATTTAAACGGTGAAAAAAGAAGCTTAAAATTATAAGTAATTTATGTTTTGTACAAATGCCGATAGAATTAAAAGATAGATATCTCATCATGATATCAAAGAAAAGAGATCTGAGCAAGTGTGAGGAATACACAGACATCACACTACTATCAGTAACAAAAAGCTTTTTCAACAGAGTGTTGCCGAATCGGATGAAAGATTCAGTGGAAGTTCAACCTCGAGATTAACAGACCGGACTCCGTAAGACCGGTCGTGCGCAGACCAAATCGTGACAATACGGATCATCACTGAATAATCAATTGAATGGGACTTGTCGTTATACGTCGAATTCCTAGACGATATGAAAGCATTTGACAGTGTGGATCGGGAAACACTATGGAAACTTCTTCGGGACTATGGTGTGAGTACCTGAGAAGATCGTCAACATCATACGGAATTTACACGATGGACTACACTGTAAAGTGGTGCATGGATGACAGCTGACAGACGCATTCCAAGTGAGAACCGGTATCAGACAAGGCGACTCATTCTCGCTCTTTATTCTTTCTTCTGGCAGACGAATGGGTTATGATGACCCGCATATCTCAGGAAAAGCATGGAATACTATGGACAGCTTCCATGCAACTATACAATTCGGACTTCGCAAATGACCTAGAACTTCCGTTTCATGCCCACCAACAAATGCAGGTGGAGATAGAGAGAACAGTAGCAGCCTCTGCAGTAGTATGCCTTAAGATCCACAAGGGAAAAAGAAAATACCAACAAAACTGATCACACATGATGGACAAATTCTGCAACAATTGGAAACTTCCACCTACCTGGTCAGCATCATCATCGGTGTACAAGGAGGATCTGATGCACACGTAATGTCAAGGATTGGCAAAGTAAGGACAGCATCTCTACAGTTGAACAACATATTCAACTCCAAACAACCGTCTCTCAACAAACATCAAAGTTACAATCTTCAATGCGAATGTCAATACAGTTCTTTTGTACGTAGCTGAAATTTCGAGGACTACCACAACCATAATCAAAAATGTACAAGTATTTATAAACAATTGTCTACGTAAGATAGTAAATACTTGATGACCGGATAAGATCAAGAACAATGTACTGTTGGAGAGAACAAACGGGATTCTAGCTGAAGAAGAAATTAAGGAACGATGGATTTGGAAGCAGACATGAAAAGGATGAATAAAAACTGGAAACAACTGGAAAGGATTGCCTAGGACAGAGTTAGATGCAGAATGCTGATGGGCAACCTATGCTTCTCTACGATGGATAGTAGGTGTTAATAAGTGACTAAGTAAGTTAAGAATATTTCAGTAAAATTAATTTATGGCCATCTCGTTTTCTAAAGAACAATATTATATAAGATTTAACTTGTTAAGCTTTTTCTTTAAACGGATGCATTTTAATAATTTTATTAATTAATTTTGATAGATGAGATCATTAGTCAATTGAAGCTAGACCACCATGGTAAACCAGGAAGCACAGAACGGCCGTTTCGTCTTATTGAGTGCACATCCATGATTTCGCTTCACGACATTCGAACCCAAGACCTATCGGTCTCGCGCGCGGACACCAAACCTCTAGACTACTGAGTCGACATCTAATCGTGTTAATGTCTATCTTCAACTAATCCATGAAATGGGGTAACACATCCTTTATTGTCTTCACTGAGTTACCATCTCACAATAAACCCAGTTGAACTATACTGGTCACTGCTTCTCACTAGAACTTCAGGAAATACCTATTAAAACCAATCACTACTAAGTAATAAATAACAATCCCTCAATTTTCAAATAAAAACTATATCATCTTAACTTATTCTACTAAGTACTAATAAAGCATATATATTATATCATATATCTCTTCAATAACCCTATCTTGTTTAACAGCAGGTTCTTACAAAATTTCACAGACTTTTTTTCTTTGCCAAAAATATTTTTTTTTTCCATCCATAAAAATTAATAATGATCAACATTATTATGAATTTCATGAAAACTTATTAATTAACGTATTTAAATAAGTTTTTTTTTTTGATTTTTTAATAATCTGATCTTTTTTTTTTAAAAAAGAACATTTTTGTTTTACCTAAATAGGATCAATTAAAAAACAATCTCATCTACTACTGTGTTAATGTTCATTAAAAGCATAAAATGAATTCATACAAAGAATGAAGAGAATTGTTTGTTTGTTTGTTTTTTTCTCAATTGTAAACATTGAATTTAGTATAATTTTCTGGGCTTTTTTTTTCTTTTAATTATTATTATTTCTTATTTTAATTCTAATGAATGGAATCTCATAATAATGATAATTATAACGAATTGATACCACGTCAAAAAAAATACGACATTTGTGTCTGTGTGTATATGTGTGTGTGTGCGCGCGCGTTATTACAACTTGTTGAATATTTAACAAAATTTAAATATGTAATAATATTTTAGTAAATAGTAACTGATAGAAAAATTATGGGGATAAATATAAAACAGACTTCTTTTTATCTACAACATGAAAAATTGGAACAGCTCCTCAATGTCGAACAATATAATCAATAAAGTGGAAGAATGTTTTTGTAAAATTTCAGCGAATGAATTTTGAAGTGAATCTGAGGTTTTGGCTGACAATCTGATCCAAGCTTATTTTCTTGAGAAAGCATGAACCGGATTGCCAGCCAAAACTTTGAATTTAATTCAAATTCTTTCGCTGAGATTTTACAACTACATTCTTCCTCTTTAATGTATCACATTAAGTCGGCGCCTAAATACTTTGAAACTTTTCGATCAAATTTAGACGAAAGTTCTTATTCGATATAATCCATGGTTTAAAACTCACAACCTAGTGAATTAGAATCATTAAATATTTATAATCAGATACAAGTGTTTATTAACAGTTGTCTACGCATAATACTTTGGATCCATTGGCCAGACACTATCAGCAACAACCTACTGCGGGAGAGAACAAACCAGATTCCAGCAGAGGAGGAAATTAGGAAGAAGCGCTGGAAATGGATAGGGCACACATTGAGGAGCGCACCCAATTGCATCTCAAGGCAAATCATCACTGTGAATCTTTAAGGCAGAAGGAGAAGAAGAAGACTAAATAACACATTGCGCCGAGAAAGAGACAGACATGAGAATAATAAACAACAATTAGACAGAACTAGAAAGAAAGGCTCATGACAGAGTGCTTTGGAGAATGCTGGTCAGTGGCCTATGATCTATCGAGAGTAACAGGCGTACGTAAGTAAGTAGTCAGATGGGGGTTTTGTGCATATTATAGTAATTTAATAGTTGAATTCATGAGTCAATTGAATTTAGACCACCATGGAAAACCCGGAAGCACTGGACGGCCGTGGATTAGTTAAAGTTAGACATCAACACCGTTAGATACCGGCTCTGTGGTCTAGAGGTTAAGCGTTTACACGTATGACTGACAAATCCCTGGTTCGAATCTCGCGAGGCGGGATCGTGTATACGCGCTTCCGAGTCGCACGCTAGGACTAAACGGCTTCCATGTTTTCTATGATGGTCTAACCATAATCGGTTCGTGATTCCAACTATTAAATTAAATAATTATTGCTTACCATGGTTGACTTATGGTTGGACGGAGTATAAAAGAGCTTATTCTTAATTAATAAAAGAGACCAAACCCTGAATAACTTGTAAATACAAGTTTACAGTAAAATACCTTGATTAAAATCCTACTAGTTATTATGTGGGACTCCGTAGACGCCCAACTTCGAGACCAACAGGCAGGATTCCGTAAGGATAGATCGTGCACAGACCAAATCGCAACTCTACGGATCATTGTGGAACAATCAATTGAATGGAATTCATCACTCTATATCAACTTCATCGACTACGAAAAAAGCATTTGATAGCGTGGACAGAACAACCCTATGGAAGCTTCTTCGACACTACGGCGTGCCTCAGAAGATAGTCAATATCATACAGAATTCCTATGATGGATTAAACTGCAAAATCGTGCATGGAGGACAGTTGACAAAGTCGTTCGAAGTAAAGACCGGTGTCAGGCAAGGTTGCTTACTCTCACCCTTTCTCTTTCTCCTGGTGATCGACTGGATCATGAAGACATCAACATCTGAAGGGAAGCATGGGATACAGTGGACATCTAGGATGCAGTTGGATGACCTGGACTTCGCAGATGATCTGGCTCTTCTATTGCATACGCAACAACAAATGCAGGAGAAGACAACCAGTGTAGCTGCAGCCTCAGCAGCAATAGGTCTCAATATACACAAAGAGAAAAGCAAGATTCTTCGATACAACACAACATGTACCAATCCAATCACAATTGACGGAGAAGCTTTGGAAGATGTAAAAACCTTTACATATTTGGGCAGTATCATCGATGAACACGGTGGATCTGATGCAGATGTGAAGGCACGGATTGGCAAAGCAAGAGCAGCATATTTACAACTGAAGAATATCTGGAACTCAAAACAATAGACAACCAACACCAAAGTCAGAATTTTCAATACAAATGTCAAGACAGTTCTACTGCATGGGGCGGAAACCTGGAAAACTACGAAATCCATCATCCAAAAGATATAGGTGTTTATTAACAGTTGTCTACGCAAAATACTTCAGATCCGCTGGCCGGACACTATAAGCAACAACCTACTGTGGGAGAGAACAAATCAGATCCCAGTGGAGGAAGAAATCAGGAAGAAACGCTGGAAGTGGATAGGACACACATTGAGGAAAGCACCGAACTGCGTCACAAGACAAGCCCTCATATGGAATCCTCAAGGTCGAAGGAGGAGAGGAAGACCAAAGAATACATTACGCCGAGAAATGGAGATAGATATGAGAAAAATGAACAAGAATTGGATGGAACTAGAAAAGAAGGCCCAGGACAGAGTGGGTTGGAGAATGCTGGTCGGCGGCCTATGGTCGATTGGGAGTAACAGGCGTAAGTAAGTAAGTAAGTAAGTTATTATGTGACAGATATTAATCAGTAGCGTAGTGATTATCATCATGGTATATGAAGTAAGGAATACCATATTTAAGTTCAGCATTAAAGTGTCATTTTTTAATAAGAATAATTGAATATGATGAGTGAGTTGAAGAGAACTTGCTCTTCACATTTTAAAGCCTCGTACAATCAATAATATTTTTGTTTATGGTGAAATACCCATAAATAGTATCTACATACTAATAATTATATTTTAATTTCAGTCGAACAAGTGATCGAACGGTTAAAAACTTGTTTCTTTTCTGTTAGTCCATGTATGCCTTTACATACATTCATAGAATGTAGACAATCTTCGAAGACTAACGGTAATCAAATTATTTTAAGACTGTATCTCATCGGGAAACAAACGTATTAACATTTTCTTAGTCTCGTAGTAAAATTATTCAAAAGATTAACGGAAAACAAAAATAGAATAATCTCTGTAGGATTATTTCATTATCTCACTAAAAGTGAGAATAAAAACTGCCGCTCAAATACCCTATCACTTGGCAATATGACGATGCAAATGATCATCGAAAATGCAAGTGTGTCACAAAAATCAAATAAAAATCTTGGTCTGTAATGAAACGAATCATAAACTAGCCAGATTACCATTATTAATCTGAAACTTGAAATAAGGGAAAACGGTGCTTCCAGGTTTCCAACGGTGGTCTAGCATCAATTGGTTCATGATCTCAATCAAAAACCTAATAATCTCCACAACCCCTATACTGGTAATTAAAATTTTTAATTGTCGGTTAATTAGAATGTACTGAACTTCTTGAATTTTGTGTAAGACTGTACAATAAACAACAATAGTGTGTTTCTGAATACGTTATGATTTGATCACAATGTTTATGTTCACTATTCTACTTTCAACTTTGAAAGATTCAAATATTTCCTTCATTTTTAATTTATTTAAACAACATAGGTTTGTCATTTGCGTTCAAACCAATTAATCCATTATTAATCAGGTTGTTAAGTGTTTTTTCTTCAGCTTTTCTAATTGTTTACCAGTAAGCAGCAATGTTAATAACGTCATTAAATCTTTGATTTCAAAGCCGTTAAACTTTCAGGTCCACTGCAAACTTTTCTATCTAACCAGTCTAGGGTTACTTATACTTTTATTGTTTAAAATAACCATTGTGATTGTAACTGTTAATAGAAAACCAGAATGTGAAACAAAAATTTGAGGTAACAAATAATTTCGATGTTCCTGTTTCGCTAAATACTATCAAAATGTATAATAAAGTTTCTTTTACAATAAAAAGGGATTTTTTATTTTAGTTAATTTTTGGATGACGTGATATAGTTTAATAGTTGAATCCATGAGTCGATTTTAGCTTGACTATCATGAAAAACCTGGCAGCACTGGACGGCAGTTTCATTCTAGTATAAGACTCCTTAGCATGCGTTGAAATTAGACATTAACACCATTGAATGTCGGCTCAATGGTTTCGAGGTTAAACGTTCGAGCGCGAGACAGAAGTTCCAGGGTTCGAGCCCAGCTTGTGGAATTGTGGAGGAGTCTCATAATAGGACGAAACAGCCGTCCAGTGCTCCAAGGTTTCACATAGTGGTCTAGCTTAAATCCACTCATGAATTCAACCAAAAAATTAATACAATCTCCAGAAACCCCCAATTATGACGAACTGGTATAAAAAAAGATTTTCAGTAAGCTTAAAACATTTATTCATTTTCTTAGTTCTTTAACACAAATGCTAGCTCAGCAGTTACTTAAAATGCATAATGTTTGTTAGATTAAAATGACTAAGAAAAACATTCTAGCTGCATTATAAGCAATGATGAATGATGGCTAGCAGTGGAATCAAGGACGTCCTATTTGAGACTTGTCAGCTGGATGTACCTGAATCGCAGAGTTAATGTTCATTCTGAGACAAGACGAAAATAAATTCTACCTATATACAAATATTGATAGTTAGCATATATATAATCAGATAGATGATAATCTTTGTTGTACTAGAATATTTGACGTTAGTGTATATTAGTAGGAATTGTATGTATCCTTAAAGGTAATTGAGTTCATTGTTTTGGGATCGCAGAACATCAATACGTAAAGGAAACTACAAAAGATAAATTCTCATACATCCAAACACTTGATAAAAAACGATTTGGTGCTTCTCATTAGATATATTCACATCATATGTACATCCATACTATCATCATAACTATAAATGTTATTTTTGATTGAGATCATGAACCGATTGATTTTAGATCGCCGTTGGAAACGGTGGGAACGGTTTCAATCAAAAACTTAATAATTTCCACAACCCCTATACTGATAATAAATGTTATTATTTTGTACATTTTTCGATTTATACATTAATCCATCTGGATGGAATAATGGATTCACTTGAAATAGGATTATTTAAGTATATTTTATGTTTACTTTTGTACTTCTGTATAAACAAAATTTTAAAGTTATTATATCACACATTAATTACAGTTAACATTTATGTTATGAAATTCTGTTTCACTTAGAAGTTTTATAAACATCCACACACATAAACACTTTTAAACATATCTGACTTGAGGGCATTTATCATTTAGATAAGTAAGTTGAAATTGAATGTCAATTTAATATATATATATATTCTATTAAGTTGTCACCTCTAGGCTTAGCTTATGGAAGTGATATACAGAATCACTATTTAGAAAAAATAAGATTCATGAATTAAGTATTTTGAGGTCTACGTTAATTAGTGTCTTATTCAAAATTTTCTGAAATTGATCATGGTCTAAGGCTATACTCTGACGGATCTAAATTGAGTAGTTAAGACAACAGCTCATACATGTCGAGAATTTAATAAAATAGTATTAAATTTTTTAATATTTTTTGTAGTATTGTTTTCATTTGTACATTGTAAATGAACATAAGAGTTGTCTTTATTTGACAAAGTAACATTATAGATAATTGGATTATATTTTGATTGGAATAAATGTAAGAGTACTTTTCTATTCCCATTGATTTCAGTTTGATTATCGTGCAACTTTCTACTGGTTCATTCCTTCCTAATATCTGTTTGATATAATGGATAATTATTATTTCCTTTTATTAATAACTGTTTTCATTTAGCGGAGATTTTATTCTCATTAAGAAATAGGTAGAATAATTCATCGTAAGATTTCCCCCTTCAGTGTAACAACAGTATCATTGTAAGTTCGATAAGCCAGAATAATACAGGAACTTTATAGCTGTTTACTTGGTTAGACAATATTACACCATATTTCTAAATATTACTCAAATATTATCTGATAAGATAAGAGTGAAATTATTGCATGTTGTTTTATTTCAAAGGTAAATATACAGTTAGACGAATAGCTTTACAGTCTTCGTACAATTTTAAAGTTTTTTGAACTATGTGTTGATCAGTGTTAGGTTGAATGCAGGTTACATTTTTTTGACTATTTTCTTACTAGCTCAGTACATAGTAAACAGTCACTTGCAATCAGCAGCATTTCTATATGAAGATTCAAAACGATTGTGACTATTGGAATTTTGTATTCATGGGAACTAGACATAGATTGAACAATAGTCTGTTTGTACTGTTTTAATTCTATATGCTCTAAAGCGACCGTACTAATTAATTTGTATTGGCTGTTTGAATCTTCTCATTGATTTTGAGGACTGGAATTGATCAATCTATTTGAGCGTATATGCATCATGTACCTACATGGTATCTCATCAACCCTGTTATACAGGTATATCCAGCTGATAAGATTCAAATAGAATGAGATGAGTTCTGAATTCCATTACTAACCATCATTCACCTCTGCTTATATTTTAAATTTTTGAACAGTTTACTCAATGTTTGAACATTCATGTCATTAGATGGTTGCTATATATTTACAAGGTAACAGTATCCTGTGACAGATTGCTAGAAAGCGATTTTTCCATTCAAGTTATAAATATATAACCTCATTATAATGAAATTGTAAGTGTTTTCCTTCGGTTTTAAAAATATAGTGTGCTGAATAATTCATTCATCTATAGAATGGGTGTTTTTTATATAGTTATAAATAACAGTTTTATATTTTCAATATTCAAGATATCCATTTATAGTTTAAAAGTAGAACGAAATGTAAGACAAAATAAATAACACGTACCCTTAAAGAACTATTTTAAAAAATACATAAACAAAACTCTGGTTTCTTGGTGTGCCATAATGGATGAGTAAATAAGGTTAATGATAGAATAATAATAAAGATAAAATAAAGAAAATAAACATGAATAAATAAAAATTAATCGTTAGTTAAGTTATAACTGACCATGGAAGAGATAGGGGAGTTACAAATTTCTTCTGTACACATAAATTGGGGTTATATGTACGAATTCCTATGGCTTCAGCTATATGTAGGAGACGGGAACGAACTCCATTGGGAAATGACGAAGGTATACGATAGATCACACGAAATGATTTCGAATTTTCTACCGCATGACCACTATCAATAAGATGTGCCAGGATTGAACTGCGTACTGTTTTTATCTGGCCGTTTATAAACCAAGTTGGTAGATGTTCACTCATTCGTTGGTTAAGTTGCTTGGTTGTACGCCCGATATAGCTATCTCCACAGGAGCAGCCGAATTTGTAGATGCACGTTGAGGAGGCCAACTCAAGTAACTTATCCTTCGTTTGAGTAGACATCGCTGGTCGACAAGAGAAAGTCAACGCAACATTGGCTGCGTAAAATGTTCTGCTGATTACTTTCGTTAACCTATATTTCAGAGTATCACTAGCCACATCCCCGTTGAATTGCGGTTTCATGTATAAAGGTTTCTTACGAACAGTCGAAATCTCCGACTTCTTTATTATGTCATACATGTATTTCATAATGAAAGCACTGGGGTAGCCGATCTCGGTCAGTGAGTTGTTAGCAAATTCAGGCTCCTGACTTAAAGTATCGCCTGTACAGATCTTTTTGCTCTGCTTGTGAGACATCTAACCAAATTTCTCTTATAGCGTATAGGTGTGAAACTGCAGAAGTGGGTATATTGGCAGGTAGAGGGACTTTTTGTATACACGCTTCTACTTAATGTGCCATCACATCGTCTGCTTAGTGTGACGTCAAGGAAGTTCAGCTTTTTGTCATGCTCGCTTTCACAAGTGAGACTGATCGCTGGGTGAACACTGTTAAATTGTTCTAGGAGTTTCTCCTTACTGGTGTTTTGATCTGCGATAATGAATGCGTCGTCAACGTAGCGGCATTATAAATCAAGCTTCTTAATAGTCTCATTAAGAGATCAGCTAAAATCGGGCCTAGAGGTGAGCCCATGGCTTTCCCGTCTATTTGTCTATAATAAGTACTGTTGAAGACAAAATGGACATTCAGAGTGCATCTTAGGAGCAGTTCCTTTAGACTATCTTCAGGCAAGCCAATGTTGATTTGTTTATCTGATATTTGCCTGCATATAAACTCGATAGTTTCCATAAATGGTACGTTGGTGAACAAAGATACTACATCAAGTGAGATCATATTTTTCATGCTAACATTTATATTTTCCATTTTGGAGGTGAATTCGGAGACATCTTCTACACTATTTCTAACAACCGATTTGTGCAAAGGCTCTAAGATTCGCACCAGCCACTTTGCAATTTTGTGGTACGGAGAGTTGTACATATCGAGAACTGGGCGTAGAGGAAGACCCGGTTTATGAACTTTGGGCAAACCGTAAAGTCGTGGTGTATATGATCCAGTCGGCTTAATTGAGTCATGAATCTCAGTCGTAATAATTCCCTTTTTCTTTAGATCCTTAAGCATAGCTTCCACTTTTTCGATGTAATCCTTTTTGTTCATGAGAACTATACCTCCTCCTTTATCTGGTTTGCTTATTTACTCATCCATTATTTGTTTGGAATTATCCCCCTCTTCCCGTTAGCATTCTTCACTATTTAATAATTTACACACTTCTTATTATGTAATGATTTTAATGTTTTGTGATGACTACTCCATTTACCCATGTTTGACCTACTATTTCCAATGTTTCACTATTGATAAGACTTTTGTTATCGTATTTTATTATTCTTACCTACTATCAGTACACCTGTCTTCCTACTATCAACTTGTACTTTTATCTATTATGTGTGATGACTTATCCGATTCCATTGTAATTACTGACCCAAATTGCCTTGATTGGTTTAACATTTTCGTATAAATATTACTGTATAGTAGAGTAAAGCCTGATGATGATCTAATTGACAACAATTGTTCACTTATATTTGTTGTTCTAATTTTCACAATGGGAATCTTTAATATTCTAAAATTATTATTTTGTAAAATTTAATTAAAGATTTTACTAGTTTTTTTTCCTATAATACTTCTAATCTATTTTTTTTCACTCGGTAACTGAATTATTTCTCATTTATTATTTCAATTCATGATATAATATTGTTGTTAAAGAAATCGATCATTTGAATGAAATTCCATTGAATATTGTCATATTCAGACATTCTTCTATTTGATTTTAAATCATAAACTTTCATTCTTTTTTAGTCTATCTTTTTTCTATTTTTTATTTGTTTGCTATCGAAAGTGAAGAAGAAAAATAGAAGCATTTCAGTACAATGCACATAAAGATTATGTTCTGATAGATGGCAAGTTAAACGAAAACATAGAAAAAAAGATGAACAAATTTACTAAGATTAATTCGAATCAAGTAATTTATAATGTTATTATTTTTATATAATTTCTAGTCAGGCGAATATATGAATATATATATGGATTAGTTGTCAGATGACTTCAGAAATATCAGTTAAAATTTATAAGAGCGGAACAAAATCCAGTGCTGTGTTCACTAAAAAAAAGAATATAGAAATTGGAATTGGAATTACTCATGAAGTAGACATTGTAAACAGTCATTGACATTTATCAATTGATTGTTTGTTCAATGATTTATAAAAAATAAACTATAAGTATTTTAGTGAATATTTGTCTATCAGTATATGATATTCAATTATCTAATACTAATAAATGGCATGATGAAGTTTATTGAGAAGAGATACAAATGTCAGTCAAAAGTGCTGTGTTTTGGTTTCTAATAATAAATACTTAAAGTTATTTTTATAATGGAACTGTTCGAGCTGTATTTAGATAGTACAGTGTTGCAGCCATATTAAGGTTAATGAACATGATTTGCTTTTCTGGAAATGTTTTCTGTTTCTCAAGGCTCACAAATGCACCACGTGAATGTGATTTTGTAGGGAAGTCGTTACCCCTAAGTCTTGGCTGGTGAGACTCACACCATGGGCAAGTGTAGTTTACATGCGTACAAGTAACGTACATTTTTTTACTTACGCATCCCATAGGTATCTTCACCCACCTGAAGAGGTTCAGGGTCACCACTCCCTTTGAATGTTTTTGCTACAGTGGACGCATTTCGTGTACATCATGCTTCATAAGCTTCCGCCCCTACACTTCATGACTTACGCATAAGCATAAGTATTCTTTCAGGTGAGGCTGATGGTCACCTCTCCCTACTATTTCCTGCCATATCTTCTAATTATGTTTCCGAACTGGAGAATTAGGCCACCGACTTTATCAGACATAAGACGAGCATTTTTCACTTACGTTTTTAGTTTCGATCAACGCATGTACCCTTTGCATATACCTACAAACACAAACCATACAAGCCAAAACTCATGCAATTCATTTACATAAGCACATTCCACAAGATTTTGGAGGTCCCTGAGAATGGAAGTCAGTTAATCCGGTTTACAGTAAAGTGGTAGATTAGTCCGATGTCCGCTGACCCCTACTACGCGCGGCAAGGTCTTTGACCGAATTTTGCCGATATTTTCTGTCTATTTTATGTAGTAATTTTTGTTACACAGTCAGTATAAACCCACGTGAAATAGTTATGAATAAGAGGAGAATGTGGATTCTGTTTTAAAAACAAAGGTTACTCTATCAGCTGATAACCTCTCATAATATAAAATAATCTTCTGGCTTATTCTTTAATTTAGATAAAATCTGACCAAAATTGTGAACAGGGAAAGTGGCAAACAAATTTAGGTTCACTGAACGAATAAAACGTTAGCAAGTATAAATCAAATAATCAAATAAACTTTAATAATTGAGAACTTGTTTAGTTCAAAATGTTTATGATGCGTAAGAAATAACTCTTACGTCTAAATGTAGCTGATGAATTATCAGGGCAATTCGCGTAGGATGCACATATGCCAACGAGAGACTGATCAATTACAGTCCTAAACAAGCAAACAACATCAAGTGAATTTAAACTTTACCTCGTTACACAAGCAGGTGGCTATCAGGACTCAGTAGCTAAGTGAATCAACAGGTGAGCAACTTCATATTAACGTAAATAAATAATGGATTGTAATAATTTCTCATCAATACACTGTTCACCTCATAGCCTCGTGCAAAGATAAATCGAAATACTTAAATCATAACTGGTAATAATCTTTTCCTTCTCCAATGTGTTATTCTTAAATTATGTTATTAAACTTTAATCTTGAGCTCTTTTTTACAAAGATAACGATTTTAAAACATCTAACGATACTAACGACTGAAATGTGAAACAAGTTAAAATACACTTATACAGCCTAAATTTATTTCACGTGTGTATCAAGGCTGAAACAAATAATTAATAACATGATATTGAATGACCTAGGACATGTTTCCAAGACGATTTCTCAGGCAGTCGTGATTTATGCATTCATCCAATCAGATTTCTGAAAAAAATGCATGTCAAAAATCCATTTATTGGCCAGAATATATTTAAATATATTTGCGCTAAGATTATTAACCACTGACGCAATTAAGAAATGATTAATTTATCAGAGTTAAATGGATGGGGAGCTAAGCAAAGTTTATTTTCAGACCGTTTCGATTATGTCGAAATATCAAGCAAATTGTAGATTATTAAAATCTTTATTTCACCAACGAAGTACCACAAATATTAACAATCACTGCTGGTCTATTATTGATTGGTTCACGATTTTAGTTAAAAGGTAACAATCTTCACCACTCACTAGTCTATAGCTTCCAGAGGTAATGCTTGGAGTCCCAGTAAGAAACCATGACCAATGGAGTTCAATAGTGTCGGGTGTGAGGCAGTTACGCACCGAAGACAATGGAAGATGATCACGCAATATCGTGGATTGACTTAAGTTAGAAAACAATACCGTCGGATGATGGCTCAACGGTCTAAAGGTTTCGGCCTTGTGTGCGGGACCGAAGGTCTAGGGTCCGATTCCTGTCTACGGGATCGTGAATGCGTACTGCTAAGAGGTCCTGTACGTAGAGGAAACGGGTTTTTAATATTAAGAATCATTTCAAGTAGTATTGTACGAATAACGGGACTAGACGTATCACAATACTTTGTCTCATTAGAACAAGATGCATGAAACGCGCAAGAATACATTGGGTAGCTCGGTATTCTAAAGATAACTGACTACCATTTCCAGACACTGGAAATACAACTAACTGTCCTTAAGTAGCACTGTGTAGAAGACGCATTGATGTCTCAAGATAATAAGGTGCACATTGGAGTGTGTTCAGCAACCTAAATTTGGGTGTATGTCATCAAGTAGGAAACATGTTGTTTGCCCAATTCTATAGTACGATGTTAAATATAATGCTAACCCTGGATATTTGGATTTGGTTATAATGTTTATCCAAAGTTGATGAACTTTTGAAATTCCTCAAAATTTCTGGACGTATCGGTTGAAATCTTGGTTAATAAATTTGATTGTATTCGGTTTCGTTATTTGAAAATTGGTCCGTTTCATAAACCTTGATTTCATTAAGCACGAGTAAAAGTTTGTTATTATTTATGTTAGCCCACATTTTTGAATT
Organism: Schistosoma spindalis; assembly: GCA_946903255.1. Taxonomy (NCBI): domain Eukaryota; kingdom Metazoa; phylum Platyhelminthes; class Trematoda; order Strigeidida; family Schistosomatidae; genus Schistosoma; species Schistosoma spindalis. The sequence continues at coordinate 73,844,151 of OX336420.1, read as the reverse complement.
GCTATGCGTTTGATTCAGATGAAGTTAAGTTTGCAGTGGTCTATAGGAAGTAAAGCAAAGATTTTAGGGCGAAATCGCTTTTTAATTGTTTCACTTATAAAAGCCATATTTATATGTGATGATAAAACTAATGAACGCGTTTTGTATACTAGCATGTATCGACATGAGAAATAGGAACCATGGACTACAATACGTAATAATAAATATACTAATCTAATTTGCTCATTATTACTTACTGGGTACCATGATTCATTCTCCATATGTTTAAGCGAACTAACACATAAAACTTATTTGCTCCTTTGATTTGGAATTTGAGATTAACTACTGTATCATGTAATTGCTAACAACCGTGGGATTCTTCTAATAAGAACAAGTCCTACGCGAAAACAATACATAGGTTAACATACTAAAACTCTTCAATACCCCATGCTAATAGGAGAAAGAAGACTTGAAGTGAAGATGAATTGTTCATAACTCTAGAAGAAATCAATTACATTTGTGTTAATTCAACTACATATCTATTACATTCTACATTTATTAGTAACATGAATTATCAGACTCAGTGAGCGTTACTTCAAAATGAAATCAGAGTTTATTAATTATTACACTGAACATGGGTTAAAGGTCAAATAAACTAACTTCCTGAATAAACCGAAACTAATGAAAGCACATTGAAATCAGTGAACGAGGTTCACTTAAAATCAACACAGTGTATCTATAACCTGATTTCTTCAGCATCCCTAACACTTTAATCATCTTATACATATACTAGTGTAAAGTTTTTATAAACCAAATAATCATAATGAAATTTTTCCTTGTTAAAATTTGTTTGATAATAGATGTTCTCACAAAATTCTTTTGGCTCAAACAGGATTTCCAGATTTCAATGTTCTTTATTTATTCATTTTTGTATCGCTTGTTTGAATTTTCCCATTGATGTTTACGACTGAAATTGATCAGTCTCTTATTGTCATATGTACATCCTGTACGGATTGCCTCGATATTGACTTACGTCACAAGCCTTATAAGTAGGGGTGGATGATAGCTAGCAGCGGAATCAAGGACGCGTGTTTTATTCGACTTGGGTTCGAGTACGGGAGTGAATATCAACTCTGAGATTCACGTGGATATTGCTGACGAGTTCAAAATAGGACGAAATGTGCTTTCATTCATCTCTGCTAATAGTTCTTTATTTCGTTTAAAATTAATGAAATTTATTGATTTACATACAGAATGTATTTGATAAATAATACAAAAAATATGTAACCATAAATTCCAAATATGATTAGAACCTTTAAATAAAATCAGTTTAACATAATTAGTGATACCATAGACGACAATTTTTCATTCTCTAATTCTACAACAATTGCTAATTATTGTTACTCAATTATTTGACTTTAAACTTATTATTACACTGAATATATGTTTATTTAATTGATCTATTTATTATTGTTATGATCTGAAGTATGAGTAAACTCTAACGGAATCTATTTTATCAAATAAATATTATCATCTACATTATCAACACATCTGTATTGTTTGTCCATTTGTTTACTGTTATCAAAATATTTGAGCTGAAAAAAAAATCGATTTAGCTGAATACAAAAAAAGAAAAGAAAAATAAATAAGAATTAAGATGGTTTATTTATTTTTATAAATATGTATATTTGATGAAATAGTTTCGTTGTTATTATTTTCTTTATTTATTTTTTTTATCTTATTGTTTTACTTAACAGACATGAGAAATTTAGTTCTGTTTTTATTTTCTAATTTATTGGCGCCTATGTAAATAATAATAATAATAATATTTGCATCGGTACTGACATATATCACTAGGTTTACTGATATTTATCACAAATATAAAATCTTTATGTTTAATTCCTTTTTTCTTTGCTACTTTACATGAATGAATTTAGTTTTTATGAATTTTGTTTTTGAATAAAAGAAAGGAAACAATGAATTTATTGTTTAGTTGAATAATCCTTGTAAATTTCGGCATTGTAGGTTAATATTTGAAAAAAACATTTGTATATAGGATTGTCATGTGAATTTTAAAGTATCTCATAGATAATGAAAATGTTTTGATGAAGTTTCGTTCTTTGAACTGGATGATTTTATTGTGAAGTTTTCATCGTTCTTCTGAACGACATCATCAGCACAAACTTCAGATAGAAATCTATGATGAAAATGTGTTTGTATTTAAAAACATAAATACTGGTACAACGAGACACCAAATACACACGCGTCGCAAAATTCATTCGATTTGTGTTAGAACTGGGATACTACTCGGGTGCCCAGATCAAAGAAGGTGGTTTTGTTAAGGGGCCACACCAGGAGTTTTCTACCTAAAGGTCTGATCCGCGACACAGTGGAGCAACGTTAGGAGATGCAGTCCCAAGGTAGCCGGTGATCGACAATAGGTTCATACATCATTTGCCCCCTTCAATATCCTGAAGCCCATGTGGACCATTGGTTCGGAATCAGAGTTTTTCAACGGCCCTAGGTGGACATTCAGTGTTCATCAACCTGTTTAAAGCGCCAAACATTAGCTTTTCGTTCTCTCAATTTCGTAAATAACAGTAATGCCGCGAGAACGCAGTGAGTAGGACTTCCCTGACAGTGACTATATACTCGTGGTTATATGAGAGTATTTCGAGCGAGAGCTGACTCTTCCTACCTTCGACCGTAACAGGGCGTTTGGAGGCACTAAAAATATGGCAAATTTATATGCCATTTTAACTAGAGAAGATGACTTTCTATACTGATCAGTCGTCTTTTTTGTTGTAGTCTATTTGTCATTCTTTAGAAACAAAAACTCTTTTTTCCTAATTAATCTTTACTCAGCTGTTCTGCTCACATCAATTCATGCATATTTATAACTCTACTTTACTGTGATACAGACTCCGAAAATATTATTTAAGACTCCAATGAAAATGTGAATTTAACAATGAGGTGAGAAATGGAAACAACATTTGATAACTTAAATTATTACATAAAAAAACAAGCGTACAATTTCAGACGTTTCTAACTTTCTTTTAAATCAATGTATAATCATTACAAGATAAAAGTCAAATGCATTTTATTCAAACCAAATGACTTAATTTTGATAGATACGTTGATTAAATAATACAAAGTTTAGGCTTCTATAAAGTATTATTTTTGAATATCAGTACATGTAATTATACAGCTCAAATGGAATATGGGTAGCAATGGAGTCCAGAAGGAGCGTTTCGCCTTGTTTGAGACTCGTCATCTACATGTGCCTTCATTTTAAAGTTGATGTCTACTACACAGTTCAGACGCAGAACCTTTCGCTTCAAACAACAACACGTTATTCACTTAGCTACTCAGTCCAAATAGCTACTCATTTATGTATTGAGAATGAAGTTTCTTTTATACCGTAATGATCTGTATTATCCCGTTGTCGACATTTTGATTCAAATTTGATTAGTCTTATTGTGTCATAATGACTATATCGAGGAAGTGAGCACTGGATCTACATATATTAATTACGATTGATCAAATTTTGGTCAAAATACGAAGAACGGAAAAACTTAAATCACCAAGAAGTCACTACGATTATGAACTGGTCAGGTTAATTATTATTAGTAGTTAGTGAATATCTCATTTAAGTTTCACGTTAGCTATCGGTCGACAGTTTCTAACCTTTTAAATACACATAGATATACCTATTTATCGAATCTTAAATTCTCATAGTTCGATGTCTTATTATCCATTTAAAAACCATATACGCTTGGTAAGTGAGAAAACTGACGTGCGCTCACAGAAATACAAACATAGCTGTTGTTATAAAATTAATCAATAGAGACTTTGTTATGCTTAAACATTTAGTAATCCCAGCAACTCGATTCTTTCAATTAATTATAGGCTAAACCTGAAATTAGCATTAACAGCTATGAATAACTACTTATAACTGTCTTTCCTATTATGACATAATAGTTTTGTTTAACCACAACATATACTGTGCAGCTTACTACATTTTTTCTCCAATTTTTCTATCATTTAATTCTTTACTCAAATATATCAATAGTACCTTCGCTTACATAAACAATATTACCTAGAGTATTAAAGGTTTTATTTATTTGCAATCTTAGGTTTATAACCATCATTTTCTCTATACTTCAGTTATTTAAAACTCTGTATAAGTCAAATTTAATAATGAGAAAAAAACCCTTTTAGCTTAGCAACCTTTTTCAATATTTTACAAATGATCGATCGCGTATATTTTTATACAGTTAGATTTCGGTAATAAAACTCGTTTTGTTTTATATTATTCATAGTAAAATATACTAATCTGATTGTAATTTTATTAATGTAAATCTGATTAAATCTGATTTTTTGTTTTTGAGTCTCGTTTAAATGAATTTCAAAGTATTTGCCAACGAAAATTGGTTTTAAGCTTTATTATAAAACATATATATATATATATATATATATATATATGGATGTGTCGTTCAATTTCGTGAATTGGTTGAATTTAGACATTAAGACCGTTGGATGACGGCTTAGTGATCTAGTGGTTAAGCGTTCGTGCGCAAGAATGATAGGTCCTGGGTTCGAATCTCGTAAGATGAGTTTGTGGATGCACACTGCCGAGGAGCTCCATGCTGCGACGAAACGGCCGTCCAGTGCTTTAAGGCTTTCCATGACGGTTCAGCTTGAATTGACTCATGATCCTAACTACTAAAATTACCATAATATTCACAAGAAATCTCTTCTGATATATTCTTTTTGGTTATGTTTGGTGCTGTAAAAAATGAAATGAAAGTGATGGATTTTTACCTATACAACTGAATATATGAAGTAGCATATTTCTAGCGTAGTTAATACTAACCTGTAAAGTGATTGAAGTTATGTGTTGGAATGCAAATCATTCTTTAGCTTGTTTTTAAATCATCTTAGTCTACATATTTAAAATTATTATTTTTTTTAAAGGTATATAATACAACTTATTGTCATTTACAAGCAGTACAGTTGTTATTGACATATTTTTTATTATTGTAATTCTCCTATTTATAATAGACTGTTTAATCGCTTTGGAAATTTTGTTAGTGACTAGTGATGAGATCGGAAACACGAGTTTCATCCTACTTAGAATAGATCAGCTGGATATAAACTGGAATGAGGATGCAGATCTATGAAAAAGAGGCTGATCAGCTCCAGTATACATTATCAACTGAGTGATCCAGTCGCTTACAAACCATCTTGTCCCTTTTTTTATCAACGGTTTACTTGTCTTCCTTTACTAACCATTTTTTGTACAAGTTGACAAAAATATCCGAGAACTTTTATCCAAATAAATGATTTCATTTGCTGGATTTCGATGTGTTATGATCTCACACATCGTGTGCGTTTTTGATCAAAATCAAACTTTGTAAAATAAAATAAATTCCCAGAATACTATCAAGGATAAAGTATTATTGACGTTAGCATGAATTCGAGAAATAAAATGTCAATGAAATAAGAATTGTAGATTTCAGTTCGACGTTTAGTTTGTTGATAATTGAATGTCGAGAGATGAAAATTGAAATTCTAAAGTAATCATTCAACAAAAGATGGTCTAGCTTTAATTGACCGATGAATTCAACTATAAAACTAACATGAAATACTTAAAAACTGGTTTGTAGCTGAATTTAAAACAAAAGCAGAAAGTGTTTCAGTGAAATGATTTATCAATTCTCAAACTACTACTATCTAAAATCTTCATAGTTTTGTCAAAGTGATAATTGATAATACATTAGTTAGTAATACTATTGATTTAATTTAATAAAGAATGATCAAGGGTCCAAATAAACAAAGGTACCAAAAAGTGTTATTTTAATTTGGTAACTGGAAATTCACTTGTTACAACATTGAACCTTCCTCGAAAAAACTTTGAAGTGTTAGACTACAATTCGTAATTGTGAAAAAGGTTGGCTTACGCGATAGGATTAAACTTACAAAATAAAATGTGAATGAATTCGGAAAGACATGGAAAAGGAAATAATTTAGCTACGGTAAAAGATTATTAGAGTAGGTGGTGTGTGTGTGGAAAATTAGAGATCGTACTTAAAAAGTTTAATCCTTTAATAGAGATGTTATATCCACTGAACGTGGTGATTTAATGTTGGAGCTCTCATCGTTTTTTGGAAACATCATTAAAATACAACTCAAAAGGAAGTTTATCTTCATATAATTTCGTAATGATAGTAAATATTTGTGACTCAGGAAGATTTTAGAGGATTTTTTTGTATTTTTACCTACTATGTCAAGAAAAAGAGCCACTTGATCTATAAATAGAGTCAAGCTCTATTGAAACGATGAATATCAAATCAACCTCTCTTCTGTGCTGAGTACCTAGGGGCCCATCAATGGAATGGATCAGGTCTGTATATTCTTTTTATACAACTTTGTTCGAGAAAATGGTATTCCATTTCTCATTCATCTAGTTAAACCAGATACTCACATAATGTATTCTCAAATGTATTTCATTTATAATTATCTCTTGTTTACATTCTAAATAATATATTTATCACTATTACTCTAAATGGTATTTTTATTGTTAATATAATTACAACCATTAAGACATAACACTTGTTTTTCACTTTATTCACATGATTTTATCTTGATGACACGACTTCATTCCGTAAAAGTATCGCTAACCCCATTGTATGTGATACTTCAACTTTGCTGACTATTGATTTTTGATATAAAACATTGACCGATTTAGTCAAAATAATTATTGCATATAGTGCAATAAACCATTCTTATCTTTTGGACTATATTATTTGAATACAAAGTAAAAACAGATGTTCGTTTAAATATTATTAGATTCGAAATATATAAATTAAGTGTTAAGTTTGACATTTTCGTATTTAATGTTAATATAATTGAATTTATAGTGTAAGGGACGTTACTCACACATGTGTTTGTAAGTAGTGTGTATCGGAACGTAGCGTCATAGTTGCGACAATTGTCCGGTAGATTGTAAAGTTCCAATGCATCAAAAGCAATGCGTCAGTAGATCACATGAGAGTCAACCGAGAAAACAGTTCAGATTGCAGAACACACCGAAAGATGGATATATATATATATATATATATATATATATATATATATATATACTATGGTGTAGAAATAACATCGTTTAAAGTCCACATCTAAACTACTTGTATATTCTGTCGACTATTGACATCATATTTCCTGTAATAACAAGTTCTCTTTTAGATACGTACAGTTAAATAAATAAATTATTATCAGTAACATTTATACAATTTATTTCAAATATGTCCCAACCTAGATATGTAGGTAATAATGTTGATCTAAATAAAAATTATCATAATGAATTGGGTAATTATCAAAAGGAAACGGAAAAATTAATAATATATTCTCTTTTTGTAATGTTAATGATTAATCTAAACAAAGTGTATAATTATTGAAAATGTTTACGTACAAATATACGCTTAAAGATAAAATGCAATCCGTTTGTTTACATTTCTAAGCTATCTATTTTGTAACTAGTTGTATATTTCAATAATTATTCTTACCTTTTTCACATACAAATATTGTATTGTAATAATTAATGTTCACTGTACTATGTATATATATGTTTAAGTAAAAGAAAACTTTCAATATATTGATGTATATATGAAGAAAATATTCAGGGGGAAATATGCTAGTAGTTGGTAGTTTGCTAAGAACAATGTGGTGTATATTTTTTGAGAACTTACTGTTTTTGATCAGTATAGGGATTGCGGAGATTATTAAGCTTTTGATTGATATCATTAACCGATTGATGTTACACCACCGTTGGAAACCTGGAACCACTGGACAGCCGTTTCGTACTAGTATGAGACTCCCCAGCGGTGCGTATTCATGATCGTCTCGCGAGATTCGAACCAAGGACCTAACGGTCTCGCGCGCGAGCGCTTAACCAATAGATCATTGAGCCAGCATCCAACAGTGTTAATGTCTAACATCAACCAATCCACAAAATTGCGCCACCGTACACCATTGTCTTAAGTGAGCTGATATCTCACAACAGACTCGGTCGAACTCCACTGGTCACGGCTTCTCACCAGAACTCAAGGAAATGTCTCTTGAAGTCAGTCACTAGTGAGCGGATGATTATTATCAGAAGGGGCTTTGTGGAGATTTTAGTGATTTCAATGGTTAAAATCGTGAGTCAATTGAAGCTACACCACCTTGGAAAACCTGAAAGCAGTGGAAAGCCGTTTCGTCCTAGTATGGGACTGATAGGTTCTGGGTTCGAATCTCTGGGGGGGCGGAATCGTGGATACGAACTGCTGAGGGATTCCATACTGGGACGAAACGATCACCCAGCGCTTCCAGGTTTTCCATGGTGGTCTAGTTACTACTGTATCATGATTTTAACTATTGAAATTACTAAAATCTAGACAAAACCCCTTCTGATATTTTACAAAGGCCAAAATAAGGTATGTATTAATGGATTTAACAATGTTATATGTTCAAAATGGTGAAATTTGTGTCATTTGCAAATTGGAAAGGTAATTGAATTGAGGTCATAATGGTTTGAAGTAAAGTAATATAGCAAGAGTGAAAATGCAAAAAATTGGTATGAATAAAAGACTTATCAGGAGGATTTCATCTTGTCACTTGAAATAATAATGATAATAGTAATAATAATAATGATAATAAAATATTATTGTGTGAATATAATATGTAATAAGGGTGGTGTTATCAAAGTAATTAAGATAAACGAATTGTGAATGATGGATGTGAAGATTAAGATGGAGGTTATCCAAAAATGAAGGGGGGAAGAGCTTTATAATATTCAGTTTAGGTATCCGGTGATCCAGTCGTAGGTCAAGGTAAACATAGAGGCTGGATATACCTTTTCTGGATACATACGTTTGGTTTCCTAGAGTTGATTCAGATTGCTTCGCCCATGTAGAGTAACCGTAATCTAGCTCCTTGAGATAGATATAAAATAGATATAACATTATATAAAACAGAGAAAGCTTCCTCTTCTTTGATATGATGTTCACTATCTACCAATTGAAAAAGAATAGTGCTGTTAGTCGATTTAGCAACTCCTTTTCCCAACCAAGCCGGTACATGTTCACGAACACGCAAGGATAAAGCCCACTGAGTATGGCTTATGTAACTAGCTCCACAGGAGCAGTCGAATTGGTATGCACACATGGAGGAGCCCATCTTCGGTAACTTATGCTTGATTAGTTGTTTGGGTACTGGTTTAGTTGAAATATATATATATATATATATATATATATATATATATATATATAGCTTGGCGGCGTGAAACGTTTTTTAACAGATCTTTTGAGTCGACGTGTCAAAATACAACCCGCTATGTTCAGTCTCAGATAGAGATCTTTTTACTCACTATGTCACAATTTCTTCTTTTATTTATACTTTTACCAGCAATTTTTTTAACGAAATTATCTGGATAGCCATTATTTTGTGATATATTCTTTAGTATATCTATTTCGCTAGCCACACTGACATGAAAATATAATAGCTTGATTCTGTGGCTGAAACATTTAACCAAATTTATTTTATATTGAAGAGGTGTGAAGCTTTGGAACATGTACTAATATAATAAAATAATTATATTTCAAAAATTCCACCATTTGATGTATGAAAGTTTCTCATCACAATTGATGTTTCTTTTATTCTAACACCAAATAACCTCTGACCTGTTCTTGCATACACATAGACATATAGTTGTTACTGATAACCTTTATCATTCCAATTATTTTCATTCATCTATATCAATTGTTTCACATTGTATATTAGTTCAATGTTAACTCTCAATACATATATGGTTGTAAACAGCTGATAAGAAACCACGAAATATAGTGAATTCATATCTGCATCAATGTTCGTTCTAGCTTTATTTAAATACATAAAGGGAACTAATTGCACGAAACATCAAGATAATTGAATGTAAATCAAGTAAACCGTTTATAATCATTTTTTAAACAGTTTAATATTCATAAACATCTGTGAAGAATTTCTTTCACATTATCGACTAATTGTTGATTTGCAGGATCGTGGATATGCACTGCCGAGGAGTCCTACATTAGGTCAAAACGGCCGTTCAGTGTTTCCAGGTTTTTTATGATGGTCTAGCTTCAATTGACTCATGATCTCAACTATTAAGGATTACTATAATATCTACAAAACCCCTTCTGATATTATTTGTTAATTGTTTAATTTTATAGAATTGGTTTAGAAAGTGTGTTTTTTTTTGTTATTGTTGTTATAATGATGTCATAAATATTTGTTTCTAATTGTATATCGTTGACTCCACTTTTTTAGTTAAGACAATCAAAAGAATCAATATAAAATTTGTAATCGAAATATATTGAAAATATACCTACACAAATAATAACCATATGGTTTTAGATTATTTAACATTTTATTACGTAAGTATATCGATCTGCAATCAATTTAACAGGACAAACATAAATTAATCATTCTATCCTGCAAGGTGATCTTTGCAATATTCCGTCAAATTTTTAATGAATTTTTATCTTAGTATAAATAGAATGGTTGAAAATTATTTTACGGTTATCTTGATTAAAAGTGTTTAGATCAACATGAGAGAATTTTTTCCCAGTAGCTAAATCATTCAAAATGATATTCACTTTGAAATCAGTCATATTAGTGTAGTAATAATAATAATAACTAGCATTGTTAAAACATTGAAACATGAATATAATAAACTGTTGTTAATACACTAATAAGTGGAAGTACATTTAAATGCTTCTATTATCTCTATATAGAATTGTCTATATAACTGTGTATAAAGGAATTTTAATGACATTATGTATAGGAATAAATTAACAATTATTATAGTAGTAAATATTGTATAGTATAATAAAAGAATGTTAACAAAATACAAATGATCTAAATTAACAATAATGTCTTTTTAAATTATACACAATTAAACGTTGTATACTATTACATTTTATGTCAAAATAATTGTATACATATCTATATATCAGGTGAACATTCGCAGAATACTATGATTTCAAGGAAGTAACATACACAAGGGAAGAGGCAATATCCTCAAATACAACACGGAAATCACCAACCAAACTAACCACACTTGATGGAGAAACTCTGCAACAGGTGGAAACTTTCACCTACCTGGTCAGCATCATCGATGTACAAGTAGGATCTGATGTACACGTAAAGCCACGGATTGGCAAAGTAAGGACAGCATCTCTACAGTTGAACAACATATTCAACTCCAAACAACCGTCTCTCAACCAACATCAAAGTCACAATCTTCAATGCGAACATCAAGACACTTCTACTGTACGGAGTTGAATCTTCCAGAATTACCACAACCATAATCAAAAATGTACAAGTATTTGTAAACAAATGTCTACTCAACATACTCAATATATGTTGGTCAAATGCCATCGACAATAAACTACTGTGGGAGAGAACAAACCAGTTTCCAGTTAAAGAGGAAATTGGTAAAAGACGTTGGGGATGGATAGGACATGTATTTTTGAAATTATCAAACTGTATATTAAGTTTTTGAAGTTCAAATGAGAAGAGGAAGACCAGGGAACACGTTTTATCGGGAATCGGAAGCATACATCGAAAGAATGAATACCACTTGGAAACAACTTGGAAAAAGAGTGGAAGACAGAGTTAGACGGAGAATGTTGGTAGGCGGTCTATGGTCATCCACAAGGGGTAACAGTGGTGTGTAAGTAAGTAACCTTTCATTATTTCACTTACAGTTATTATCAGTAACCAGTGACAAGACTCTAAGAATTTTCAAAAATTAGGATATACATTTCTCGATTCAATAAATAATCATATATAAAAGTGTATGTGAAACGTATTCAATTTCTACCATTATATTATGAACCATTCATGATTCCTAATCTTTCTGGTTGTCATGCTTGTTTGTTTCCGTCTTACTTATGAACATTTTTTAACAGTGCTAAAAATGAATAAATATAAAGTCAATAAAATTTCTATTTTTTGTTATAATACTATTAACTAGCTTTTAAAATTTTAATCAGAAAGGGGTTTTTTGGAAATTGAAGTATTTAATAGTTAAATTCATGAGTTTATTAAAGCAAAATCACCATGGAAAACCTGGAAGCACTTGATGGCTATTGCGTCCCACTATGGAACTCCTAAGCAGTGTGCATCCACGATCCCGCCCGCTGGATTCGGACCCAGGACCGATCGGTCTCACGCATAAACGCCTAACCTCTAAACCACTGTGCCGGCATCCAACGGTGGTAATGTCTGACTTCAACCAATCCATGAAATTGCGCCATCGTCCGCCATTGTCTTCAGTGAGTTACTATCACATAACAGACCCGGTTGAACTCCATTGGTCAAGGCCTTTAAAATTTTGATTAAGAAGATTCGCACAATTTGTGTTAATTAATGTGTACTTTCGATAGATAATTAATGAAGCCTAAAATTTCAAATTCACGCTTTTACAGAATAATACATAAGTAAACTAAGCAATATATTTTACTAACAAATACTTATGTATCATAGTACTGTATATAAATCAATACATTTCAAAATATACGGTCTAAACATAAAGCAAAATGTGTAGCCTAGTTTATTTTTGTGGGAAACAAACAATGTAATTGACGAAAATTATCAGAGTTACTGAATTGCGGAAACAATTTTTTTTCAAGAAGAATATATGATTAATTGATTCTCACTAAATAATAATTCGTAGCAGTTGATTGCGCCAAACTTAATTTAACTCAGAGATAAAACCACAGACTGATATTCACAAACGAAGTATTGAAAAGGGAAAATAGATTTATAAAACAATCAATTTATAGGAAAAAGACCTAGATTGGACAATATCTAAAGTTTAATAGATTGCATCTACTGCAATACAAACGTGACTCAGTTAAGTGCTACTTTAATAGAGTTCAACAAATACATTTTATAGTTGCCATTGAAGAAGGCTCAAAAAAGAATTTTATAAATCCGTGTCAAAGTCAGTTAACATTAAAACTTGTTTTTATTTTTGCTGAAAAGAAAAATGTTTGTAACTCTTCATTATTTGGAAGAGTTCCGACGGACTAAAAGCAGCTATCGAGAAAAAGTTTTACTGTACAAAATTGATTGTCACTGGAAAAAACTAGGTCCATGATTTCACATAGGCCTAGACACTGCTCAAACGACTACGCAACATTCCACTGCATTTACCAATTTACATTGAACAATTAAGTTTCAAGTTACGGAACATTTGCTTGAATGGTTTCAAAATTGTTTAGTGTTCGATTCTCTGATATACTTAGGAAGTAGAAAACTGTGTTCATCGATAGCAAAGACAATAATGAAAATGACTTACAGAATTGATATTAATATAACATCTGAAGTGCTGTACTAAAACTGGTAAAAATGAATTCTATGGTTTAATGGAAGTCTTTGCTATTAGCGAATTGTAACTTTATCTGTACAGAAAAATTTTGTTATTTTCTTGAATTCTCTTTAATTATCTGTAGATCATTTTGTGGTCTAAAGTAGTAGTTTGATATTTTTTTCCGTATTTCACCAATTTCTTTTTCTCTCCTTTATTTACAATAGTCAGTTTATGTTTGTTGTAATTTTATTTGATTGACCCTAATTAGTTTTTATATAAAATGACTTGATAGGCTTATGTGTTACCAGATTGTTTGTAATGTATGAGGTGAATACATCATGCTTTTCAGATCACTTTTACCTTTTCATTGCTCTATCAAAATATTAAGAACTGAAACTAAACAACAGGCTTTTCTTTCATTTCACTTTGAAAAGTCTCAACATTACATATACAATTCAATCATTAGTTCAACTCATAATTTTCACTCTACTCAACCAGTGCTATTTTCAACATCCATCAGTTCACACTTCTATATTAAGTTAATTTACCGTAATTTTGAACTAGTATGCATTGTTATTGGTTGTAATAATATTTTTCATAATAATAAATTCTCTCTTTATTTTTATTTCCATGAACTAAGTTCTCTATTAATTTAATAAGAACGACAACAACGTTTCTAACACTCATGTTAAAATGAATTATGTTTATTAAACTTATTTGAAAATTATTATTTCTTTAGGCAAAAAAAAAGAATGAAAAAGAGAAAAGAAAACGGTTTATAACTATTTCTGATGTGATCTATAGATAACATTTTAATAAAATAAATTAAGTAGATTTGACCTAAACTAGAAATGAAGAATATCTACAGTTTAATGATTCTTCTTAACTTAGTAACATCATGTATCTCTATGGAAAGGAATTTCATCTAATTATAAATAATAATTGTTGAAGTTTAATTCTGTTTAATTGAGTTTTTTTTTTTCTTTTGTTTTTTCTTTTTGGATTAGGTTAGAAATAAATTCTAATTTTATGGCAAAAGAATATTCTATAAAAAATTATGTTGACATTTAAATGTGACATTCTTATTTTATTGCATAAGAGTAATATCAATTTCAATAATATATATATATATATATATATATATATATATATATATATATATATATATATATATATATATATATATTGATACATAGTCACGGGTTTTAATGTTGATTGAAGAGAATAAAATATGAAAATAAATTTCAGGTTCGTTGAATTTTTAGAAGTAATAATAAATTTAGTACCTAATCACACTTGATGGCGAAACTTTGGAAGATGTGGAATCCTTCACGTACCTGAGAAGCATCATCGATGCACAAAGAGGATCTGGTGCAGATATAATAACGAGGAGTGGCAAAGCAAGTGCCTCATTTCTACAATTGAAGAACATATGGGACTCAACACAATTGTTTGTCAACCAATATCAAAGTCAGAATCTTCAATATGAACGTCAAGACATTTCTACTCTATGTTGCTGAAACTTCGAGAACTATCACAACCACCATCAAGAAGGTACAAGTATTTATAAGTAGTTGTCTGCGCAAGATAGTCACCATCCATTGGTCGGATACCAACAACAACAGCCTACTGTGCAAGAGAACTAACCAGCTTCCATCTGAAGAGGAAATTAGGAAAAGACGATGAAGGTTGAGAGGACATACATTACGGAAATCACCAAACTGTGTTATGAGACATGTGCTAACTTGCAATCCTGAACGGAAGTAGAAAAGAGGAAGGTTGAAGAACACATTACGTCAGGAAATAGAAGCGAATATGAAAAGGATGAATAACAATTGGAAAGAGCTGGAAAAGATTGCCCATGACAGGGTTGGATGGCGAGTGCTGTTGGGCGACCTATGCTTCTCCACGAAGAGAAACAAGCGTAAGTAAGTAATAAATGTAGTAGGTTATTATGACGCCCTTTCAGTGACATGGAGCAGAGAAATCCACTTTGAAAGTTTCAAGTTCTTTTGTTGTTGTCTTTTTTGGAAATTATCATATGGATAAAAATTGGGCGGTGTATTTAAATTTTAATAATTATAAAACCTGAACTTATAACCTGTTGTTAATTAATCCCAACAGTACAAATCACTGATTTTCACTAACAATTTAATCTCGATGTAGTAATGGTACCAGATTCTACGTTGTGAACGGCTAACTGACTGACGACTTAATATCTAGTACTGGAATATTGTCAGTTGTGAATTCTAGTTCGGTTTAGTGTTTTCTGTTAGAAAGGATAAAATATCGGGCAAAGAAATTTTAAAAGAAATATTTATTGGCGTGCTAAATATTCATAAAAATACATGAAAAATGAAATAATAAATCCAAGTTAAAAAGATAATCGAGTAATGAATAGCTGTGAAAATGTAATTAATAATTTATACGAATATTCGTCAAGACAAGTTTAGTGGGGCCGTTATCGCTGCGTTGCGTTAGGTTCGTCGTCGTTGGCGGGCTCACTAGTTTTGTGGAGGCCCTTTGGTTTGTTTTGTCATCATTTAGATCGGACGATGTTGTCGAAGGGCTCTCCACTTTAGTGGCCCATGATCTGACTCCAAATAGATTGTATGAATGTTCGTTATCGCCTATCCTCGTATATAATCATTGACTTAAATCGCGTTTGTTAATAACGGAATTAAATAAGTCAAATAACGAGAATGGAACTTTGGATACATATATTTTGTATAATCGTTAATCAAACTAACGAACGGGGAAACGATGCCAAGAAAAGGAAGCGAAGCAAAAATGACGAGCGGTGGAGATGGCTGGTAAGCCAACTCCCCCTTAACAAAGAGTTAATCAATATTTATAAGCACACAAAAATAAATTACAGACATGTGATGAGTAACGGGATAAGAAGTGTACATACGCCTACGCGCTCATACAAAGACAGTCAAGATTGATGAGCGAATAATTAACAAGGTCAAAATGTGACTCAAGTAGAATGAATAGATTGAGATGTCCGAAAGTTAGAATAAGGTATTTGGGTTTAACATAATAATAGACACTAAAAGGTTTTTGTTTAAATGTTATAAACATGTTCGAATGAACTTTCGAAAGTGAGTATATATGCAACATACTTCAATACGAAAAACAATTAAGATGAAAGTGACTCTAACATTTACAAAACGGAAAGATATAGCTCTGAGGCGATTAATAAAATAAATTGTTCTTAAAGTTATATTATGCTATTTTAAAGGATATGATCATATTCAGAGTTATATATGAGGTAAATATATTTCTATTAACTAATTGATAAGTGATTTGTGTGGCGCATGTATATTTGGTTCCTCCTTGTACTAATGTAAATGTGCTAAAATAAATAAATTTCTTCTTCTGGTGGTCGGCTAGATAGTGAAAACCTTTGATACTCCATGTGGAGTAACGGGAGTAAGTAAATAAGCATAAAGCCGTACCAATGAAAATCGACATTAAATTATTGACTTTTAAAAATAATATCAAAGGTCACATAAACTTAACAGCTTGTGGGTAAATTACAAAAATTTGTAAAAGCTGACTTTGTAATTATAATATGGACTAATAAATCCTTCGATATAATATGACGAAAATAAAATTGATTTACAATTGATTGATCATTGGGTGGTAATCAATGTCATGTATGTTAGGTCTTTCTTTGTGCAGATCGAATTCTATCGACCAAGTTGCAATGTGACCACCAGTCTAGGTGACTCGACATTACGTGCATTATGTTGAGGTGTGGTGGTAGTTGAAAATAGTAAACAGGAAACCCTGGACATAGATTTCGTGCGACTTGACATTCGACAACAAGGTGTACTGTGTTGTACTGACTGTGAAGCTGGGTGATAATGGATAGAAACCGTCAGGGAGCATCAGTTCCTCAAGATTACGGGTACACCTTGCTGATGGGTGCTAAATACCACGAAACCTAGGTCCAAGGTTTCCTGTTGAGTAAATACAACCACCACCTTATAAAATTGATTGCTTTAGTTTCTCTGTCCCATTCTCATAACTGCTGGTTTAACCAGGTGGATTTTTTACTTGCATGTATCCTGTAGACATTACACAACCATTATCATTCTGTTACAATATTATTAATTACATATGGAAATTATATTTGAAATAATCTCAGCGATTGAAATTTAAATAATTCCAGCGTTTCGTTCAGCTTACTTGTCTGGACTTCTTCAGGGTAATAATCAAAACCAAAATCATCAAAGAAATATATAGCTTTTAACAATCAAACTATTCGTTCTAGTTTAGTGTCTGTTATTATGTTAAACCCAAATACCTTATTCTAACTTTCGGACATCTCAATCTATTCATTCTACTTGAGTCACATTTTGACCTTGTTAATTATTCGCTCATCAATTTTGACTGTCTTTGTATGAGCACGTAGGCGTATGTACACTTCTTATCCCGTTACTCATCACATGTCTGTAATTTATTTTTGTGTGCTTATAAATATTGATTAACTCTTTGTTAAGGGGGAGTTGGCTTACCAGCCATCTCCACCGCTCGTCATTTTTGCTTCGCTTCCTTTTCTTGGCATCGTTTCCCCGTTCGTTAGTTTGATTAACGATTATACAAAATATATGTATCCAAAGTTCCATTCTCGTTATTTGACTTATTTAATTCCGTTATTAACAAACGCGATTTAAGTCAATGATTATATACGAGGATAGGCGATAACGAACATTCATACAATCTATTTGGAGTCAGATCATGGGCCACTAAAGTGGAGAGCCCTTTGACAACATCGTCCGATCTAAATGATGACAAAAAAAAAACAACGGGCTCCACAACCTAACCAACCATTTTCAAGGAATAAAATGACTGTTAAGATTAAACAATGACTTTTTTCTTAAGATCAATTGGAGGTAGGAAGTTTATTTTCTTGAATATTCAAACTGTTGAGTGACAATTTTATTCGCGTTTTTAATCAAGTTGTATTAAATAGCTAGCAATGTAACCTGTTTTAAATCCATTTAATTGTGGATCACTGTTTCGTTCCTCTATTTAACCAATCTTTTTACATTTCTAAAGCTATCTAATCAAGAGGAAATATCACTTTTCCTGAAAGATATAAGACTACACAATTTGTTACAAATCTTTACAAGATGAACGCAAATTGTTGAGTATATTGTTTTTCTGCATGACTTAATGCAGATGGTGAAACGTTTACGGGCAAATTGCACCGATCGGATAAAAAGTCCATTGAGTTCCTTACAAATTTCAAACAAAAATTACTTGATGAAAGTAAGATCTACTAATTA
Source organism: Schistosoma spindalis (assembly GCA_946903255.1). Classification (NCBI taxonomy): domain Eukaryota; kingdom Metazoa; phylum Platyhelminthes; class Trematoda; order Strigeidida; family Schistosomatidae; genus Schistosoma; species Schistosoma spindalis. Next base: position 73,825,473 of record OX336420.1, on the reverse strand, counting down.
TAATCCTACTTGTTTTTGTCTTGAATACTTAATAAGATATTTATAATACACAAAATTAACGGTTATAATGATACATAAGATTTTAAATAATATTCCTTACAACTTCAGGGGTTCTTTGATTGAGAACAAACAGTAATTGAATCTATTTTTCCAAGTGCCATAAACATGATAACTTTACGTAATATTCGCAGGAGATTATCAAGGAACTCGTATTTTCAATACAGTTATAAGTTTAGATTGTTTTCTTATAAATGTCGAGTCTGTGTCTAAATCAACAGCGTACAACTAGCAGTCAAATTTTAATTGGTTTTTTGAGAACACTTCACTTATTTCCTGTTGAATGTACTTAAAGAAATGAAATTTCGGCATCACAGATAAATATGTTTTTAAATAAGTATCTGGACATTAGTTTATTTCAGATCATACTTATTCAAGTTATAGAGGAGTATACCCCTTTCATGTTACCGCCAACTGTATTTATAAATTTACATGCACTTGCCAAAGCAGTTACACTGGAAAGAGGGGCATATTTTAGATTTTTTGAACACGTTTCAAAAAGTCTCAGAACAAGAGGAAGAAAAGCTCTAAACAGTGCATTCACCAAACATCTCTTTGATATAGGACATCAGTTTGATACCTTGCAATCTTTCAAGGTGATTAAAAAGCAGACAAACTCCAGTCTTCTGAAGTTTGCTGAAGCCGTTGGTATCAGGCGTCAAAAGCGTGACTTATGTGTTCAAAAGGATATGACTATTAGTCTTCCCTTGCCTTGGTAACAAATATTCTTTCGTTGCATCTTAAACTTTTTTTAACTCTTTCTTGCATTCAATACATCAGTGAGTTTTATTTCAACTATCTTTGGAGTTAATTATTTTATTTTATCAACAGATCAATGTTTACTCATTATGTAATTACTTGTTTCTGGCCGTTTGAACTGTTGTCACAATCAATGTTGTAGAATTTTCTTTTACATAAGGTATATATTTACAATATTCAGTCTATTAAATTTATTTACACCCTTGCTATACTATACTAATATGTCTTCAATATAACTTCCAACCAAACCCTCTCATGTAAATAATTTAAACCCATTATGTAATTATGATTATAAATATTACAGTTTGTAATCAGCTGACGATAACCTGCGAAATAAAATGAGTTAATGCTATTCTGCTAGATTCTTTGTTCTTGCTCTTTTCAAAATTATACCATGGAGATCGAAAAATAAAAGAATAATAAATCATTTGGAAAGTTTAACAGTAACATAATGAAATCCAATTTTATTTGAAATTAAAATAACTCGAACGCTTCACTCAGAAGTCTTATTTGAGACTCTCCGTATTATTAGACAAACTTCACGAGTCGATTGTGTACTAAAACAATTGTCCAACTAGAATAATATTATTGAATATGAAATTTGTTCAAATGTGGTTATAATTCATGTATGTATATGGAGATCTGATGTAAGAAAAATTATTGACCATATTTGGCCCTAGGTTATGTTAGATGACGACAGATGTTATAAATGGAATTTTTCATTGCAATCATAGGAAGTGAATGAATTGTATTGTGCATAACAGCCTGATATTTCATTATTTTTTTCAAATAAAACAATTGATCAGGACAAATAAATGTACGCCATTGTTTTCCATAAACATGAAACAAACCAGTAGTAGTAATAGTGTAGTGAACGAGAACACCAGTGGGGACAAACAAATGTGTTTGGACACAGAGTTACAGAATAAAATAAAATAAATATTTCATTTGCAAAATGTCAATCAATTATCTCAGACGTGATAGTTCTTTCGTTTCCACATCAATCATTCTCTGTTCTTGTTGTCTTTTCCCCGATCTTCTTAATCTTCTGCCGCCAGGCATTTCACTTTCGATTAATGAAACATACTACTCATATCTGTTGCGATCAGTAGCACACACCACAGTAGTAACAGAAAAATTCAAATTTACCCAATAATTAGTAGTTGACAAGGTGCACTTAATTGTATTCCATCTCTTCTATTTCTGTTCCTCGGGTGCTTTCATTTATATGTACGGTTTCGGTAATCGATGTTTGTTTGTACAAAACAAAACATTCTGATTGATGGTTATTCCGTCGAAGTCAATTATGCATATATAAAGGTTCGCTTATATATATATATATTATTTAGAATGCTTAGCAGGAACGATATTGGAACTAGTAGAGGTCTTTAAAGATAATTTATGTTTGAATCTTAATTCAACTTGATAGTTTGTACTTATATTTTAGTGAAACCGATGAATTTGTGAACGGGAAGTAGCCTAGCCAAACTGAATTTATTGATAAGATTGTCCATTGCTGCGGTTCTACATATCACCATATTAGTTTGAGGAAACTGAATATTATAACTATAAGAAGGTTAATCTATACATCCTTATCAAACATTAGACAAGATTATTTTACAAGTAGCTTATAGAGTTCATTCAATCTGTCTCATGTTTCATAACATCTCAGTCAGCAATAACAAACTTACATGCACAAAATTACACCAAGCCAAATGGACCTTTTTAATGTTTTTCATGTACTTAATCGATAAACATATTAACAATCATAGTCAGGATGCAAAGATATCACACAATGTTTGATTGTTGTTTTTATATTTTACTGATATTTGATCAAATTTAGTCACAGATAATTGAACCAATACTTTTAATTTAAATGAAGTGGTTTGTAGATTTTGTCAGTCTTTTTTTTATTTCAGTTAAATAATGAACGAAATTCAGGAAGGAAACAGTAGCTGTTCAATTTCAGTTTTGAGCATTAATGGCAGCATTCACAGCCATGCATTCAATCGTTATTCAGAACAACCTAATATTTTAACAGTCACGATCGATTAAAGCTATACAAGGATCACATATTTAACTTCTATCATTTTGCTCCACAGCAAACTTTTATTACATCACTTGAGTTATAAAACCAGTACTCTGTTGAATGCCCTTGTAAACTGGCAAGTAGTGACAAACCAATTATTATTTGGCATAGGGAGTTTCAGCAAACTAAACATGGGAGATGATTCACAGTGATTACTCGACGAAGCTTTATAAATTTTTATACACAGAAAGATTCCGTCGTGTTTTATACGAATACTATTTGTGCTCGACTTCATGACCTCATTGTAGAATACAGATATTTTGCCGAAGCGACCAATATATTAAGTTTGATTAACTACTTCCTAGAAAACCCCTGTTTTATTATGTTATTGGAAACACTCATTCATATTAAGTAAATATGGAGAGTGGCTAGCAGCGGAATTCAGAATGCGCGTTTCTTCCTATTCTGGACGCGTCAGATTAATGTACCTGCTCTCAGACTTGGTGGTCACGCTGGGACTCGAACCCAGTACGGTTCGCTACAAATGCCATTGCGTTATCCACTTAGCTACTAAGTCATGACAGCCGTGGTTTTGTGCAGTGGGACGAAGTTTAAATTCACTTTATATTATTTACTTGAATATCCCCATTGATGTTTAGCACTGCAATTGATCGGTCTCTTGTTGACATATGTGCATACTGTGCATATTGCCTCAATTTTGTCTAAATTCACAAGCATTCTAATCAAAGATGGATAATGGCTAGCAGTGGAATCCAGGACGTGCCACTATCCATCTTTGCTCATAATGCTGTGAATGCGCATATGCCAATATGATACTGACCAATTGCAGTCCTAAACATCGATGGGAAGATTCAAGTAAACAATATCAAGTGAACTTAATCATTGATATTTCTTGATCCATATGACTTATAATTAAAAATATGATGTAATATCTTTTTAAAGTTAGAGCAATTCAATTTTCTTGGAAAGAATTGATCTTTTTGTAATCCCTTGTGGTCAAGCAATTCATTTAATTATATTTTTGAAAATTGATTGTAAGGTTATACTTTGAGAAAATCTACTTTAAATAATCTACAAATAACATATAATCGGAAGTCCATCGTTCACAGCTATTTATATAATTTTAAGTATATATGTCGATTAAAAATAAATTCTAATAACTTTATAATGGTTAGTTTTTTAGATTCTATATCAATATACTATAGAGAATCAATTGCAAAGTATTTATTTCTTATGAGGTATTTTATGAATGATAATGTAGTATCTTGATCTATTGTTCAGATAATTATCTGCTTTATGAAAAACTAAATTTATCTATTAATTCTTATACACTTGAAAATAACCCTAGTGATGGTACTTTTGAAGGATTATGAAGTCTTCAGAATACTACTATGCAAATGAATCAGTTTAAATATTAAAAATATAGTGTTAATTGAATGTTGTAATTATGTTTCCAACAAAATCATAAATTCTCACTGTCAAACAGGGAACTACTAGAGAACTAACCTCTTTACTTCATGAGTCTTTTCATCAGGACAACGTGCGAAACAATGTTGGTTACAAAGCAAGAGATGAGTTTTTGTCTGTTAAAATTTAGTTAAATAGAGTACTTTTTGTGATACTAGATACTAGAATATCGATACTTCATCAACATCCTCCTAAAGAAAAAAAAGGATATAATTAAGCCATAACATTTCGGTAGAAATTCCATGATCTGCATATAAACGAGACTGAAACAAAAAAATTGACCATATATTTTCAGAAAAACGACTTTCGAAAACTTAAGGAAAACTAAAAAGGAAAAATATGAACGGTTATGTACTAAATATACATAATAAATAATACAATGAAACCGAAAATTAAACTTTTTAATGTTAGTTGATGAAGATTATGTAGATGTTCGAATCCAGAAATCCTTACTGCTTTCTAATTGTTGATGTTTTGTGAAGAGATTTAACAATGGATACATCGTTGCTAAGTTTCTGTGTATTTACTTTTAGTAGCTAAAGGTAAAGAAAACAAGGTACTTGTCATTCAGTGCAAAAAATGGGAATATTTAGTAGATTGAAGGCACACTCAGAAACGATAATATACAATAAATATTGGAGTAATTTCTTATAAGATAGTATAGAACGTAACTAGTGTCATAATAATTAAACATGTTTAAGAAGGATTAATCAAAAAACAGAAATATAGGAAAATATGATTTGGTAAATCTGTTCGTTTTTGATTTTGTATCTGCTAATTGACCGCGACGATTCATGCTGCATTCAGTAAATTTAATTAGAGGCTTAGTCGAATAGATTTTATAGGAAATCGAATCAAGTGTATGAGAAGCTGGTTAAATAATATCCACAAGAAATCGTGAGAAATCTAACACTAGGATGAATGTAAACGTGGAACTATATTATCTTTAAACGAAGCCTCTATTTCTAACAATAATTTCAGGATGTAAACTGCTAAAGTGTAAATGAGTAAGTGAGACAACAAAATGTGTTAATTAGCGAAACGTATACATCTCTTTTGAAATATGTAACTAATTTTAACATTTTCACTCAGTTCATACCAACCCTAATACTATCTGTTTCTTCATGTGTTTATGGGAAAGTAAGTAAAAAGTGAAGTTGTTGTCTTTCATGATTAATGAAGATATCTTTCTATTTTGTTCGTTTTGCAAGTTATTTTGTCAGTAACCTCATGTAGGTCATCAAATCAAGCAGCTATTCATAGATCATACTTTTAGTAAACTCCTATCATACTTCAACTGGTTGATGTGATATTAAATAATACAAACAAACGTCTATATTCAAAAGAAATATCTTTTGCAAAATTTGTGATCAGTATAACCTAATCACCACGCGCTCGATCCCAAATTTTAACATTTAAATTCACAATTTATGCTTAAGAATTTTAGCGTTTTCTACTACAATATCTATTTACACTGATTTTTTAAATTTAATCCATTTATTACTGTTTTCATCTTTTTACATTTTCTGAAGTAGTAATTTTGTAAATTTGATCGTTATCTGAATAATTAAGAATATTAGTATCCTTTCCATAAAATTCCATACATTATTTTTTTAAAACTTTTGTTTCCATGCTGTCGTTATCACTTTGTAATTGAACATTCCTCCCAAACTCACAGTCCTGTGATATTACTATGTTTATTCAACTACAAACTTCATTTACTTATCTATCTTATTTTTCTGTTGAAAATTGAACTGTAACCATTTCATAAAAAAACCAATTTATTTTGATGGTTTACTTCATCCGAACTGGACAACGGTAATATTATTCAGATATATTATTATCATCATCATTTGAAGTGGATCGATAATTCGGTTTATTTTTAAAGTTGTTTTCCAAGTGTCTCTTTAATAAAAAAAATATATTTTTATCATTACTGTTTTTTACTACAGTAAGACAACTGATATATCAATAAAATTTAGTTGACTGTGAGATTTCACGCTAAACAATTTATTGAAATATTTCATTGCTAAAAAAGGAAAATAAATAGAGATTGGGTATATAATTATCATTTCTTTAAGATCTATACAGATGGTTACAAAAAAAACACAAAGAAAATGTTCTTGGGTAATAAAATTTACTACTGAATTAAGTAATAATATGTTTATATATATATATATATATATATATATATATATATATATATATATATATATATATATATATATATATATATGGATTTTCCCCTTAACAACTTATTACCTAAAAATAATTGACTATAATAAAAATTTCTTTAAAACTATATGAGCTCATAGAATAAAATAAAATGTGTTATTAAGTTGTAAATCTATAAATAATTTGACTGTAGATACTAAGTGAAACTGGTTATTCTATTCTTCCCCCCTCGCCTCTCCCCCCCCCGGCGAAAAAAATACATTACAAATATTAAAATATTTATTTTTAAACAATGTTTGGGAATTTCTTTTAAATCATTGGAGTAAATGTTATACTACGTATATGAAGTGAAATTTGAAAGTGGGCTAATGATAATAATTGTTTCAATTAGTTTTCTTTTTCAATGAATTTAGGTAGTACAGTACAAAAACGAAGGTTTGTTGAAACAATTAGACATATTATCGATTAAATCAGTTAAATTTAGCACTTACTGTGAAGGAAACATTAATATTTATAACAAAAAAATAAAGGATTCATGATTCATTGAAACATAAAAAGGACGCGAACAGTTTCGTTAGATCCTATTGTGTTGACTGATTTGCATGTGCATTGAAACACATGAATATGGAAGGGAATTATTGAGATTTTCATGTTTGGCTGACTGAACAGGTATCGAATTGGTTGCGAAATCAGCTAAGATAAAGTGGTTAAAAAAGAACAGGTAATAAACACTTATTTTCCCCTATTGTCAAACATCTAGTTAAAATAAGCCATTAGATTGGTCTTAACTCATGGTTCGTGATCTCGTATAAAAGTTGTCTAGGGCGAATACTTATGTTTATTGAAGCCTTTGCCACATGAAATTTTGAACTTTACTTATGTATCAAAGATAAATTGTACGTACAATAAAACTACTCTAGTATTATTGATCCAGATTGATTTGATTAATACTACCTTTTCACTTTTATCTACCTTTTGCATATCATCAATCTTGTCCAGTTTGATCTTTAATTTTTTTTCAAATATAATAATATTAACAAGTAAATGTATGATCAGACCGTTCGAAATGCATTGCGGTAATATAATACATAGTTTTAGTAAACTTCGTCTGTTTAATGCATTATCTGGATAGCAATAACACATACTTTTCATTTTGATAAATACCTTATTGTCATAATCAAGAAGATAATACTTCTGATAAATCTAGGAAGTGAAGTAATTTTGTTAATAACTTCTGATAATCCTTCTTAATTTAGATGTTATGAACTCATAAAACGTTAAAATTTATATAAATTCAGAAACAGAACCCTGTATTGTTTTCACAGTAGGGTCATTCTTATGCAACTCTAATAGATAGTAAATAAACTATGAAATATTGACTCATTTCTGTTTACTGACAATAATTTCCGTCTGTTATCTGAATATCTTACTTTTATACTTTCCTAAGTAGTCTTAAAAAGTAGAAAAGTCAGTAATTGTATAAACTATGTGAAATATGTCGCCATTTTTTTGCTTAAATATTCATTACTTTGCTTATCTGATTCGCCAATCTAGTTATATATGCGATAGATTACCATCACACCAGTTGGTGTATTAGATAGGTTATTTCGGGCTTAGTTTGTCTACTTTAATCATGAAACTATTCAGTCAACCTACTTGAAAGATGTTGGGGTATTCAGAAAATACCCCAGAAATTACCTAGTGCTATTCCTGAATGAGAAAAAGTGTCATTGCCCCATTGGTCAACATTCTTCCAACGAGTCATTTCCCTATTGGTCAATATTTATTTGTGTCATTTCCTGAAGGTTAAATCTTGTAGAAATGTTACTTTCTATTTTATGGTACGATGTAGTCTGTTTGATTGCTATATAAACAGAGTATGTTTGAAATATAATGATTCATATCACTGAGGCTGAGACTTGTGCTCTGGACTCAATTGACTGGGCTAGACAGGAAAGCAGGGCCAATCAGGACTCTAGGCTGCTCGCTCGTATTTTACGCGTCAGTGTTTCAATCGATAATACGCTGCTCTCTAATAGGCGGATCACTCGTTATAACAAAAGATATTCTTGCAAAGCATAATTTTTTGGCAGAATTTTCATTATTATCAACGGCTGAATACGTAATACTGGTCCAGGAACCTTTTATTTCTGGTTAGGAATGTTTCTAAAACATAGGATTCAGCCCTCAAATGTCCTGGTACGACCGAGGGTGTAGAGAGTTAGTTCTCCTTCTCGAAGTACTCCCAAATAACCACGTGTATACAGCCATTGCCACAGAAGTCCTACTCACTGCCTTTTTTATGAAATTGGGAGGAAGGACAGCGAACGGGTTGGCGGACACAGAATGTCTACCTAGGGGAGTTGGAAAACCCTGATTTCAAACCAATCGCGTACATTGGCTCCAGGATCCTGAGGGAGCAAATGATTTATAAACCTATTGTTGATCACCGGCTACCATGGGACTGCATCTCTTGACGTTGCTCCATTGCCTTATGGATCAGATCTTTAGGTTGAAGGTTCCTGGTGTGACACCTTAATAAAACCACCTTTTTTGATCTGGGCACTCGAGCAGTATCCCGGCTCTCACACAAATCGAATGGTTTGTGTGGCACATATGTATTTGATGCCTCCTTGTACCAATATTTATGTTTTCAAAAAAATAAAATAAATAAATAAAATTCATAGGATTAAATTATATACGTTATATGAATAATGCTTGTAATGTTTTTTTCTTTTAAATAAAAATAATTATTTCCTCTATTTTATGAGTATAGGGTTATGGAGATTATTAAGTTTTTGATTGAGATCATGAACCGATTGATATTAGACCACAATTGAAAACCTGGAAGCAATGAACGGCCGTTTCATCCCATTGTTGGATTTCTCAACAGTGTGTTTCCACGATCCCGCTCTCAGAATTCTATTTTACTTATTTTTCTTGTATATCTGAATTTTTTTACTTTCATATTCTTTGATTTACATTTTTTTTAGAAAAATAGTTTTGAAGTATCGTGTAAAAACATTTTAGAACATTCACATGACCTATTTTTATTTGTAGACAATGTATCCATCTATTATTATTATCATTAATTGTTTACTGTTTAAATGTTTGCATGTAAGTTAACTCATTGATTGAGGAAATGACTTTTATTTTTCTAATGTATTTTGTTAGTACAATAGTTGTTTCTATATTTTTTTTTTTGTATGTGTGATTATATGAGTGAAAATGAAAATAACTAAATATAAAGTTGTTGTTTTTTTTGTTTTATAGGATATAATCGGTAAATTAATAACCCTTGATCATGTAAGGTCAAGCATATTATTATAATTAAATAATTAGATCTATTATTCAATGTTCCACAAACATAATTTCGAATGAATATGAATACTTTAAAACATTTTAGTGATCATTAAGATAAGAAATAATTTTGTGCTTCCTATAGAACTTGTTATTAGAGTGTTGATAGTAAATATTACAAACAATGGAGATTAGGGTTAGTTTTAAATTAAACTAAGTCACGTTTACAATACTGTAGTAGAATGAGTTAAACGTTTATTGATATATAAATGTTGAAAATATTAAAAATAAATAAAAAAAACGGTTAAGCAATGTGTGAACGCATGTGTACATAACTGAAGAATGAAAGTTGATGAATTTTAATACTGCTATTTTGTAACACAAGTAAAACAAATGATCTCGATTTCTTCATATATTTATATAATTAAATGCTAGAATTCTCTCTTATTACAACCAAGCTATTCCTATTACTTAGTAATCTTGGACACCAATTCAATGGACAAGTACCCAAATAAGAACATGGTTGAACAAAAAAAAGTTATATTCTTAATGAAAAGAGTAAATGGAAGTAAGAAGCACAATATGAGAAACGTTAGTATATTTATAATTTTTATATGAGAAGATTCTAGAGTCTTTTCCAAGTATCGACTAGCGTTGATTAGGTACAAATTAGCCAGTCAGCATGCACCAACTCAATCGTGCACTGAGCGTGCTTTAATCCAATCTATGTCCCACTAACAACTTTCCTTCAAGCAGATTCCTAGGATCTGATGATAGAGTCCAACCGCAACCGAGTGACTGGCCTGTGCTTTAGATTTGTTCATCGTTCAGGTAATAAAGAAGTTATATATCGTTGATAATTCCTACGATATTTAGCTGTAGTTCACTACATTAAATTACCATATCGGTTTATAAAAGAATCATAACATTTCTATTAAAATAGCTTTCTTGATAAACATGACAAAAGTAGTTGATGAAAGTAGGAGAGTTTAAAATTAGCGTAAAATTGAGATTTTTCCACTTAATAACACAGATAAAAGTATACTGGATATTTTCGTTTTTTTTTCTTTGGCAACAAACATAAAATAAAATGATACTGTACAATGAGTAGCTAGTGACAAAGACAAACATATTACTGATATTATATAGACTAATAGTTTAAGTAAATGTAATGTGAAGACTAATATTATCTTATATGAACATAAACGAGCAATAGTACCACCAAGTAATTTAATTATACATAAACCATCATATATATAACGTTCAGAGGGTTTTTTATGCTAATAGTAAGTGACCATTGTAAAACATAAGCATTTTATATTTATAATTTAATTTAGTGTTTAGCTTGAAATTTACTCCCTTTATCAAGTTTCTTTTTCCTCACAGTATAGTTTTTCGTTGAAATCTAAATCGATAATTTTATCATTGAAGATTTATTTCAGAATATACATGGTCATTTCATTTAGTTGTACGTCAGTAGAATTTGTTTAGACTATTCGGATCTGGAAATGATGCTTTCATGATTTAAAATCGATTTTGTTCAATGAATTGTAATAATGATCGAACAATTATTTATATAATTCACTTGGTATTGTTTGATTGTATCTTCCCATTGTCATTTAGGACTGTAAGTGATCAGTCTCTTGTTGGCATATGTTTATCTTGTGAGGGCTGCCTCGATATTTCTTTAGGTCACAAGCTTTATAAAAAAAGATGGATATTGGCTAGCAGTGGAATCAAGGACACACGTTTCGTCCTATTTGGGACTCGTCAGTTTGATATATATACCATTTCCTCGATGTTTTTCATTAATTTGACATTTATGTACTAAAAGTACTTAGGAATTACATGAATGTCTTTTAAAATGTATGATAAATATTAACTAATTATACGTTAAGTGAAACGAATAATTGTTTGGAGGTAATCAAACAGCTTGATAAAATGATTTTATTAAACTCATCAATATTAGTTTATAGATGTACTTATCACATCAAGACATTCATGTGTTTCTATGAAAAATTAACATACATTTTAGATTTGACATAAAGAAAATGTATTTCGAATATAAAAAGATGCGATTTTGAAAAGAGATAAATTTTTTTTATTTGATGATGTTATCTTAGAAATATAAACTTTTGTCGTATTACGCTGTTAAGTTTACGATTGATGTTAATTTTTTATCTCAATCAAACACTATAATCGTTTCTTCACTGATTTTAAATTAAGATGAATGTAGAAATACCATTTAGTACATCATAATTCTTTCTCTATCTAAATCAAGATATCGAATATCTTGAAGTATATATTGTTTGTCTAGACGATTATTATAAATGAATATATTAATTGTTTACAACAATTAACAGCAGTCGAACAAGATCAGAGAAAGTCAAGGCACAAGCTGAATGCATAGAAGTAAACAAGTAAGTAAAGAGAAGCATTGTAGCTGACAACCGCAAATACGTGGAAGGCCATCAAGGACAATGGAGAAGGCTGCATGGAATATGAGAAAACCGTATGATATAAACGAGAGCGACTAGTCAAAGATAAGGAAGGCAAGACAGTCACTTAAAATGAAGAAAAGCGGAACAAGTGGGTAGAACAATCTAAGAATCTCTTGAATACATCAGCCTCACTGCACCTACAAGACATCGAAGCAGCATATACAGACCTTTCTATAGATGTCGCTCCACCATAAGGAAGAAATCAACATAACCATCAGACAAATCAAAGGTGGGAAGGTATCATCACTAGATGATATGCCAACCGAAGCACTGAAGTTGGACGTAGAATTAACTGCAAAGATACTTCACATCCTATTCAGGAAGATGTGGGAGGAGAAACAAGTGCCAACAGACTAGAAAAAAGGATATTTCATCAAGATGGCAAAGGAAGAATATTTCAATAAGTGTGAGAACTCAGAGGTATCGCACTGCTATCGGTACCAGCATTATCGACAAGCAAGGAGGGTCTGATGCATATGTAAAGGTAAGAATTAACAAGGTAAGAGCAACAATCGTACAGCTTAAGAACACATGAAACTTAAGACAAGTGTTAACGAACATCAAACTCGGAATTTCCAATGTAAATGACAAGATAGTTCCATTGCACGGATTTGAAACTTAGAGAACCGTTGCAACCGTCATCAAAGTTATACAGATATTTACAAGTTTTTAATTCGGGATACGTCATATCAATTTTCCAAACATTATCATCAGCAATCTACTAAGAAGGAGAACAAGCCAACTTTCAGATGAAGATGTAATTATTCAGACTCTGGAGGTGTATATGACACACATTGGAGAAATCATTGAACTGAATCACGAGACAAAACCTGACTTGAGATCCTGAAATCAAGTAGAAAAAAGGAAATCCAAAGAACATATTGCAGCTGAACTCTTAGGCAGACATCAAAAGGATGAATACCAACTAGAAACAATAAGAAGGGAGAGCCCAGGACAAAGTTAGTTAGATAGTCCTTGTTGGCTACCTATGCTCCTCCCTGAAGAATATCAGGCGTAAGTAATAGAAAGAGACAAATTAATAAAACCTGTTTAACATCTTAAAACATAGTGCATAGTGATATCAACGTTTTATGTCTGAAGCAACGTATGTTTCTTCAAATACAGTTTTCAATTTCGTTCTTCATAAACTTAAAACTCGAGAAATGGTAAAGGTTTTCATTCTGCAATTAAACGTGACGGCGAAATGTTTAGAAAAATGTGGAATATATAGCCTAAATCTTTTATAACTATCTAACACTACAGTTACTTGAATGTAAAATAAATTTTTAATGGCTAACTCTTTCTACTGAACTAACAGTTTGATTTATTTACATATTTTATGCATCCATATTTAGTTAAGATTTTTAACATAAAATTTCGTTAGCAACGAATGGAATTAGTGTATCTTATTAGCTAACACTTTCCACCTAGAAATGTAGTTAATTTTAGATATTTTCACATACCTTATTTCTAAAAATTATTACCATTATGCAAAAAGTAAACTTTGGAACATTACAAATACCTTATCCATTTAGACAGAGCGAAAAATCAATAATAATTTCATAATTGTCATATGAATTATTTCTGTGATATTTTATCTTTAAAAGATGTAATATGAAAATTAAATAATAATTGTAATCATTATATAGAGTATATCTTTCTTAATGAAGGATTGGAGGAGGATTGTCAAAGCAAGGGCCTCATTTCTACAATTGAAGAACATATGGGACTCAACACAACTGTTTGTCAACCAATATCAATGTCAGAATCTTCAATATGAACGTCAAGACATTTCTACTCTATGTAGCTGAAACTTCGAGAACTATCACAACCACCATCAAGAAGGTACAAGTATTTATAAGTAGTTGTCTGCGCAAGATAGTCACCATCCATTGGTCGGATACCAACAACAACAGCCTACTGTGCAAGAGAACTAACCAGCTTCCATCTGAAGAGGAAATTAGGAAAAGACGATGAAGGTTGAGAGGACATACATTACGGAAATCACCAAACTGTGTTATGAGACATGTGCTAACTTGCAATCCTGAACGGAAGTAGAAAAGAGGAAGGTTGAAGAACACATTACGTCAGGAAATAGAAGCGAATATGAAAAGGATGAATAACAATTGGAAAGAGCTGGAAAGGATTGCCCATGACAGGGTTGGATGGCGAGTGCTGTTGGGCGGCCTATGCTCCAACCTCCAACCACCATCTTATCTTACAATAGTGCCCGCAATGTCGAGTCACCTACACTCGTGGCCACATAGCAACATGATCGGTAGCATTTGATCTGCACTAATAATAAGGTCTAGACACGCATGACATTGGTCACCCAGTGATCAATCAATTGTGGCCTATGCTCCTTCACAAAGATTAACAGGCGTAAGTTTTTTAATGAAATTAACGCAAAATATAATATAATACATTAACTTGTTATTGTTCACGGTGTATCCGATATAAAGTTTATCTGAATTCATTAAGTCAAATCATCTAGTTTCTTTGCAGTACAGTCTTGATGAAATGGTGGTAATGTTACACATATTTTTTAGAATAATTTTATTACTAAAGAATGTGATTATAGAATGACTAGTTTTAAAAAGCAAATTTAACTTAGTCATTCTAAAGTGAAAATTTTATCAGTTTATTATTTCCATGATAGATTAGATTCTCTTTTTTTTCTTTTTTTTCTTTTGATTAGCTTCCTTTCAAATTTATTTTATTTTCTTTTTACTTAGTTATTAATCATTTCATTCATGAAACTTAGTTGTTGTTGCTTTTTTTCAAGCAAAAAAAAATTTTTTTAAACAGGCGGAATTAAGTTACCGATATGTTTTGAAGATAGTACATGGATATCAATAATCCTATTTCTATCTTTGTAATAATTATCTAACTTACAAAATATTAATTCTTAACTAGAAACAAAAAAACAACAAAAAAAAGAACAAAAACAAACAAACATACCGGTTCCTAAAAAAATCTGTAACCATATTTTAGTTTCTTAAGTAAATTATTGAATGTAAGTAATATAATAACATGAAATACTAATGGAAAATGGTGCCATTTCTCTTATATAATTATTATAAATAAAAATGATAGAAGAATAAAAAGAAATAAATTAAATAAAAGATAAGATTGGTGGAATTCATATGGTTGTGATTTTTTCAAAACAATATCATTTAAACTATTCAATTTAATCAAATGAACAATAATAGAATAGAATAAGAACAAGATACAATTCATCCGGAAGTGATATTAGAAGCTTGAAAAATCATACAGTTATATCTCAATTATTGTTTAAAAATGATGATATATTGACGTTTCGTTCTTTCTTCATTTTTTTCTCTTTTTTTAGAAAAAGAAAACATTAAGTCTGTAAACATTTTAATTCAAGTTGAAAGTTGTAACATAATGTACACTTTCTTTGATGTGTAAATGTAGGTAATGATAGGCAATTTCATGAAGACTAGATTCAGAAAACTATTATAGTTTTTAATCTTCAATAATGATATAATGTATAAGATGATGGGATAATAAAAAAATATTTATAATTTCCTATTATAGTGCATTATTTGACAACGTCTAAAATGGATTACATATATGTAATGGAAGTTATGGTATTATGGATTAAATAAGATTATTAATTTAATAGAGGAATTTATCAATCGATTAAAGCTAGACCAACACGGAAAACCTTGAAGCACTGGACGAATGGTGGCGCAATTTTGTGGATTTTTTAAAGTTAGACATTAACATCGTTAGATGCCTGCTCAGTAATCTAGAGGATCGATAAGTCCTGGATTCGAATTCTGCTACGAGGGTCGTAGATATACACTAATGAAGAGTCCCATTTTAGGACAAAATAGCCATTCAGTGATTCCAGGTTTTCCATGATGGTTTAACTTTAATTGACTGATGAATTCAACTATTAAATTACTACAATTTCCATAACCCCCCTTTTTTGATTAAGGGTATTACTTAAATTCGTTGTAAGGCGAAATCATAGAATAAAGGTGCTGATATTAAAGTAGATTTCGATACAAGTACTAAGTATACATATCAAAAAGTAATGCATCATTTTTTAATTGGATGTTACGAAAGATAATACAAAAACATATACAATTGCATGACCTTGAAATTATGTTTCCCATTACTAACTTTAATTAAATAAATCTATATGTAAATTTCTATTTTTAATTATATGAAAGAAGCATGTAGGAAAAAGAACTATAAACTATAAATGACCGATTTGATTCCCTGCTGGGTTTTTCACCTTTGAAGTTAATTAACTTTAGTTAATAAATATGTTTTGGTTAGGTGAATATTTGCCAAAATTTACAGTTTAAAACAAAATGGATAAAACCGATACTAACGCTTTAATTTGTAAGACAATAGGTCAAGATGACAATGTAAGTGTTCACGGTATCTCTATTAGGTGATTGTAGTATTCATTTACAATATACTTATTAGCCAAGATAGGAGTAACTGAAAATTTACCTCATCTAAGGAAATGAACACAGTATAAAGTTAGTTTTATAATTTAAATTGAGCAGTGATTTTGATGTTGGTTTTGTTCGCCTTCTGGTCAATAAATCCGACTCTAGAAAAAGAAATAAAAACTCTTAAGTAAATTATTTCGTTAAGAGGAAATTACTTCATATTCATTTACAAAGTATGAAAAGATGATAACACCATGAAGAATTATCATGATCTTGCATAAAAGTAATTAAAGAAAGGAAGAAAAAAAGTGAGCACGGTAATACGAAGTCATTTTATTCCGTTAAATTCGATTAGGCTGCTTACAACCTGTAACGACGGTCATAAATATATCCAATTTATCATGGAACATGAAAGAGATGATAAGCACCACTTCCTCAATGTTTCGTATAACAAATGAAGAATGGTTCAATTCAATATACAGTTTATCGAAAAGACACACAAAATGGTATTCATCATAATTTTAATAGCTTTTGTTCAGTTAGTTTGTAGAGCCCTTCATTTTGTCGTCATTTAGATCGGACGATGTTCGTCGAAGGGCTCTCCACTTAAGTGGCCCGTGATCTGACTCCAATTTGATTGTATGAATGATTGTTTTTGAAATATACATGTCGCCTATCTTCGTATATAATCATCGACTTAAATCGCGTTAGCCAATAACGGAATTAAATAAGTCACATAACGAGAATGGACTTTGAATACATATATTTTGTATATGAAGTGAATAGAACAGAGAGGAGGGAAACGACGGGCAGTGGAGATAGCGGGTAAACAAACTCCCATTTAACCAAACGTTAATCAATATTTATAGTCACACAAAACTAACTTACAGACATGTGATGAGTGATGGGATAAGAAGTGTACACACGCCTAAAAACAGTCAAGGTTGATAAACGAATAATCAACAAGGTCAGAATGTGACTCAAGTAGAATGAATAGGTTGAGCTGTCCAAAAGCTAGAGTAAGGTATTTGGGCTTAACATAATAACAGACACTACAAGTTACAAAAGGACGCTTATAAAAACGCTATCTCACAGAACGGAAAGAATATGTACTTGTGATACACAAAAAGTAGAATTAATGAACGTGAAAGAATGTCTAAGGCTTCTACCAGTGCTATTAAAAACACTTCCGTGACAAAAGGCATCTAGCTGATAGACTGAAATCTTGTAGGATCATCGATCGACAGTCAAATTCCATCCTTTTCAAATTTACCAGAACCATAGCCACCAAGTTCCTCCTAAAAAAACAGTTGCAAATCTTTGTTTAGCATGGTAACTTTATAATCAGTTTATTACATCATTCCTTCAATCTTCTAATCTTTCTTATCTTGATTAAATCACTAAATTCAAATTCCTTAATTCAGTTTTACTTAACCAATCTCAACTCAGGTTATCCTTAATTTATATTCAGCCACTTCATTTTATTATCAATTAATTATTTATCCGTATGATCTCTTGTTGTTTGACGATTCAGAATCTTCTCTCACATATAATCTGTATGTATAACAACTTTTATACGTCTTCAATTTCGTTACTACGCCATGATGTTACATATACATTTTCACTGTTACAAGTATACAAACTTTACAATAATCTGGACTGTAAAATATTATAGGTTGTAAGCAGCCGATCAAAGCCTAACTAAATAAAATGAATTCATGTAATTGTGCTCAATTCTTTATTCTTCCTCTCTTCAAGATGATAAAGGAAACTAAGTGTGTGAAGCAAATAATTAAACTGATATACATTTCCATTCTTTAAAGTAAATTGTTTGAATCCCTATCCAGAATCTTTTATTCTGTCGACCTCTAACGCATCTAAAGCCAATGTGACATAGACTGAAGCGATTCACCATATATTTACATAATCTGAGCAATAACATTTTTGAATAAATATCCTAGGAATGATGTCATGTGTCCAACCATCTTTCTATTAGGCTACAACGTCTGATGAAAAAGTTGCAATGAAAATGCAGATACAATTACTAACACTGTGGTATATTTTTTTAGATACAACAAATATACAGAACTTTGCCATTTATATGTTGAATGAAGCAAACAAACAAGCAATTGCTATTTAGTGTTCGTTTACTGTGGTAATACTCCTAATACAAATATTTGTTTATAACGCTTTTTTACACATGTATGCCAGATCAGGAAATTTACTCTGTTAATTTATTGCAAATTAAATGTTCATTGAAACTATGTAAATGTTATGAAAAGTTCTTCTTCAAACGATACTACTATGCCACTTCAGAATAGACTGAAAAGTTAAATTTCGAAATTAAAACAGATAGATATTTCCTTGAAAATGCTGGGACCAGATTACCAGGCTAAACGTTGGATTTACTTCGAATTCTTTCGCTGATATTTTACAAATACACCCTTACTCTTATAAGATAGCAATGAAGTTAGTATTATGTGTATCTCAGATAAAATCGCTCAGGTATATTTTTCGGTTTGCATACGATTACATCAAAAAAACCATTTATTTACAATATTGAGTATCGAAATGTATTGGTAACTATTCAAGTTCTTTTGCGCATTCGTTTATCTTTCGATTCATTTTTACTAATGATATTCCGTGATTACAGCCTCAAGCGATTATTGTTTTCAACTTATTTTGATATTTCTCACAAAGATTGTGTTTTTTTAGTTCGGTTAGTCAGTAGTTACATAAACTCCGTTCTAAATACATCTGAGCTGAATGAAATACAATTGAAACAAAACAAACTTTTATCATTAATCGGAATATAGATTCTCCATCAAATATATCCTAAGTTCTCTACTGTTTTCAAAGTTGTGGTCGGTTTGATAATATGATAATCCTTTCTTTTTATTGTAATACAAAGGAGTTTATAGTTTCTTTTTTAAAACGGTATACCATATTCATGGAAATGGCCCAAGTAAAAAATAGGAGCTCCTTGATAGTACTTTTTATTGGTATTAAAAATGGTCAAAATATATTATCAGTACACTCATCATTTGGGACATGAAATAATATGTAATACTATCAAATAAACAGTTACTTTCCTTTGAATTGTTTCATAAATGATGGCTTCATCAAAATGAGCAAACTAATGAGTAAGAAACAAAATTTGTAACAGCTATCATTACTAAAATATTAAGACCAATATTTGCTACAACGCCTATCACAATATCGAAAATAAAATCCTCTGTGACCAAATTCTTGCCTAGCCTGATTTACTAATTAGGTTGCTGAAGTAGTTTACTAATTAGTGTCGTGAGTATGAAAATTATTCTTAAACACGTAACATTTAATACAAGAACCTTCAATGTTGTAGAAGTCAGCTACGTTAATTTATCTTTTGACATCTTTAATTGAACCTGATAAACTATTATACAACCTAGAACAAAATAATACAAAGTGAATAGTGGTTATTAATAAAATTGGGCGCTATAAAGAGACCAAGAGTAGTGGTTAATTAAGAATGTAAAAATTAATAATCTTTCTAAATACCAATGATAATACATATAATATTCAATAGATACCTATCAGGATCCCTCCTACCTAATATTTCCAAGGAAGAACGGAAAGCTTTACGGTAATCGCGAAATGATAAATCAATTTTCATTGCCACGGTGGCCAAGAAAAAAGCGACTTATGGGAAGAGCTCCTTGAATATCTATTGACGAGACCATATTTAAAGATTGACTCAAAACATCCTGAAGCGGATAGGAATAAAGTTAAGTAAGAGACAAGCCGTGGTCTGAAAGAAGTAATGCCTTTTATTGGCATTTCGTTATGGTCCACTTTGTACCCTAGATCCAGCATCACATAACGTTTCTATGGGCTATCATAAATTCACAAGCCTGGTATTGCTTTAAGGTTCATAGTGGACTTCACAAATACTCTTACATATGCTTTATCTAAATATTTGAGTAGTGTACTGAAGTAACTTCAACACAACCTAATTAATTTAGTAAATAAATATCATAAAGGATTCATTTGAATTCAAGTCGAAGATCTCGAAATCATCCATCAACAAAAATATTAAGCCATGATGTTAAATCTTGATACACCAGCATTCCAATTGATACATGTTTAGACTTCACCAATGGTTTACTAGAGAATGATGGTACTCTATCAAGTACATGTCCATTGAGCATTAGTTCATTCATGATATCCCTAAAACTATTCTAGAATTCATCTCTATTCACCTTCAAAGGGAATTTATGTAAAAAAACCGAATGGAATAGTCATGGGATCTCTAGTATCGCCGATTGTTTTTACCAGAACCATCAGACTACGCATCTAGCTCAGATATGTAGATGACACATTTGTCATTACTAAAAAGACACTCCTTAGAAATTTCTCCAGACGGATAAATACGTTCTCAGGAAACATCAAATTTTATTACTTTGTACGAGGTATTTTTTGACGAAATTATCAGGATAGCCATTATATCGTAATGTGTTCTTTTATATATCTAGTTCGTCATCTACACTGTCTTCAGAACATAATAACTTGATTCTGTGGTTGAAACACTTAACCAAATTTATTTTATATTGAAGAGGTGTGAAGCTTTGGAAATGGGTATACTGACCCGTCCATGTACTCTTTCTGAATATATTTCGCTTTATGGAACCATCTATTCTTCTAGAAAGTAGGACATCCAGAAAAGATATACTATTGTCTTTCTCCTCCTCGCTGGTGAACTTAATGGCTGGGTGGACATTATTGAAATCGTCTAACGTCTCCTGTTTGTCTATATTTTCGTCGCATATGATCAGTGTGTCATCTATATATCGACAATAATAATCAAGCTTACTTAGGATATCTTTAAGCGGTCCATTTTCTAGTTTAGTCAGAAAAATATTAGCAAGGATCGGGCCTAGAGGTGATCCCATTGCTACCCCATCTACTTGTCTGAAAAATTCATTGTTAAACTTAAAGTAGGTATTCATAGTGCATTTCAACAGAAGTTCTTTCATTTTACTTATTGGGATAGGTATCTCTATTTTTTTTCTAGCAGTTGTTCACATATGTAATCGATAGTTTCAGTCAGAGGGATGTTAGTGAACAAAGATGGTATGTCTAGTGATAGCATGGTTTTGCCATTTAAATTCATATTTTTAATGTTATCAACATATTCAAAGACGTCTTTGACATCATGCTTAACAAGTTCTTGGTGCAATGGCTCTAATAACTTAACTAGCCATTTTGCTGTTGAATGGTATGGTGAATTTGCCATATCCAGAATCGGGTGTAAAGGAACATCAGGTTTATGAATCTTAGGTAGACCATATAGTTGAGGGGTATGTGTTCCAGAAGGCTTGAGCGCGTTATAGGTATGCTCAGATATGTACTGATGTCGTTTTAGTAATTTTAATGCTGTAGCTAGTTGACGTTCGGTCTTTTCATTGAGGTCTTTACCTGACCCAAGCTTTTGGAATTTAGTTTGATCACTCAGTAGGGAATTCATCTTATCTATGTAATCTATCTTGTTTAGAATTACCGTGACCGATCCTTTATCACGTTTCGTTGATTACTGTAACCAATTTAAAAGCAACAAGCACTACACAAATAGTATATTGACAGATAAACATCGTGAGGCTATCCGGAAACTCAAGTTGAATGAACACATTCTTATCTTATAGAGGAAGCTTTCTGTGTTTTATATCAAGTTCCAAAATATCTACTTCAAGGAGCTAGATTACGACTACTTTACATAGCCGAAGCCATCTGGATCAACTCTAGAAGACCTAATTTATGTATCCAGAAAAGGTTTATCCAGCCTCTATGTTTACCTTGGCCTACGACTGGATCACCGAACACCTAGTCTGAATATTTTAAATCTCTTACCCCCTTCCTCTATTTTTTATTTATTTTCGTTATTATCGTTATTTTTGATTATCTCTATCTTAATCTTCACATCCATCATTCTCAATTCGTTGGTCGTAATTACCTTGGTGACGCCCCCTACCCCCTTATTACATATTATATTCACACAACAATCTTCTTATTATTATTATCTCAATTGACAAGATGAAATTCTCATTTTATTCACACAATTTTGTTTTTACATTTTCAATTTCGCTATAATACTATTCTACTTATTGTGACTGAACACTACTCCAAATCATCCTGACCTTTATTGAATGACCTTTCTAATTTGCAAATAATACCATTTTGAAGTATATATATATATATATATATATATATCGTAACAGATGCAAACGTTCACCATTTTTTTGACACAACATTGTCAAATTCATTAATACATGCCTTATTTTGGCCTTTGTAAAATATTATAATTATGGACTTACAACTGTTGAGTCTGATGATGAAGTTATTGAAAACAACTGTTCGCTCAAATATTCTTCATTTTTGAATATTCATGGGGATTTTTAAACTGCTGAAATATTAAAAATATGAAAATAATTCAGAAAGGTTTTTCTAAATCTAAAGCGAGGAGAGTGATGTTAAATCCCTTTGCCCTCAATGGGAAAGAAGGCGTGAATATTCATTCAACATGGACTATTTGTCCAAACAATCACATTTGGCCTTATTTATTTTCCAAACCTACATACAAACACATACCCGATTTCAACTCCACTACTTCATATTACACATGTATAAAATTTTCGTACACGCCTTCTGACGCACAAATTAATGCAGTTATTTGTTATATGAAATCACCTTGACCAATAAAATAATTTGACATTGATATGTTCAGACCTGTTATGATTTTGATTGTACTGAAAACATTCTGCACTGTTTTCTTTATACTACTTAAACTTGTGTTAATTTTATTTCGGTTATTTATTTACTCTGAAGAATTAAGTCACGCGACGTCAGTAATATAATTCTACTCATTGGGATATTACATTAACATATATAAAAACTTTATACACAGTTCTGAATTGGTACTTGCATACTGGACATAAGTAGTTGTACGTTTATACGTAATTATGAATGCCACGATAATGTTAAATTATTGCAGACACTAAAATGGCAAATGCATTTTGAGTTTATTATTTTTATAAAGGTGGTATAAGTTATCTTCCCTAGTTCACTAATTTTACTAACTTCACAACTAGGCACATATTCGTCAATATCATTCATTATGGTATCACAGATGAATTTGTTGAAATTTCGGTCTTAATAGTTAATGTAAATGATTCAAAAAAGATAGATGTGATCAATTCCATAGGATACTTTTACTACGCATTGTAATTATTAAGAGATTTATTGCGAATATGATGCATAGAATAAGTGATTCTGTTGTCTTACCTTACCATTTTAAGGAATGTTATACCTACAGCAATTAACAATTAAAAGTAGAGCGTTTGGGTTTCCCAACTTGTAAAACAAACTACAGCATATGAACAGAGGTTCAATACTATATTTTTTCAATGTTATCTATTTCAGTATATGGTGCAACTATTACTTTCAATTTAAAAATTTCTTGAAGTCTTGAATTAAAATAAACTGAACCACAATAAATGAAAAACAAATCCATATACGACAGGATGATCGTTGCAGTAAGTATTAAACTGAGACATGTTATAAGACATTGATTACTAAGCTATGGACTTAGTAACGGAAGAGTTATTTCATAGAATCAGCTAAATATAGATTTTCTAGACAGAATTTTGTATGTATTATTGGCTGTGTGATACAACAGATTTCCAAAATAAAATGAAACATTTATCAATTTAAGTGCTTCTTTATAGTCTAACAAATTTCCAGCGTATATTAATAATGAAAGCTAATCATTCCTAACGTTTCAATATCAGTTTCTATGTGTTATTTAGAAGTAAACTTTATATGTAAAATTTACTAAATAATAAATAATGAAGCAGTAATTTGGATTTCATATTTATTTACAAGAACAAAAAAAATATAATTTAAAGTCCTGTAGACATTTGAAGTATTTTAAATCCTGAAGGTTCTTTTGAAATTCACTGTTTCCAATATTATATATAATTAAAATATTTGGTCCAGAATATCATCAAAATAAGCTTATGTACTGGTACTTTCAGCATCCTCTTATACTAAGTTGCTTTACGTCAGAAACTTAAGAGTATCTTTGATAGACGCTAGTTTCGATAATGAAACTACGATAGTAGGTACATTCAAATCATGACAAATATGAATTAAGTCACCACTAATTTGTAAAATACGTGCAAGAGTGATCATCATAGTTTTCTATGAATCGAAAAATAAATACTGATAGCAAAATGATCCATAATGATAAATATATATAATCATTTAGATCATTTAAGTCAGATATACTAATTTGCAGAAAATTTAAGTTATTCTAATCTCGCTTCGATTAGTAAATATATATTAGTCTCAAATAAATTCATTAATTCATACGGTCACATGTTTTAACTATCAACAAAACTAAGCCCAGTTATTGTTGTTATTTTTTTATTGACATAAAAGCTAATGATTTTGTTCAGATAATAAAAAAAGCATTTGCTATATTCAGTCTATCTAATTATTCGTGATATATATATAAAGAAAATATATAAGCATAGTAAAGTTTTCTTTTCTTTTCGGTCATTAAGTAGTTTCTATGACATTTAATCATTTCTATTCATTCTAGTCTAGTAACTAAAGCGTTGTTTATTAATTTTTTTTTTAAAAATATTATTACTATAGTAAAATATATGATTACATCGTTAAACTACTATTATTCAAGTACATTTTGCTTTATTGAAACTTTTTTTTGTTTTTTTTATCGTTTTTTTGAAAAAAAAATTGGTTATACATTACCGACAATGAAAATAATTAATCATTTGTCATTATAAAATCGTTTATATTATTCTGAAACATTCATTTATTTACAAAATTAAAAAAACGTTATTGAATTTATTTATTTATTTTTTTTTAAAAACTAATATTTGTCATTTAATGTAGTTCAGGCTAATTATCAATAGGATAGTTTATTAAAGAAAACAAAAACCATTATCAAAGTACTTTGTTCTCTTATAGATATTATTATGAAAATTCGGTAAAGAAACTATAAATTCTTTTGTAACTATATGATTACCCTCAATGTATTATTCTTTGTTTCTTTTTAAAAAAAAAAACAAAAATGATTAGTCCTCTCTGTCTAATTAGATTTTGTTTTCCTAGGATATAATACATGAAACGTGAATGTAAATGTAGTTTTTACCTACCAGTAAGGTTTATTATTTTAATAATATGCTAATATACATGCTATTTGTTTAACCTTGTGAGGTATTTAAAAAAAGTCTTTTATCTTATTATAAAAACGTAAATAATTCAACAATTTTTTTGGGAGGTGTTTTCAACAGCAATAATCAATGTAATGTTGATGATAAAGAAATGGTATAAAAACGATTCGTTTATAGTAACAGTAAGGTTAAGTAAATTAGTAACAACCCAGCGGTTTAATAAAAACTTTAAATACGGTAAAACGTTGTATTTATGGGTTTCGGTTCTCTCATTGATTATCTGTACACAATATTCTAGACAGTAGTTAGTCACTCTGTATAAGCAGATGTCTATTTTTGATGAATTTCTCCAATATTGTCGGCATTCAATCACTCCGGCTCAGTGGTCTAGAAGTGAAATTTTTGAGCGCGAAGCTGAAAGTCGTGAGTTTGATTCCCGCATGCAGGTAGTGGATGGGCGTTATTGAGGGTTTCATACTTGGACGAGGCCCCCGTCCAATATTTCTAGGTTTTCACTTGCCGTCTCATTTAGATCACTTCATGATTTTTATGAAACTCAGTAATCTTCACAAATTCATAGTGACAATATTTGGTATCTAACAGAACAATCCATCTGGACCCCACTGTTAATGTTCATAACAAACTTCAGAGTGATCAAATGTAGTTTATAATACAAACAACGAGGAAACTTAAACATCAAAATATGTGCATTTATATTGTGTACATAACTTTAAAACCGATGACCGAATAATTGGACAAACAAAATTTAAAGCTAAGTGGATAAAGCGATGTGCGTTTGAAGAGACAAGTGCTTGGTTAGAATCCTGACGCGAATATCAGCTTATTAGCCCGTAATGGAATGAAACAAAAGTTCTGGCTTCTACTGCTGGACAAAATTAAACTTCACTGAAACAGTTAAAATGATTTTCTTTCAAAAAAATGCTCTACTCTAATGTTTGAGTGGATAATCTTGGTAAATCACACCATGCATTGGTTCAAACCGAGCTTGTGGAATTAGGTAATGATAGCATTTATGTATTGATATATGTAACAGAAAGACACACCTATTTTCTTCGGTCTAATTTTAACTTGCATCAGTTATTGAAATGAGGATTATAAGATGTTATTAAGATGCATGAAAATTCAAAAACAAATTTTTGTTGCCAAAAAATATGATTATCATTAAACAGCTTGGATATGCTGTAGTTAGTCTCAATGTTTGCGTTTATTATATTTAATCATATAAGAACCAAACTGATGGAGCATAGAGTCTAATGTAATTGTTGAAAAAAAGCAAAGTACAAATCAGAACTGTGTTATCCAACTAATATAATTATTACATCCTCTAATACTTGTCACTTTATTCTGATGTTATAAACAGTCTTATATATGATTAAATATAATTTTGGAAATTTTGGCATAGTAGATGTTACTAGACATAGTGTACTATAAACCGTAGGTTAATTCATACTACATTTATTATTATAACCAATTATTTTTAATTTGTACATATAGTCACGAGTGAAGATGATGTATTTATTCCATTCAGTGTAGCAACACAACTTAGTATTGAAAGAAAATGGTTACTTTAGAAACTTATTTTAAATAGAATACTAAATGACTTGAACTTGACCGTCATATCGATCAAGTATTAGTGAAGGTCAACTTTAAATCATAGGATTCTAGTGATGATATGAAGTTGTTTATCTATTTTTCGTTTTTTAATATGCGCATGGTTTATACCAATTCCTTGCATATTTTATACGATTAGCGGTTTAGTGTTCTTTATAACAGTCTAATTTTCATTGAAGATTTCATTTTAGGCAAATGTAGTTATTCACACCACGGTGTAACGCGAACAATGTAAAATTTACATTTTTATAAAGAGTACAAATGAACAGAAAATTAACCTGATATCGCACATCTGTTAAACATTAAAGAACGGGTAAATACTCTCACACTACAGTTAGGTCGCAAATGTTGTAAAGTAAGCTATGAGATATTTCGTGACATTTCCCCTTTGATTTAATCGAAATGGCTCAAGTTTATTGGACATTTACTAGCAACTTGTATTCTGCTATTTAAAAAATGTCAAAAATTATCAATGGAATTTCATGAATTCAAGTGATTTACATACGAAATCGGCATTAGATACACAGATATAAAGAATGTGAAGTAAATCACCTACATCTTCTTGTTCATTTTTCAATATTAAAATTGAATTTTAGGGTTATTAGAGAAATATTTCAATGTCCTATTCCACCTCCTACCTGTTCTGCAATAGTTTATTTGCCTATGTACGCTTTTACGGCAAGTCTTAATAAATAATTTTGTTAAATGATCAGTCTGCAAAGGTATTTAGAGAACATTCCTTAGTTCTTTAAAAAAATCGTCAAATTTATTCTTCCTTAAGCCAATAATTTAATTCAGCAAAATCCATGTACTTCGTAAATTATGGGATTTGTACATTGTATTTTCAAAATAAAAGTTGGAAGTTTCAGCAGATAAAACTGCGTAGGAGACTGTGATTCAGTGAAAAAACTTAATTATAACTTACTAAGAAAAACATTTGTTTATAGAATGGATAAATTAGTATTTTACTGAAAATAACGTTATTGTATTTTGTAATTGTTTATTCCAAAATAAAAAGAAACAGTCTCAACTCTAATCTAATGAATAATGAACATAAAATCCGATTATTTACACTATACAACTATTCATGTTAAACAAGATAATAATAACTTTCTTCTATATATTACTGAATTTCTCTACAGTATTATTGTTTACATATTTTATTTCATAACAGTCAATAATAACTCAATAGATTATGCAATTAATTATCTAAAAAAAATTTTATTCTCATTTTAAATTATTTATTTAAAATCATTCAATTCATTGGTTAAATTTTAAGTATTTCTTGCATTTTTATTGGATACTTAATATCTTCAGATGATTGGCTAATTATTCATATGAAGATATATGACTATCAATTGTTCTCTATTGTTTATAATTTCAACTACTAAACATATTTTCATCATGTAATTTAAAAAATTAAACTTTTTATAATAATTAAACTTCATTTTTTTTCATAATAATATGTTACCCAAAAAATTAATTCCCAAGTAAATAAACAAAAAAAATATAAATAAATAACTCACTGATGATTAATGTTTCACAGTTATTCGATATAATCAAATGAAGATAAACATTTTGTTACATATTTTATTGAAAACTACAATGGTAATCATAATACTTATAATTAACAGTATGAAATTTTCTCATACACAATCATGGCAAAATACATTACGTTTAGCAAAACGACATACACATCATGATGATATTGATATATTAAAAACTGCATTAGATAATTTTGTATATAAAATGGATAATCGTAAATATATTCAAAGACCAAGTCATTTAGTCAATATAACAA
Source organism: Schistosoma spindalis (assembly GCA_946903255.1). Lineage (NCBI taxonomy): Eukaryota > Metazoa > Platyhelminthes > Trematoda > Strigeidida > Schistosomatidae > Schistosoma > Schistosoma spindalis. The sequence goes on along the minus strand of OX336420.1, from coordinate 73,796,062 downwards.
ATAATTATGAAAAGAATATAACACATTTCAATAATCAATTAGATAATAATAATGAGTTAATTTTAGCAAATTATAGCAGTGATACAAATGCACTGATTGATGATATTCAAGAAAATAATTTAAAAAATTATTTTATTGATCAAACAGTTAAAAATTTAAAAAATACAAATTCAAAGAACAATTTATTTACACAAGTTCATAGTTCATCGAATACATCTTTTACTTGGAATATATTACAATTTTCATTTGGTTTATTATGTTTTATTATACACGTTACATGGTTCATATGGTTAATATGTCATACTGTATTATTTAAAATATGTCAGCAATCTATTAGTTCACAATTTGAAACCGTTTCTCATTCTAATAAAAATAAAATCAGTGAAAATGATTTACTTATTAAACATAATCAATTAACAATGCATTCAGAATTACATTTAGGTTTTATAGGAACTATTTATGGTTTTATAATATCAATTAGACAATTATCAAGTCCATTTGTAGATCCTAAATCAACCACTTCATTAGATCAAACTAGTTTAGTTAATCGTAATTATTTATTATGTTATTTTACAAGGCATATATTACTTGGACTTTTAACAGTTTACTGGATTACTATATTTATTATCATTCTTATAAATACACATTATATAAAATCAATTTATGTTATGAATACTTCAAAAATTCCATTAATTAATAATGTATTTGTTATTTTGTATATAAGTTTTATTGTATCATGGATATTTTCTATTGTTATACGTATAGGTAGTTTATTAATTAATTATAATTTACAAAAATTTAAAATAAAACATTTATTTAATACAAATTATATCCCTATTCAACAAGTATTACATTTTGAATGTATTAATATAAAAAATATAGAACATCAAAAAATGTATTTTTATATTGTATGTAATCAAACAACATTAGAACAATGGCTTGAAATAATCACTAATATATTAAGTGATATATTACCAAATTTTTTAGTATTTAGTATAAGTATATTTAATTGTTCTATATTGTTTAAATTACGTAATCATTCATATAAATATATTCATTCAATTAAACAAATAATAAAATTTTCAAATAATAGTAATAATAATAATAATGATATAAATAATAATGAGAATATAATTAAATTAAATAATTTATCAAATAGTAAAGATAAAAGAAAAATAAGTAAAATATGTAAAACATTAACATCAACACCGTTGACATCAACACCATCATCAACATTAACATCCTCATGTTTAATGTATCAATGTGATATACCAATTCAATATAAAAAACAAAATAATCAATTAAATAATGATAATATATTAAATAAACAAACAATACAATTCAATATATTATATAAAATAAATCAAATCATATATTTTTCAATTAGTTTAATCATAATAAGTTTTTGTTTATTAATTAATCATTTATTACGTTTAATTATTTATGGTAATTTAATGAAAACACAAATGAATTATTGTAATTTATGGAATTTTAATCAAGATTTAAATGAACCGGAAAATATAAAATTATTTAAATATATTTATGAAAATTTACACATTCCACATCAATATTTACAAGGTTGTATATTAATGGAAATATTTATTATAACATTTATACCAATTATATGCTTTATTATAAGACGTTGTAAATATTTATTTTATAAATTATGCTTTAAATTATATAAAATAAATAATTTAAAACAAATAATAAATAATGATTTATATAAAAAAAGATCAGAATGTTTGTATGATAAATCAATAAAAATGGATTATATTGATCTATCTAAATTAACAATACCAATTAGTTCACCTATAACATTAAATACTAATGATGATATTGGTAATCAAAGTACTATTACTACTTCTTTATCATCTACAACACAATGTTGTCAATTATCAATGGATACGATAATTCCACCTTGTGAACTATTAAAATTACAAACATTTACAAGAGCACAATTTGAACAAAAACCTCAATTATTAATAGATAAAGAAACACATTTAAAATCTATAAATGCAAATATGCCGACATGTTCTAATGAAGTGTCAGAACAACAGACAATAACAACAACAACTTTTGTACCAGTTTCTATAAAATTAGTAAATTTACAACCATTATGTTGTCAATCATGTGATATATTTACAGGTGGTACAAAAATCTTATCTAAACCAGATGATACTGTGATAGAATGTGAATATTTAAATAATAGTTGCATTTATCCTATTGAAACTACAGGGTCAGTTGTAAAATTACATGTTGTATCAGATTCCAGTGGATACGATGAATAGTGGTATTATTTACAAAAGTATTAACAAAATACAGAATAGGAATAAAATGCAATACCTTCAATTTTTCATGAAATATGGCAAGTTCTTCCACTGATTTAGATTATTTCTAAATATTTGTGTTTATATATATATATATATATATATATATATATATGATTGTAACTAATAAATATTATCATAAAAATTTGATGAGAATACGGATTTTGTCTTCAAAATCGAAATTATCCTTAACAAACATCTTATTTAACATAAAGGTCACGCTGTATGTATTTATTGGTAAGATATGTGTGAAATAATCTATTTGTAGTACATAATGCTGTAGTCGAAGGAGCAGGCTTCAATAAATCGTGATTTTTGTTTGTTTAAGCATAAATTTGTTGTTAAATAACACCGTGGAATCTAATAATTTTGTGTGTAACATTCATGAAAATGATTTAGTTAATTAGTGAAAAATAATCATAACTGTTTCGCTTATTCAGATAATTCTAAGTTAAGGCTGAATGGAACTGATGAGAGAGAGAGAACATGACGTAACAGTACGAGAAAAATGTACAAATTATTGTGGTTATGGTGGACAAATCAATAAATTTGATGGTCAATGCAAAGGATAATAATGAAGTGATAATAATAATAATAATAATAATAATAATAATAATAATGGTGGTGGTGATAATAACAATAATAATGTGAAAGAACGTAATTGGTTGAATGGCTAAATTGATCAGATGTCAAATATCTTATTGAATAATGTTGAAATAATAGAAATAATTGCCATGACTATAAATGTGTAGCGAAAAATTGAGAAAAATGAACAATAAAGATGTCATTTTTATTAAATAGAAGTTTCTACGAAACAGAAAAACAATGTTTTAAAATATGGATAATAATAGTTATAATAATAATGGTTTGAAATTGGGCGGAAAAATAATAGAAGGAAGAGAGTAATTCAATTACCATGGGAATCCAAAGTGAACCGTAATCTATTTTTGAATACACGGATTGTTGTTGACACGTCGAATAGAGGCCATCTGTGTATGAATGTGATATCTGTCCTAATTCTACATATTTCTCGATCGAAACTCTATTCTGGAATCTACTAAATGACCCCTATCCACTATATATCTTTATGTGACTCTGGTCAGTTGCACAAAGAAAATAATCATCAAACCAGGTTGTTTGAGTCATAAGAATTTTTAAAACTATACCATCACTGTTCTTCCAATGTACATTCAATTTCAGGTATAAATGATTAGGAAATTCCAAAAAGGAACAACTAGAGAAGATCTATTACTTAAGATTTCCTTAACAAGCATGTTGTTTCACATGTAATTATTAAACCGGCATGACGAAAAATCAGTCCAATGCTGCGCCTTAATTGATATTTATTTTATGAGCTAAGATCATCCCATTTGAATAGGTTTTAAAAGCACAAACCTCAGGGAAATGACTTGTAACATCTTGTTAGTAAAATAACAGTACTCATTTATAAGCTTCATCGGATAACAATTCTGGACTGAGATTCTTTGAACAATTTTCAACTATATTATTCTTCGCATTGTTTCACCCTTTGTTAATGTAGTTATCACAACAACTGGTTATTCTCAAATTATTATTACTTCATTATTATCCATCAAATTTATCAATTTGTCTACCATAATCACAATAATTTGTCCATTTTTCTTGTACAATTGCGTCATATTCACTTTCTCTTTCATCTATTCCATTCAGAATAGTCTGAATATCAGAAACAATTATAATGATTTTTCACTAATGAACTAAATCATTTTCATGCATGTTACACACAAAGTTTTCATTATGGGGATTTTTGGAGATTGTAGTATTTTCACAGTTGATTCACGGATCAATCTAAGCTAGATCAATATCGAAAATCTAGAAGCACTGGACGGCCGGTTCGTCTTAGTATGAGACCCCTCACCAGCGCAAATCCATGACTCTGCACGAAGGACTCAAACTCAGTATCGTCGGTCCTGCGCACGAACCCTTAACCTTTATACTACTGAGCCAGAATCCAAAAGTGGTAATGTCTAACTTCAATTGATCCATGAATAATCGCTCAACCGTTCATCGATTGTCTGAGAAGGATACCTGTTTCTACCCGACACAGATTGGAATCCACCAGTCGCACCTTCCCATTAGAACTCTAATAAATCCATCTTGAAGCTGGCCACTAGTGAGCACATGATTTTTATGATTATGGATATTTGTAGAGATTGTAGTATTTTAACAGTTGAATTCACGTGTTTTGAATAGCACTCTAGCTTAAACATAAAACTGATTATTACATAAACTACAAATTGCTGAGTTATCAGTTAAGTTATCCGGGAAAACTATGCAAATTAAAAACTCTATTCTGTTGCATATCTTAGTTTCAACACATGGAAAGTCATCAACAAGATTAAAAATGATTGTTCTCGATATAATTCTATTTAAAAAAAATTCAAACCATATTTTTATCGTCAGAGTAATTTATACATCGATCGTTTTGAAATATTAGTGGTTTATTCAGAGTTGGTTGACAAGTAAATAACTGTCAACCAGTTATACTAAATAACTGTAAGATCGTATGAAGCATAAATCGATTATAAATAAATTATTCATGAATTCAAAGACAGTATTCAATAAGCTATTTAATTGTTCAAATGACTTTATTAAATCTTGGAAGAATATATTTGGTAACGTGAACCTTTATATTATATCTAGTTGAAATAATGGAGATTTATAGCTAAGGTGATTGCTTTTAGTGTCATTTAGTTTTCTCAGTCAGATGGTATTTTTTAAATCACACTAGGTCAATTATCTCATCAACAAAGTGCGATGTACAGTGCGTCTGAGTCAAGCGGTACAGGACAGTCAAATTGAATATAAAAACAAGTATCAACCATGAAACCAACAAAAATATTAAAAATATCTTTAAAATAAACTGACTTAAAACTCGTTTAAAAACAAAGAAGCTTATTTCTGCAGAAACTAATCGCTGATGACGTTGACCAAACTGATAATAAAAGCTCACTATTTAATTTATCTTGTTTAGAGAACTCAACATCAGCAGAATGTCACAGTTAACTAACTATTAGCAGTTTCGGTTTTCATATGAAATGACTTGTGACGGATAAAGTTCCAGGATTTCATTATAATTATGAAGCGGTATTAACTGTAAAAATATCTAAAGATTGATAAAACCTATTAGTTAGTTGTTTCATTATCAATTAGAATTTTATATGACTACACACAGTAAATAACTGAACATGTAAGTTGAGCATGTATTATAACATTCTCCAACAGTTGTCTCATATTCAGTACTACACTTTTAATTCTTTTGTGTATATGATGTGTTTTAATATGATAATTTTGATCGTCAAAGAACGAAACTGTTGAACTCTAAACTAAAAAGTCAAAATTATTGGAGTTGAACTAAGCCATAAAATAGTAGTATTCACTACGGTACTTGTTCATTTCACATGGGTTTCTGCTTAGTATAATCGTGGTAGGATGCGAATTAAAACATTAAAGTTTTACAAATATAATTAGTTTTGCAATATTGTTTTTGGAAAAGTCAGGGTGATCACCAGGAATTTGATCCCATCTTATTATTGATTGACGGTTCAAATGTTTATCGAACGAAATATGTACAGAAAAAGTTAGCCTGGATTTTTACAAGTATTAAACGATGATCACAATCAGAGCTTTTATGAAGGTTTGGAAAAGCTTGTGAACTGTAACACGATTTCAGTACACGAGCTACAATGTATACAATTTATTTTCATCAAAAAGGTTAAACATTTTAGTAACTGACTGTTGACACCATTTAGTAATAACGTAGTCAAAATCTGAATGGAATTTTTTCTACTTAGAAATTTAAACTGTAATTTCAGCCTTATTTAATTGCAATTTAAAGCGAAAGTGTATACTACACATAGATGTATTTATCACCTTTAACTCTCTAAGCAGAGGTAGAATTTTCACCGGTCTAATGCATGCCAATTTGAGACAGTTACTTCAAACAATGGGTGGATGGTTAAACGTTTAAGTGTGAGACTAAAGGTCCTAGGTTCGAGTCCTTCGTGCAAGATCATGAATGCGCACTGCTGAGGAGTCCCATACTAAAACGGAATGGCCATCCAAAATCTTCAGGCTTTCCATGGTGATCTAGCTCTAATCGACCGGTGAATTCATCGTTTAATTTACTGTCTATTAATTCTTGTATTAAGAACTATAAAGTGTCCTAAAGTAAACTTGAAACATTGATTGATCTATCAGCTTAATTATTCTTTCATCAGAGCGTTTTTTTTAATAAATGAATCTTCTAACTATTTAGACATTTAATTTATATAATGATGATCTTAAAGAATGTCTGGTTTAAAATCTTATCTAGTTATTTGGTAAGGATATTCAGTAAATTGTGTAATAGACGTTAACTGATATTAACCTTTACCATTATCAAAATAAATGTGAAAGTAATCAAATAAATATACATTGAAAGGAATACAAAAAATGGAACTGTATAAATGATTGATAAAACTGACGGTTATTTTATATAACTTGAGTATATATTTGCATTCACAAACTACATTGTATTCTAAGTGTAAATTCGAGATTTTGGTTAAAAATTCTAATTAACTCGTGAATAAGATGATTTTGACATAAACTGACTATTTTATTTTCACTCAATTCTTTATTCAAGTATTAGTTGATTATTTCTGTTTTATTAAAGAAAACTTTTTTTTTTGTTGGTAAAAGCAATTCTTTCTTACGATATGTTCACTTAATCATGAACAACTTATTTCGATACGTGTGAGATTTACATAAATTAAACCCCTTTTAAAGCAAACGTAGTATACATGTCGATTAATTTTTGATCAATCAAATGATAAAAAATCTGATAACCATACTGAATACAACATTAAAACTTATTGAATACTTAAGTAACTCTCATGCGATTGAGCTTGTATTAACAATTGAATGGAGTTCAAACAAGTTAAAAAACGTGTACTTTATGAGTAATCGTAGTTTGAAGAATTTAATAAAGTATGTAAATAGGATTTGAATAGCATCGGTATCTAGTCATGGTCACATATAAAAAAATACGTCATTCACTAACAATTGTCTTTTTTTTCGTTAAAAGCTTATAAATAGGTTTCTAAGATTGTAGGTAGTTGAAGTGATCTAGGATGCTTTAATATCTCTGAAAAATTCAAACAAAGCAAATAACAGATACATGAACCGTTTATACAAAAACAGAAGAAGTTATTCTAAATTGTATAGTGTTATTCATCTTCAAGGACCTCTAACATTAAGTATTAATTATTGTGATCACTACAAAAACTAGCTTTTGTAAATGAGTTAAAACAACACAGCATAAACTGTCATCAAATCAGCTAATTCAATTCAACAACGCGTTCTTAAACAACTATGGATAATTCTACTGTTATAATAAAACCATTTCAAAACGAAACCACATATTTTAGCCTTTATACAACTTTACCCATTTATAAAATTGTATAAAGATCAATTATTGTAACAAAATAAAATGAATCCATTCGTTTCGTGAATTCACTTTAGTTGTTTACAACTCAAAAAAAACCATAGTATTGTTCATAAAAACAAAACAATTGTATATACTTTATTTCAGAAGCGTTTACAATAAACTGAGTTGAAGTGTGGATATAGAATAATATTATATTATAGAAGAGCATGAGAAAAGAACATTTTTTCTTCTCAAAATAGAAGATAGATTATGAGTATTACATTGTTAAGTTATTTCAAACTATGATGTTTCACATTTCATTGTGATGTAAACGACTTACTGGTTAGATTAGCTTGTTTTGTTCTTTTATAGAATGATAATAGATAAACATGGTTACGTTTAGGTAAAATATATTTTATTTGTTATTCTTAAAATTATTTAACCAAATTATTCTTCTATATGTAGATTCTTATTTTTTTATTGTGGAAAATTCTTATAAATCCGGTCACCATTTATTTAGACAACCACATGATACTTACTGCTAAATAATATTAAATTAAAAAAAAAAAAAAGAATGTGATCGATTTAATTTATATTTTAGAAAAAGAAACTAAGTTAATAAAATATTCATTTTATATCCTAAATCATGGCATTGACACCTTATTAATGAAAGAGTAATTTCTAGTCGTCTCAGTATTTTCAAAAACAACAACAAAAAGTCAAAATTTCATGATTGGATATAAAAGTAGTATCTGACTGGAACTTTATTCGAATATACAGTTTCACATGGACTTATCATACCAACTGAATCATGACATTGTATGATGCCGAGGTATTTACTTCTACTTTGATCATCTCTCAAATTCATAGAATAGTAAGTTCTTGATCTCAATTTTTCAACAATGATATATCAATTATAGCCTCATTCAAGTTTATTAAAAAAATATGTGCGATCCGACAAAATTATTGTTCATCAATTAATCATGATACAATTAGTGTGAGAAATACTGCAAGGGCTTACATTTGAGGTGTATTTTTTTAATGTTGATGAACTTTCTGTTCTAGGGAGAAAATATTATCATGACGAGATTTACGAAGTATAATTTATTAGATCGTGGTTGGTGGATATTAGCAAACTAGAGGGAAGAGTAAATTCAAACCTAGAAAAATTACTACACATGTATATTATTAAAAAAGAGGAATTTAATTTTCTAAAACCTATGGGTTCCGAGTACCCTCATTTATATGGACTACCTAAAATTCATAAACCAAACACTCCTTCACGTCCAATTCTATCAATGTGCAGATCACCTACACATAACCTGGCTAAATGGTTAACAAAGCTGTTGGACCCTATCCGAAGACATCTAAGTAAGTATTTTCTAAAGGATTCTTTTGAACTGGTCGATCATTTAGGTGATATTAATATCAAGGAAAAGACAACGTGTTCATTTGATGTGAATTCCTTGTTTACAAATGTACATTTGAAAAAAACTAGTGATATATTGTGTGATTACAAATCTGTAAACAATCTTATATCACGTGTCCATGTAAAAATTCTTAAAGATTTACTGTTATTATGTATTAACAAAGTTCAGTTCACTTTTGAAGGTGAATACTTTTGTCAGATTGATGGGGTTGCTATGGGTAGTCCGCTAGGACCATTATTAGCAGATATGTTCATGGCACATGTTGAAAGTCAGGCTGATGACTTAATAGAAAACATGTCACTTTATAAGAGATATGTGGACGATATCCTAGTTGTTTGTGAAAGAAAAGAGGATATGTACCGTTTATTAAATAAATTCAACACTCTCCGAAACCATATCAGTCTCACATGAGAAGAGGAGAAGAACGATCAGCTCCCCTTCCTAGATATACTTCTGAGTAGACGAGAAGATGGCTCAGTCAAGAGATCCGTTTTTAGAAAACCAACGTGGACAAGTCAATACCTTAGTTATTATAGTTATTACCCTGTGCAATGCAAACGTGGTTTGATAAGGTGTCTTTTCAACAAGCTTGATCGTATTTGTACAAATGGCGCCATTGATGACGCTGTTAAGTTGTTACACAAAACATTAATAGAAAATGGTTACCCCCTGAAATTCATAAATAAATGGAAAGTCCATGGTACAGTGAGACCTATTGTAGCCTCGGTGGAAAAAAAGCCTGTCTACATCACCTTACCATTCGGAGGTGATTCAAATAGTCTGTTATTGAAATAAAGACTTAAATCAGTCATCAGCAAAACGTACTGCGCAGCAAAGTTCATTGTCAAAGAAAGAACAAGGTGCATGTTTCATCCAAAACCTAAAAGATATGAAAACGATTGTGTCACATCCCACTGTGTTTAGCAATTTAAATGTGTGTGTGGTCACACATGAATAGGGAGGAGCAATCGTAATCTTAACATTGGGGTGAGTGAACATGTACCCAAATGGCTGCAGAAACAAATACAATCAAGTGACCCAATAAGAGCTATTGCTAAACATATAATTGAAACAGGGCACAAGATTGATCTAAACTCGGCTCTTGTGGTATTATATATAAGTGTAAAAGGGCGTATGCTAAGGTTTCAAACCCCCTTTGTGTTCTTACCTTAAACCTACCCTGGTAATATTGACCCAGAGTGATTAGGTTTTGAATTGTATTCGGATTATTATTATTATTATTATTATTATTATTATTATTATTATTATCTTCTCTTACTCCATTTCCAGTCTAGTTGACCTTTTATTTTTATATATAAATGCTCTTAACAAGTATATGTGTGATCAGATTGTTCGAAATGTATTGCACTAATATATCACATAGTTCTGATAATCTCCGTCTTCTTATTACATTATCGAAAAGAATGAATGACAACTGGAAACAACTGAAAAGGATTGTTCAGGACACAGTTGGATGGAGAATGCTTGTGGGTGGCCTATGTTCTTCCAAAAGGGGCAACAAGCGTAAGGAAGTAGTTTTAAGAATGCCCGTTATAAAATCAGTGTCACATATATTGTTATTTCTCCTAGATACGACTTTTCTAAGCAAAAAATCACAATTTATATTAGTAAGCTTATTAATAGAAAATTGGATATAATTTAGTTTGTGTGTGTTATAAGTACAAAAGACAAAATGAAAGCATATACCTTTGGAATATGTTTAAGTATGATGTTTATTTGCTGTCTGTTAACGAGTTAACAGTAGTTTTCTTCTATTATTCTGTATGTATTATTTTATCCTGCAGTGTTATAACAGCTGCTTATCTAGCATAACAGTTTTTACTCAACAGAAAATCTTTATAATTTACTTTAGGCTTTTTTCGTACTGAAAAATTACTGGATTAATTGAATAATAGTTATAACAACAAAAGTATCGTTTGTTACAATAATTCTCATGTGAATGAATGATTTCTAATTCATATGATTAGTTCATGTGTTTTGCAATCATACCTTTTATTATTCAATCAAAGTAGGAATTGACTGATTCAAAAGTTTATGATTAAGGCAATAGAAAAGTGGGGCTCTATCCTGATCTTTACAATATTTGCTTCAAATTAATTGGCATATATATATATATATATATATATATATATATATATATATATAATGAACAGATATATCTGGTCGATGATAGTAATTTCATTGAACAAAAATCAATTTTGTATGGTTATCTGTAAACATATTTTTCACCACATTATTTAGCATTATCAAAGTTAACGGGAAATTTGTCAGGATACAGAACAAATAAGATAGTTTTATGGAGATCAATGAGTTTTACAACATACGCGACTGCCTTTCCTTAGAAGGATCGCACAGCTGTTTCGATACAGTATATGACTCATCAGTAGCGGATATTCACAACTTGACTAGGGATTGAACGCAGAACCTTCAGGTTTTGTAGTGAGTGCTTTTCTGCAGAAGGTGCTTTGTGGATAGTGTAGCAACTTTAATAGTTGAAGCTAGACCACCATGGAAAACCTGGAGTAACTGAATGGCCGTTTCGTCCTATTGTGGGACTCCTCAGCAGTGAGCATCCACGATATCGCCTCGCGAGATATTTTCCATAAAATAAAAAACAAGCATTTATCAGTCCCACAATGCCAAGAGAATGAATTATTTGGTAGGTAAATCTTTTTTGATTTACACTTCTTATTAACATTGACTTAAAAAATATAACTAGTAAACATGATTTTTCCCTTTAGAAAATAAAATTAAATGTGATTAAATTTAAGAAAAGAATGAGTTTTGATTGAATTTGGTTTCAGTGTTCTTCTAAAACTGGATAAATAAACAAAAATTTCATGAATTATGTAGACTAGATTTTGTAGTCGATATGTAAACAAAACAACTGAAGTTCAATTAACCCTAATTGTTTTAGCTATCTTATGTGTAATTGTAAGGTAATTGGAGGACGTTTAAATGAAAACCCTAGGCATATGTTTTGTGCGTGTTGACATTCGTTAGCATGGCGTACCAGTAATCTAAAAGGAACTGATGTCAAATATGAAATTCGAATTCGTGCTAATCAGTTTTTCAGTTAAAGATGTTATCGCTTAATTTTTTCGGGTCAGTTGCATCCTATAACACTAAGATGCATTTACAGTTGATTAATGACTCAGTATTGATCTAATAACTCAAAATCTCAAGACAATGCCCAATATCTAAATATTAAAATTGTAACTTAATCAGTCAAGTTCTATGTAAACTAAATGACCACACAAGCATGACGATTTAAACTTCTCAGATGACCCGGTTCTTCTATCCCATACACACGAACATATATAAATGAAAACAGCTGGTGCAGCAGCCTTTGAACCAGTGAGCCTCAACATGCACAAGGAAAAAAGCGAGTTCCTTAAATACAAAACGGTAAACACCCACCTTAACACACTGGATGGAGAAGCTTTGGAGTATGTGGAATCTTTCACGTGCATATCGAGGAAGCAAAATTGACATAAAAGGAGGATCAAATGCAGACGTAAAGACAAGGGTTGGCAAAACAAGGACAGAATTCTTACAACTGACGAACATAGAGAACTCAAAACAACTGTCAACCGATATCAAAGTGATACTTCAATACGACTGTCAAGGCGGTCCTACTGTACGCATCTGAAGCTCTAAGAACTACCACAACCATAAACAAAAAGATACAAGTATTTATAAATAGTTGTCTACGTAAGAAACTTAATAACCGTTGGCCGGATTCCAGCTTATTGTGGGAGAGCACAAACCAGCTTCCAGCTGAGGAGGAAAACAGGAAAAGACTCTAGAAGTGGATAGGATATACATTATGGAAATCACTAAACTTCATCTCGAGGCAAGTGCCAACTTGGAACCATGAAGTAAAATAAAAAAGAGGAAGATCAAAGAACACACTGTGTTGGAAATTGGAAGTAGACATGAAAAGAATGAATGACAACTAGAAACAACTGAAAAGGATTGTCCAGGATACAGTTGGATGGAGAATGCTTGCGGGTGGCCTATGTTTTTCCACAAGGGGTAACAAGCGTTAGTAATATATATATATATATATATATATATATATATATATATATATATATATATATATGATATAAAAAAGTCATATGATCTTTGTAATAAGTGATAGCAGTGTATATTAAATGGCTTCCACTAAATTATACCCAGTTTCATTGTGTAAATGGAACACGTTTTAATTCTACTACATTTTATTAATGGATTATACTAATAACTTACCATAAATAAGTGTACATTGTTCAAAGAATCGAATTTTCTGAATTTTTTATACTAGAAAGACAATAATTATATAGGCGAAATGTTTAGGTATGTAAATTTTTGGATCATTTAACATTCCATAGTGTATAATAAAAAAACTAGGAATATTTAGTGAACAATAGTTATCGACATCTTTCCAGGTTTCACACTGGATATGAAGGGATACATATAATAGTAAAGATGTATGGTAGCTAGCGGTGAAATCCAGGACGCACGTTTAGTCCTATTTAGGACTTGTCAGCTGGATACACCTGCATCCCAGATTTGATGTTCACTCCGGGACCCGAACCCAGTACCGTTTGCTTTAAACTTCATCACATCATACACTTACCTACTAAGTCCAAAGAGCCACTAGGATGTGTGATGAGGCGAAGTTTCAATTCATTTTTCTGTATTGTTCGTCTAAATCGTCCCATGGATATTTAGAGATTGATCATTTGCAGTCCTAAAGTTCCATCGAAAGATTTAAACAAACGATACGAAAAATGAATTGATGTATATAAAATCTATAGATGAAGTAATCAATATTATAAACCCTAAATAGTGGATTATATGTTAAATATATTTTAATTACTTACAAAAATTATCATTAGTAAAAAGGTCACATTAAAAAAACTGTAGGGAAAGTTAAACATTAAGGAAATGATTTTCAGTTTATAGATTAAAATTTTATGTAAATAATACAAAATGAAAGAGATTAAAAGAGCAACAATAGTTCATAATTAAAAAATACCTTATGGATTGAAAAAAAGATTATTGTACAAAGTAAGAGTAGATTTAATAGGTAAGAGTAGATGAAATACATAAACGAAAAGGTGGTGGTGAATAGGAGAGGGTAAATGTTTATTATACTTACTAAATTAAATTGAAATGAGAATAGGATAAACCTCTTGTGGGTAAAAGATAATTAAACTGAATATATTTTGTACGAAAACATAAGTCTGTTCATTTTTGAGTTTGAGCAGAAGGCTTCTAACACATGGGGAATACATAATTCTTCGTCTACTGAGAAATTATTCGTGACTTGATATTGATATCATGTTCACTAATTGTCATAGAGAAACATCTAGTTACATAAGAATCTAATATTCAATATAGTCTATTTTCTAGGACTATTATATTTAAGCTTAGTCTGTGTGAGGAATTATCATCAGCTACCAGAGAGAAATCACAAACGAAAGAATTTGAAAATTTCATTTATTCTAATCATTACTTTTATAAAGTTGCTAGACATCGGTGTTGTTTCTGGTATGTATATTATCACCAGTCTGAAGAATCCTATTGGGACTTGTTTTACAGCTCATTAATAGTAACAAGTCTTTAGTTGTATTCCAAGGATTTCACTTGTTTTTATTTTCGCTTTCACCACATATCGAGTACTATTTAAAGTCCAAAACTTAAATTCCAAAGGATTTCTAATCTATGGTCATTAAAGTACATTGTATGAGATAGAAACTGTGTTTTGATTGCAACTTTTTAAAAAAAAATTGTACTATTAACCATAAGATTAAATCTCTAATAACATGTTCCAAGCGTTTCTTGAGAATATTATACCTATACATTTCTCGGTATTGTTAAAAACTACTGAAGAAAATGTTCCATGTGATTCATCTGTTGACTGATAACTGTGGACTGGGAGACACAAGTAGGCAGTCATTATGTCTGCTATAAACTTTTATCGTAACTATTGTAAATAATAATATTACTTACTTACGCCTGTTACTCCCAATCGAACATAGACCGCCGACCAGCACTCTACAAGCTCACACTATTCTGGGCCTTCCATTACAGTTCTATCCAATCTGTGTTCATTCTTCTCATGTCTATCTCCACTACTCGACGTAATGTGTTCTTTGGTCTTCCTCTTCCCCTTTGACCTTGAGAATTTCAAGTGATGCCTTGTCTTGTGACACAGATCGGTGCTTTCCTCAATGTATGTCCTATCCACTTTCAGCACTTCTTCCTGATTTATTCCTTAGTTGGAATCTGGTTTGTTCTCTCCCGCAGTAGGTTGTTGCTGATAGTGTCTGGCCAATGGATCCAAAGTATTTTGCGTAGACAACTGTTAATAAACACTTGTATTTTCTGGATGATGTTTTTCATAATGAATGATTTAAATTTTGTATGTTTATATAAGATCTTTCACTCCAATTCATTTGCGCAATCAGTACAAATGTAACTATTATTACTGTAACCTATATATAATATTATTTGTAAATTAATTGTCAATAAAAAATCTGAAAAAAAAACATAAACTTGTCAATTAGTCTGACATAGACGAAAAAATGTAAACATGATTAGAATATCCAAGCTTGTAAATATTAATAGTCACTACCCTAAAAAAAACTAAAAGGACACACTTCCCCATATTCAACTACTATTTATTCCTTTTAAATATCAATTTTCCATCTTATTATCTTAGCGTTTCAAACTCATTTAACATACCTTGTTCCGATCAACTTTGTAATGCCACCACCTAGACAACATGCTTTTCTCAATAAATTAATCTAAAGAAAAGAAGTGTATACTTTGTTTTAAAAAAACTTTCGTTAACATAATGTCAATCATCTCTTTTTAAATTAGAACTAAATTTAAGACACAATATACTTACTTGAATAGTAATTTTCTCTGGTTAGCGATTTTTAAGCGAGTTAGTTTTCCACGGGATGGAGTCGCTAACACCACGCCTAACCCTTCTCTTTTATCCGGGCTTGGGACCGGCAGTAGCCCCAGTAGAGCTTCAGGCGGACTTAAATAATGTACTGGTTTACTTCAAATTCCATTAAATCACTTTAAATCACGTTTAGATTTAGCTAGTTACATAATTCAGAATGGAAATGTAAAGTATGAATGGAAAACATATTTCATGTTTGATAATTTTAAACGTTAATTAAGATAATCTTCTAATCATAAGCGTTAGTCAATGTCGACAATCTTGAAAACATGACATAATATGATCTATATAATTTTCTCATAGTTGTACATCTATAGACAAGTACTATACATATTAAAAAACACTAATGATCCGTGGGTGAATAACTGTACAGAAACTTGTGGAACTCAAATAAATAGACACTGATATACTTCGAGAAAAACAAAACAGTCAACGTAAACCATTCATCCTGTTTCCTCCACTCTAAAACAAACTAGGGGTACGAACCTATTACTGATTTAGAGATTGAAATGATAAACACATTCTAACATCGATTGAAATCATTTGATGTTTCATTGAAATTTAAAAAGTACCAAGTAATTGAGTCTAGTTTATTGATTCCTACTGATCACCATAGACATTCTATTGACTTATTTTAATATAAATTTAATTATTTCAGCTAATGAATTATTCTTTTATGTATCTAAATTCTATACTTTTGATGGTATAAAAAAAATCTATAACGATTCCTTTCAATAGAAGTTGATAATAAGAAATATAAAATTATACAACTTTCTTAATAAAACAAACAAAAGAATAAGTTGGCGTGTAAACATGCAAAAATAATTTATTTAAAAGTTTGTACATTATTTACAATAAAGACAAACTATTCTTATTTCAGTATTAGAAACATAAAATATAGAAAATTGATAAAACAGTTTATACTAAATTATTAGTTTTCTAAGATAACTTCATATCCGTAGAGAAATTGCAAATGGATATTAAAAGAAAACTTTTCGTAAATGCGAACTATAACAACTGTTTAATATCAGAAGGGGTTTTATAGAGATTTTAGTTATTTCAATAGTTGAAATCATGAGCCAATTGAAGCTAGATCACAATGGAAAACCTGGGAGCACTGGACGGCCGTTTCGTCCTAGTATAGGACTCCTCAGCAATGCGCATCCACGATCCCGCCCCCCACGGGATTCAAACCCAGGATCTATCAGTCTCTCACGCGAGCGCCTAACCATTAGATCCCTGAGCCGGCATCCAATCGTGTTAATATCTGATTTCAACCAATCCACGAGCCCCATACTAGGACGAAACAGCCGTCCAGTGCTTCCAGGTTTTCCATGGTGGTCTGGCTTCAGTTGACTCGTGACTTCAACTGTTGAAACTATTTAATAGTTTATAAGTTGATGAACATAATAAATACACCGATTTATCATCGATTGTTAACCGATATTGTAATTTAAACCATAGTTAATATCAGATTCAATCGAAACAAAAAGTATGAAGAATTCACTTGTTTAGAAATTGAAAAAAGTAATGAATGTTTTGGCAGTTAAATTTAACTACTACAAGTTGCATATCATATCGAAATGAATACTATTTTGCTGCAGGTGTATCAACTTACGCTAGGAGAGAGGAATGTGGTAAAAATCAGATCCTTATCTATGAAATTCACTTAAAATTGTGTATGAAATCTGGTAGTATTAGTTATTATAAGGTGGTGGTTGGAGGCAGTCAACAGGAAACCCTGGACCTATGTCGAATCACCTAGACTGGTGACCACATTGTAACTTGGTCGATAGGATTCGATCTGAACTAAGAAGGACCTGATATACATGAAATAGATCACCAACCAGTGATCAATCAGTTGTAAGTATTAGTTATTCTTTACGATATTACTGAAACCAATTGTTTGCAAAGTTTCTTGATGACTTGTTATTGACTGATAGTTAAGTAAATTAAAAAAAAAAAAATATGTTAAAGTAATTATTATATCAGCGTCACTTATTTTTATACTTGAAAAAAAAGAGGAACCACTGCAATTCCCACGATGCGAAGTGAGAACACCATTACTGGTACAAGTAAAGATTTATTAGTTCCAAAAAGCACGACGAAAACCCCAGTCGAAAACGCACTCATTTATATATTGATTGTACATCCATTGTGATTGTTAATTAGAATAAAGTCACACATATGAAAAACACTCCAAGTTATAACGAAATCACATACTGCATATCATGTTTAGCATAGATGACGTTAGTTTAATACAAAGAATATTGTATCTTGAATGAACAGCACACTCAAATAAATTCATGTTATTACCGAATAAAATATCACACTGGAAAACAGAAACAAATATTGCTCTTAGTAATAATCACATTGAATTTAAAACTGGAGTAATGTTGACAGAAAATCACGATGAGTCAAAATTTGATTTTGCCATTTTTATCCTGCCATGTCAGTATTGAATTAAAATAAGCTTGTCAAATTGGTATTTTTTCCAGTGTTTCTTTAAAAATTCACTTGATATCACAATGAAACTAGTTGGCATGCAAATTTTATTAAATTATACACTGTGAACTTTGCACTGCTGCATTGTAAAAATAATATCGACGGAGCACAAACTTCAGGTTCAGAAGAACGATGAAAGATCCATGACCAAACCATCCAGCTCAGAGGACAAAACTCCATCAGAATCATCCACCTGAGCTACAAATCTTTATCATCGTAGAAATAATGTCCATAAGCTGGATTCCAAAAAACTTCTATCATATAACTTGTAAAATATTATCATCATTAGCTAATATGATCCATTTAAAATAGGGAGCGATGGATAGTTGTTTCTTCTCAAGACAACTAGACAGTGTGCATAAACTGATATACTATATCAATAAAACAAGTTGATAGTAAAGTGAAGTTATCAGATTTCACCCACCGCAGCATAATTGTATTTTAACAGCAATTAGATTCGACAGTCTTGATTTCTGTTTTGTATTTGGTCAGAGATGAATATCTTGTACTCTGACGTTTTTACTATTATGACATTATTCAACAGATAATCTGTATAGAGATAAAATAACTCTACTTTCAATAATATTAGTGTTTCAAGCATTCTGTGTACCACTACTGTAATGTAACTACACTTACCTAATGCCAAACAAATATCATAAGTCTCAAATTCACTTGGTGTTATTTACTTGTATCTTTCCAATTTTATTTAGGACTGCAATTTGTCAGTCTCTTGTTAGTATATATACATCCTGTGCAGACTGTCTCGATATTGTCTTAGATCACAAGCTTTATAAGCAAAGATGGATAGTGGTTAGAAATGGAATCCAAGAGTTGATTTTCACTCTGGAAATTGAACCCAGTACCGTTCACTTTAAACGTCAACAACATCAACTCTGAGATACAGGCATATCCAGTTGACGAGTTCCAAATAGGATGAAACGCGCGTCCTGGATTCCACTTCTAGCCACTATTCATTTTTGCTTATAAATATCATTATAGCATTATAATGTCATAAACATTGATCTATCCTTATCAATATAATCAGAATATATAGACATGTTCTTATTCAAAATGTTTATTAATGTTTACAAATTGAATTTTATTGGTAACACTTTTATGTATTCTATTTTATTTGTCATAATAATTCTTATTCGTTTCAGTTTCAGACTAATAAAATTTAATGAACAAAACTGTTCAGTTTTTATTATTTCAGTTATTGAACAGATACCCGTAATATTATTTAATTGATTATAATACTTCCGTCTTTTTGACGTTTAATGTTTGTAAAATATATATTCGATAAAAAGATCAAAAGGAATTGATGAATTCTAGTAATTATGTCATTTAATTCAATGTAGTTAAATAGTTGTGTTTCATTGTAGCGTTCATTTTCAAATATTTTTTTTTTCTAAAAATATAATGTAATTGAATTATTATGTAAAGTTAATTTGATAAAATTACCAATTTATGAATATGTAATACAATGTTTAATAAGTAATTTAAGCATAAGTATATATATATACAATACTTAAAATGTCATTTCATTGAAATAAATGAATTGATTTAAACTATATGAACGCCAAGTTTAAAAACAATCAAAATTTCATACTTTCTTTTGTCGGTTCCCTTTTCTTTTGACTTTTTATATTGAAACGTTAACAAACCGCAATTTCGAAGTAATACATCCTATAAGAGATTAGGTTTATTACATAAAATACGCAGTTATTTCTTGTCTTTATTGTCTTATTCTCTAGTTCTTAACTGGACAATAATAGTTTTAATAATTGATAAAAATAATCTTTGATATACAAGACATAGTTTTCTAATATCTTAGATAATTTATTATTGACTGTTAATACAATTTCGACGGAAAATGTCTCTAAGTAAAATTATGATTATACTACCTAGTTAAGTATAAATAGAATTAATAATTTAGTTTTTACCAATAATTTTTATTGCTCATATTCATTCAATCTATTTTCAAAATAAAGTCGTAATTTCTGTTTCTAGGTGTGACCATATAAAATAAACCAATGTTATAGTAGGCGGAAATTTTGAAATTCTTGTTAAAATAAGTAATATCAATTGAATGACTTTTATATATTTCAAGTTCACAATTAATAATGAGTATAATCAATGATGGTATACTATAAACGCAAGTTGTGCTGAGCAACTATTATCACAAGTAATGTGAAAAGTTGATTTAATGAATAGAAGTATACATTTCATTTTTGATAAAAGATATTTTAAATGTGTTCAAATACTAGATCTAGTATCATTTTGTGATTTCAAATAAAGACATCCATTCTTGAATAATCCCTAACTTAAGTATAATACGTTTACCTGTGAAATTTGAAATATATATATTTTTTAATGAAGTTTTGCTCTCTGAGCCGGATGGTTTAGTCGTGGAGCTTTATTAATTATGCTGAACAACATCATCAACACAAACTTCAGATAGAAGTGATACACGTGTAATTCACAATAAAACATTTAAGTTATAATTATGACTGATTAGTTAGAGACTCGTGTAGAATTTATCCGATAGTAAATTTTAAAAGAGATCACAAAGACTTATATCCTTAAAATGATCACAAGATCCCTAATGAAGTTTAAAACAAATAATATTAGATACAAGATCAAACTTACATCAGAATTTTTACATGACTACCGAGTTTTTCCAAACTATCCGATCTCTAGAGAAATATAATTACTTAAGTGATTGTTGATTAATTTATTGATTAAGTTTTCATTGCTATCCTCTTATACGATCGTGTAATTTCTAGATAATTGTAAAAGAAAAACAGTACTGTTTCAGTATTTAGTTCTAAAACTGAAACTCGGTTGATTTGAGTATATTCAGGTTTATGATTAGTATTTCTAATTAATGAACAAGAAATATGACCTCATTTAAATCAACAATACATGTTTGTTTATATTATCTGATATTAGTAGGAAGTTGATCTTGACATTTTAATATACCTCTTAAGAGAACATAACATACATCTACAGTTTTTACATCCGTACTAAGATAGATATAAAAGGAATTTGGATGAATGTTAATAAATACAAATTATATTTCGCTAGCATATAGTCAAAAAAAGTTTATGATCATCATGTTAAAGTACTTTTGTTCTTGTTACTGTGATTCAGTATCAGAATCAAAGAAATATATTTACCGTTTCCTTCGACACTGTGACCTTTAAAATGTAGAAGTGATCCTGTAATCTTAAAAACTGAGTTCAACTTAAGGATTGTTAAGAAGTGAAGAGTGTATTAAGCTGATAATAATAAGATTTTACTAAATAGTTTATTTTATAAGTAGAACGATGGCAAGTTTCTGACTTTTTCTTCATTCTTTGAAAAACATTGACTTCAGGATTTAAGGACAGTAGTCAGAAACGAGTAACCCATATTCGACTGTGCCGAACTGGTTAAAAATTCATTGATAATTGTTAAATCATTCTTTTAGTGATGGTAATATCGTTGATTAGAATTTTTTTTATCATAGGTATACCAATAATAACTTATTATTTACATATTAAAAACGTTTCGATTTATTTGTATTGGGTGTTTGAACATTTCATTTGCGCTTTATCAGTCACTTTTGACATATGTGGATTATGTGAGGACTACTGTGAAATTTACATTAAGTCACAAGAGCTTTTTAAACAGAGTTGGATGGTGGGTTCGAATCGCAGAGTGAGCGCCAATCCTGAGATGAAAGTAACTTTAGTTGAAGAGTCACAAACAGGTCGAAGTACACATACTAAATTCTTCTACCAACCACCACATAACTGCATGAAAATAAGCATTTTAAGCTATATTTTACTCATTATTACATATCAGATAGAATAAAAATAAAACTGAGTAACTTTTATTGTTAAAATATATTCTGACCAAGTTAAACTACACTTCATATGCTGAAAATAAACATTTTAAGTAAATGTCTGAAATTATCTACCAGCCAGCATAACTTGGCTATTATTCTACTTTAAATTTTATTAGAAATTGTCATATAATTTGAGCTAATCATTTATTTTATCAATAATTTAAAAATTTCAGTGCATTTTTTCCTAAAAATTCGCTGATGTTTTGGTATTAGTTTCAACTGATGAAATAAGGATAATGAAGCAAGTCACACACTGTTATATATATGCCAAGCCAAAAGAATCACTATCGTTTTTTTAAATCAAAAACTTGTATTTAAACTTAGTTGAATCTATATTAGTTTCAATATTATGTTCGTGTATTTTTACTATTATGTATCAAACTGTACGAATATTTATAATATATATATATATACTTAACTTGAGCATCAGTTATAACTAACGTATTCGGATAACGTCTATATATTTAAATATAATCTATTAGGTCACGATTCAAAGTTTACAAATCTTCCCGTACTAACAAGTATGTTATTTGGGAAAAGTAGAGACAATGACATTAATATCATATTTATATGTTACAATATATTGTAAATTCGTGTATGTGCATTTTGAATATGAGTAGTGAGTTTTATTTTATGGAAAATATAATTTTTTTTATTCAATATTTATATTGGTAATAAAGTAGAGAACAAAGAAATTGAAAGAATAAATATTTTTTTGGATATTTTTCACCTAGCATTTTACAAATAGTTCAGCAAGAAGAAATTACAGTAAACGCTTATATTTATTAAGTATATAAATCCAGAATCTGTTTCATAAAATAATGCCTAAACAGTTCAGAAATATAGTTTAAAATATTAAGGTTATGGAGGAATAAAAGTAATTTTTAATTATAAGACACTTTTGCTTCCTATTAGAAAATAACATTTAGTGTTGATCATTTCAGTTATCAGTTGATATTGCGTCAAAATGAGATGTTGAATTGGACAAAGTGTTGTAAAGACTTTGATTGAGATCATGAATCGATGAATGTTAGACCATCATTGAAAATCTATGAACATTGGATTGCCTTTTCGTCCTAGTATTGGACTCGACAGCAGTGCGTATCCACGATTCCGCATGCCACAATGACCACTTTAAAGATCATGATTTTCAAATCTAGAAAAATATAGTTTTAAACATGAAAATTTAGTTAGTAAATAAAAATAAATATGTGAGTCCTTTGAATAATTTAAATTTCCTATCTTTTTTTCATGAATATATGTTGCTTGAACTTAGCGTGAAACTGTACATCATTCTGCTTACTTCTTTAGATGTTCAGACAATGATTACATATATTTGTTTATATGACACTTGTATACAAATCAAATCTGCATTACAAAAGACGGTATGAAAATCTCCATATTCAAAATTCTTGGTCATTTACTGAAGTATTATTTATAGACTAATTTTTGAAAAGTTTCTATTAAATAAAAGTACATTGACGAGAACAATAACAGTTCGATATTTTAAATTCATTTGGTGTTGTTTACTTGTATCTTCCGATTGTTGTTTAGGACTGCAATCGACCAGTCTCATGTTGACATATGTGCATCCTGGGTGAATTGCTTCGATAAAGCCCCAAGCTTTCTAAGTAAAGATGGAGTCTATCCGCACAGGATGCACATATGTCAACATGAGACCGGTCAATTACAGCCCTAAATAACAGTGTGAAGATACAAGTAAACAACACCAAGTGAATTTAAACTACACCTGATTGCACAAGCAGGTGGCTATCAGGACTCAGTAGCTTAGTCTATAACGTGATGGCGTTTGAGGCGAACGGTACTAGGTTCGAGTCCCAAAGCGAACATCAAATCTGGGATGCAGGTACATCCGGCTGAAGAGTCCTAAATGGGACGAAACACACATCCTGAATTCCACTGCTAGCCAATATCCATCCTTGCTTAGTTCGATATTTTATTGTATTAATTTAGAAAAGAACATGTAGTGGTTTCATAATCTTCATTGGATTCAGTTGCATAATATCATGACTGTAGTAAATATGTCACTTCCATCGACAACTCACAAATTAGTTCGTTTAATACACAAATTCTGTAGTCAATTATAGTAAATGATTTGTTCGGCCTTCTGGTATTCATCAATAGTATTAATGTGTGTTTTTCATATCATTCTACTTACTTACTCCTGTTACTTCTAATGGAACATAGGCCGCCGACCAGCACTCTACAACCCACTCTGTCATGGACCTTCTTTTCTAGTTCCATCCAATTTGTGTTCATTTTACTCATGTTTGTCTCCAATACTCGGTGTAATGTTTTCATTGTTTTTCCTCTTCTCCTTAGGCCTTGAGGATTCCATGAGAGGGCTTGTCTTGTGATACAGATCGATGCTTTCCTCAATGTGTGTCTTATCCACTTCCAACACTTCTTCCTGATTTATTACTTAGCTGGAATCTGGTTTGTTCTCTCCCACAGTAGGTTGTTGCTGATAGTGTCTCGCCAACGGATTCTAAGTATTTTGCGTGAACAATTGTTAATAAACAGTTGTATCTTCTGGATGATATCGGTCAGCTACCCTCCATGCATGGTTTTGCAGTTTAACCCATTATAGGAATTCCTTATGATATTGAGCATCTTCTCAGGCACGCCGTAGTCACAAAGAAGCCTCCTTAGTGTTGTCCTGTCCACTCTATCATATGCTTCCCTGTAGTTAATGAAGTTGATGCAGAGTGGTGAATTCTACTCAAATGAATGTTTCAAAATGATCCGTAATGTTGCCATTTGGTCGGTACACGATGGATCCTTACGGAATCCAGCTTGTTGATCTTGAATTTGGGCTTTCATATCATTAGATTTAAGATAAATGTCTATTGTCTTCTTTATATCAGCTTTCCTTGCATAGATGTTAAGTACGGTCTGAAAGTGCTGTTTCATTATAGATAAATATGTTCTTTTGATACTCTTTCAGGCTGGATCTTGGAATTTACACTTATTTACTGTTCCATGATTTGATTACTTGTAATCAGAATACTTTCAATCACTAATTGCTTTTGAAATTGTTCACTAAATTACAGTTGCCCACTAGTCTTTAGTAGAATTTATGTCGGGAAAATTACCAACACTGGCAATGTTCCACATCAAACGATGTCGATACAGTAGTTTATTAATTGTTTTAAACATTTTCCTGTACATAAATATGTCGTAAAACCCTTCTGTCAGACAGTAAGCTCGTAAGCTTTCTATTTAACTTCAGATACTGTAATCTTTCAACGTCACCTAGGGATATTCAGCTGATTCAATCGATCAAACTCTGTAAGATTGCAGTAGTTACTGTCCAAAATGGATAAATCATTTTTGGGGAATTTATTATTTTTATAAATTCGTTAAATACATTTCGACAGTATTCAACTTCTCACAACTGTCACCAGTGTGTTGTTAATAAGTTTCTATAAGCCTTTTTTCCATAGAAATGTGAATAGTATTCCTAAAATGTTTCGAAATAACGCGTCACTTTAACGATATATAAATCTGACATTTATTTTTAATTAGTAGTTGCCATTCTAACATGACAAATAATCGGATGCCGCTGAATTTTTGATAGGATATTATAACCAATCTGGTGGTGTAATTGATCGCATTTAATTCGGCAGCGATAAATCATAATCCAGATTCTTTTTATATGATATTTTCGAAAGGTAACCATATGTATTTGGATATAACAGGTGAATTTATTGGTGTCTTACCTGATTAACATTAGATTTCCGGCATTTAGAATGAAAAATGAGTTTTAACATCAGATCGCAAATTTTCTGAAAAATCAAATTTGAATATATTTCGTTTCAGTTAGCATTATTTCTGAATGTTCTTCTTAATGAATTGTTTAAACTGAAGACATCATCAATGATTCAAATCTGTAACCATTGACATGGAAAAATGAACATTGCTGAACTGGTATGCATTTTAAGTACTGGTTAATGCTACATTTTAGATGCACAGTTTCAACAGACTTTTATTTGCTGTAAACATTAAATCCTCAAGCTTATAAATGATAATTTGTAACCTCAGAATATGACTTTGAAACCGTACATACTATACGTTTATTTTCTTTTATTTGAAGCCGGTCACTTTGTTGAATGTAACATACGACTGATTCAGAGTAAAAATAATAGTAATTATGCTTGAAAGGTTATATGAAGTTGGGTATAACATCAATAAAAAGGTAATAGTTTGACTTTAGTTAACTAACGACAAATGACTACTGATCTTCCTAGTCATCGTGAAATTTTAACTAAAATTATTGTTTGTCAACTATTGTGTGTTTCAGAAGTCTTAACGCCATGACAAGTGATTTATGAATTTCGAAAGAGCAATGAGAAGACGGAGTTCATCTGAAAAATGTGATGTCTTTGCACTATACATTTCGAACAATCTGGTCACATAAATACTTGTCAAGGCATTTCATATGAAAATTAATATAGGCCAATTAAATGAAGGTTCAAGTAAACAAAGTAATAAAGGAGAGAGAAAATTATCACCGTATAGAAAGAATAGGAAATTACTGTATTACCCTAGTTCATAAAATGAATTAAGGATTAACAGGGTAAATTCAAGGTTACGACAAATTGTTTTTGTACTCATAAAAAGGGTTTAAATTGACAAATATCCAAGGCTTCCATAAACCTTAGAATTCGTCTTTGACAATTTCCATACAACGTTTTAAAAGTTGTTTTGATGTCGATCTTTTGCCGTGTTTTGCCACCGAGGAACGTAGTTTTCTACTTCCCACATTGATCACACTATTTGTCATTAACTGGTTTTGAAGGCATCTAGGCACATGTTCCATAGCCCTTGATTGAATTGTTACGAATTATACAAAAACGTTGTCTTATGAGAGAAACATTATGTAATATAGACATTTTTGACGTTTTGTATCTACTTTTTTTTACAAAAAAGGGTTACTTGCTAACCAACTTACTCTTGTTACTCCTCGTCGAAAAGCATAGGCCGCCCAACAGCACTCTCCATCCAACCCTGTCCTAGGCAATCCTTCCCAGCTCTTTCCAGTTGTTATTTATCCTTTTCATATCTGCTTCTATTTCCCGACATGATGTGTTCTTTAGCCTCCCTCTTTTCTACTCCCCTTCGGGATTCCAAGGTAGGGCTTGCCTCGTGATGCAGATTGGTGATTTCCGTACTGTATGTTCTATCTATTTTCATCGCCTTTCCTTAATTTCTTCTTCAACTGGAAGCTGGTTTGTTCTCTCACAGAAGGCTGTTACTAATGGCATCCGGCCAATCGATGTTGAGTATCTTGTGTAGACAGCTATTTAAAAATGCTTGTACCTTCTTGATGGTGGTTGGTCGCTGGATATGTTCTTGTTGGTATTGAATTTAGCTTGAATTCAAACCTTTCATGTGTTTCATTATCTTTGAAGCCGAGTTTCAAGAAGACAAATTTTTTCTGAAACATGTAGCATATTTCATCTTTTCTAGTTGTTTTGATTGTTGATGAAGTTCCGTAGACAACTAATATCGTTCAACTGTAACTAATCCTTACCAAACTCTATCCTCAGAGCATAATCTGAGTACATATGTAAATAGGGTTCTAACCAAAACTCTTTAGTAGCTTGTTTAACAGAAGCTATGTACGTTCAAGTATGACCCGCTCCATATGTACTTCCGAAAAATGTCTTTCCAGTCGAGCATTTGAATTTTAAGCAATACCAACATTTAGAAAATTAAACATTTCACATTCCACTTTAAGTCAATCTTCAATTTTGAGAAATATTCTGTTTCCGTGCTATTTTGGAATATTAATAGTTCTAAACCATGGTTGAGTGAACGTTTGAACGATGTTCGTTCATCCGTAATATTGTATCTCATTATTATTCTGTCTCTAATGGTTAACTCAATTTAGTCAAGACGTTTCCGACATACAGCATGTAAATTTGTTTCATTTCAATGACTAAAATTATGGCTTTAGGTTGTAAGCAATTTGGATGAATCCACTAAACAAATGGATTCATGTAATTCTGTTACGTCATTTGATCTTTTATTATTCAAGTCTATGGATAAATTATTCTTTGGCAACAGTCTGAACGACCAAATCGATCATAAATTTCTTATTATCATACACACTTGATTTCCATTTTTCCAATAATAACCTTAGCCTTTTGAAGAATCCAATCACTTATTCGATTATAAATATGTGTAATAAAGGTTTTCTTGTAGTTTTGCTACTGAAGAACAATATGTAGCGGCGTACGCGTTGCGAGCAACATCAATATATATATATATATATATATATATATATATATATATATATATATATAAGTGGACATTTCTAATTACAAAATATTGTGTTCTCATGGTAACTAAAAAATACTTACACACAATATACACTTAGGTACGTTTGTTTATATTGCTGTCATAGTGTGCATATATTTTTTTAAATATGATAAATTACAAATATTAGTTAAAGTTCATTAGTGCTATCATCTTTTGTTTCTGGAATCTAGTAGAATTAATAGATTTTTATAGTTAATTTCTGATAGTGTAGTTGAAAACGGATTAATTTCAAAGGAAATCAAAACTGACTTTGAATAACACAAAAGTAATTATATGTGAACAGGTTTTATTTAGGTTCCCAGATGGGTCGTAAACTAATTTTCATTTTGTTGAATTAACATAATTAGCAACTACATTTGTATACTCTGTGAAATACTTGAAATAACTGTTCGTTTGTTTTAAACTATATTGACTACAATTTCAGATTTCATCTCAATAAATATGCAGAATTAGATAGGTCTCATTAAATGGTAGTTCATTTACTTCAGATTGATTATATGCATACAGACGTAACGTGTTTAGTCATCGATAAATATAATAAGTGCTGAAATCGTTTTCTAATACTTAGCTGGCTTATTATATAATGAGACTTCTCACTTGAGTGTTAAAAACCGGTTATCCTGTATAACTCAGCGATTTATAAAAGTTCTATTTAAAATGAGAGTACCAGTACAGAGATCTTGGATATAAACATTACAAAATTACTTCAGTCTTTTAAAGCAAGATTAATAGGTAATTAAGGACGTCAGTGATTTTTCAATAAAGTTGTATATATGAAGCTGGATCATACAAAATCCATAGTAAGATATATATTTTCAAATGATTAAGAAAACTTATTAGTATGCAGCAAATTATAATAATATTGTGATAACTGAAATAAGACGAGTTTTGTATAAAACCGTTGATTCTTATAGATTAATCGTTGATTAAATTAGTCTTTATTTACAAGTGACTATCTACTGTCATGTAATCTCATTCCATCATTACGCTTATTCACATTCAAGAATTCTGACTGGGTTTTCATTTATCAATTTAAGTAGAGATCAAATGAAGTAAAAATATTCTGTTTATTAGCTTATATCTTTTGTACATTTCGAATTTCTTGAATGACAAATTAGTAGCCGTAAATTAGTCGTCCAAATTATTTTGTATAAATCCTCCTGCCTAAAAATGATCATTCTTTAACAGCACATGGTGAATAAAACCATTATAGATAATGTAAATTAACGGATATATATATATATATATATATATATATATATATATATATATCTGAATACAGATTTCCATAACAATTAGCCTGCAAATAATGAAAATTAATTGTTTTAGTGCACTCGATAATTCAGAACTGACGTGTTTTCTGTAATCATTTTTGATATATTTTTTATTATTGTTGGCTTTGAACCATTTTAAATATAAACTCTTTTTTAATGTCCTTATTTGCTCATTTAGATTTTATTTGACTTTTTTTCAAAGAAACATGCATGCTATTGTCTGATGAATCTCATCTTAAATTATTAGATCACACAATAAACGAAATGTTGTTATCGTTTTTACATAAAAGTAAAAACCTGACTGTTCAATAATGAATTCAGTCTTTTAAATGATCTGTAATGTAATAAACATGGAATTTATTGGTAAGATTAAGACTCGATGGGAACAAATGATCCGTTTTTAATATAAATCTGCCAATCATATGTTATCTTACATCAGATATACTTAATAATCATCTGTCCAAAGCAATCAAAAGAGTATTTTAATGGAGCTAAATTTAGTTTAACTGTTTCCTATTTACGTGAAGGACAAACTTTTATTTGGTTGTTTCTATGTTCAGTCCAAATGCTCCAGTAATTAAAGTATTCTGAGTGTAGCTAGCTGGCTCTTCTATCCCAAACGCAACAACAAATGCAGGAGAAGACGACCAGTGTAGCAGCAGACTCAGCAGTAGTAGGTCTCAACATACACAAAAGGAAAAGCAAGATTCTCCGATACAAAACAACATGCACCAACCCAATCACAATTGACGGACAAGATTTGGAAGATGTAAAATCGTTTACATATTTGGGCAGCATCATCAATGGACAAGGTAGATCTGATGCAGATGTGAAAGCGCGGATCCGAAAAGCAAGATCAACATATTTACAACTGAAGAACATCCGGAACTCAAAACAAGTGGCAACCAACACCAAAGTCAGAATTTTCAATAAAAATGTCGAAACAGTTCTGCTGTATGGGGCGGAAACCTGGAAAACCACGAAAGCCATCATCCAGAAGATACAAGTGTTTATTAACAGTTGTCTACGCAAAATACTTAGAATCCATTGGTCAGACACAATTAGCAACAACCTACTGTGGGAGAGAACAAACCAGATTCCAACTAATGAATAAATCAGGAAGAAGTGTTGGAAGTGGATAGGACACACATTGAGGAAAGCACCGATCTGTATCACAAGACAAGGCATCACTTGAAATTCTCAAGGTCAAAGGGGAAGAGGAAGACCAAAGAACACATTACGTCGAGTAGTGGAGATAGACATGAGAAGAATGAACACAGATTGGATAGAACTGTAATGGAAGGCCCATAATAGTGTGAGATTGTAGAGTGCTGGTCGGCGGTCTATGTTCCATTGTGAGTAACAGGCGTAAGTGGAGTGTAGCTAGAGTTCACCTTCAATATTTGTACTTGGGCATATTCCAACCTGGTTTTGCAATGGTAAGATGAAAAGAATTAGCAGTTTGATTAAATGAAATTTAATTAACCTTGATCAAACCATGATGACTGTTTACAGATTCCACTTAAATCTTTACAGACCTTTTTGTTTTTAACTTATTCAAACAGTATAGACTTTGGTTAGCTGTAAGATAAACCGTAAGCTGTATGTAAAAGCTTATTCGTATTGTTAGTGTTCTTTGCATTTCACGCACTTATGTGTTTGCATACATGTCTCCCTTTGATTTTTGATTCATAGTTGTTTCCGGTATCCATTTCACTTCGTTCTATTCATATCTTAATGCCTAATTAATACGACAAATAAAACGTTGGTGTTACGTAGTTATTTTCTTCCACGTTGTTAGTTAGTTGACTAATTTTATGCCTATTGCTTATATAGGTAGAAATTAAATAACCGTTTACGATTATCATTTGCATCATGCAATTTGATATAAAAACATTATTAGATGTTAGTATCGTTACGCCATCATGTTTATTTACGCTTCACATTTCCTCATGGAATTAAGTCTTTGATGTTTCCGATGTATAAGTATATATATATATATATATATATATATATATATATATATATATATATATATATATATATATATAGGGTTTTGTAATTTCGACGTCTTTATAGATAATACAGAACCATGAACTGATATGGTATATAAATATTCTCCGCACTAGTTTATCATGATTTGATTAGTGTATAGCCATTTCTTAGAAGACTATAAATGGACATAATTGTATAGATTTTTCTCGTCACATTCAAAAGTGATTTATGGAAATAGATTAATCTATTCGATTCGTGAAACTCAAAATAAACATTTTTTTAATCCATATAACGGTGGTTGATGTTTATTTTCAAGCTACTTATTGCTGAAAAAAAAAAAAACAAATAGTTTGAAATTGATTTGTTTGTAAACAAATGAAGAGATTGAAAATTCACCATGATATATAAGCTATATAATGCTGTTCAGTTGTGTGAAGCAAATTTTTAATCTAAAGTTTACAGCGTGTAGTTCAATGCTTAAAACTTGTACATCGTGACCCTCGCAATCCTTTATTAAATTGGCTTCCTCTTGAATGTGACACAGCTGTGAATCTGATTAAAAGGGCAACTTTTAGAATTGAAGATATATCTATGCTGACAATGATCTACCAAAATAAAATTTAGATCAATGGCTTCCAACTGGAATGCATATAACTAGTCAATAAAAAATGCATTGCAATATCAAGTAACTAGGTCTACTGAAAGTATTATAACTTGGTCGGTATAGTCCGGTCACTTCTAAGAGTTAAACAACATGATATTGGTTATTGCTAAGTAATCAGTTAATGTAAGTAATTGATACATAAAACTTTTCATAGTTGAGTAGTAGGCCCAATAGAAAATAGCAGTCCATTAGAAGATATTTATAAATTTAAGTCACAATAAAGTACAATATCAAAGAAGAATAATCAATTAAAAACTAATGCATCATATAACACACGAAAACCAATTCTGAAATAAATCTGATTGTCATAACTTATACTCATTTCATTGTTGTTCAACTTTAGCTTTACATAACGTAATACACCAAAATTCACTTATTCAGTAGTATATATTTAGTTAAAGTTAGAAATTTTCAGTATAACATAAACATTATTGTGACATATAACTTGATTTGAAATAATTTTCTAGATCAATATATTAAAAATGATTCTAACCTGTACAAAGAACAACAATTGTGTTTTAAAGTATAAGGTTACATAGTATATAGTTTAATATAACATCACTAACTTCATAATAGTTTATTGATTATTATATCATTTATTAAAACCTCTACATGATTTCAATAATATATGGATCTATTAATTTAGAACTGTATTTGACTTACTAAAACGAAAACTATAATCAAATATAATTAATCAAATTACTTTATGTTCTAAACATTATTCTGATTTGTATATTCGACTAAGAAAATAGTACACAAATAAAACTAGACATTTGTAAAACCATATAGCTAATTTTAGCATACATTTATATTTATTTTGTTTTTTTTTATCCTTCAGATATAAACGTTTTTGAATTTTGCATAAAATAAATTATAAAACAAAAAACATATTTGACTTTTGAAGGTTACCTGTTTTATGATCAATTTAATTCGGGTATTTTTTTTTCTAAAACAAAAAAATTTCCAATATTTAATTGTAAGGAGAATTTGATTTGAAAGTCTACGGGTATATTGTTGTTGAAGAAAACACTGTTTATGTGAAATGAATTAAATACTGAACTTGGTGTATTGTGTACAATAAAATTATTATTAACTTTGGTATTAATAATTAATCTATCATTGAACAATATTATTAAGAAGAAACTATACAGCAAAAGAAACACGATTCCATCGGATGCTTGTTGTAAATTTATTATTTTACACTGAAAAATCACTACTGTTTACATTTAATAGTAAGAAGTTATTCATAATCTTAAAAAAAGTATGGATTAGATAATTCGTCAGATTGTAGTGTTTAATTCCATGTCAAGCCAACGTAGGTTATTCTGGTATCCGAACAGACTGGTTTATTTATTCTTTTCAAGTTATATTTTCACCTTGTTAATTATTCACTCACTAAACTTGACTGTTTTTATATAAGCTTACATGTGTGTATTGTTTACCCCGCTTATTATATGTCTGTAACTTCTTTTTGTCAGACAATAAATATCGAGTCACATTTGATTGAATCGAGTTGGCTCACTTGCTTTCTCTATTTTGCTTCGCTTTGATTTTCCCCTCATTTGGAAAGATAAATACGAAGCTTAAACAAGTTCTGAACATAATGATATTTTACCTAATTTATAAGTAGAAAAAAGGAAAACTAGAGAGAATTCTTATTAGGAGAGTATATTGTTGAATATTCAGGAAAAGACATTTCTACTAACGACATCAAATCATCAACTAACTTTCGCAACTGTTTCATCAATTTTAGTCAGAGTCTATGCATTTTCCTAAACGCCTAAATTCGATTGATGATATATAAAAGATAAAAAGCTACTTCAAATGATATATCTATTAGCTATATCAAGTTATTGTGAATAATGTTTATAGATTGGTATTACTAGTGTTATCTTTTTATATTTAACGTCGGTGAACCGATCAATAAATATACTGCTAGAAATTGAATAAGTTACTTAATTTGAGAATGTTATAATATTGTTGATCTGATCCATCCCATGTTTCTTTCATTAAAAGAATAGTAATTTAGTCCCAGAAAATATTTTAGAGAATAGAAGAATCCACATTGAATTTTCAAAGTAAGACAGTTGGATGATATTTCATATAGTTAACGTTCATTTTATTAGGATTAATATGAGATTATTTCTCTTTGAGTAAAATATAAATTGAGTTAAACGAAATAAAATTGTTTATCTACCAGTCCTAATCAAGAACAATGAGTCGAATGCATAGAAAAATTACTTTGTAATAACGTTTATATATAAAACAAAAAGCCAATTATTTCGTTTTAATTGGTTTATATTCAGTTCGCATGTATGAGACCAATAAAAGTTACTTTCGAAATGTATTAAATACAGTAGGTCACATGATCGTTAAATATTTGTGATTGCATTGTAATACGTGCTTAATTTGTTATGCATTAGAATGATAAGGACTTATTTGTTTATGATAACAAAATAATATATCTTGATTTTATTAACTTCTAGCAGTCCATTGGTATTTTTTAAAAACTGGGATTGAATAGTTTCATCTAAAGATAATCCAATAACTCACCAAAGTAAGCTTCTACTCACAGGATGAATAACATTTAGGTTTCATTACGCATAGAAGTTTTGAATAAAAACAAATTAACAAAACTCACCTCGTATTGTTTACTTGAATCTTCCCATTGATGTTTAGGACTGCAATTGATCAGTCTCTTATTGGCACCTGTGTATACTGTGCGTATTGTCTCGATATTGCCTTGATTTAAAAGCATTATGCACATATGCCCATAAGAGGCTGATAAATTCCAGTCCTAAACATCAATGGAAAGATTTAAGTAAAACAATACCAAGTGAATTTAAAACTTCACGCCATTGCACAAGCAAGTGGTTATCAGGACTCAGAGGCTAAGTGGATAATGTGATGGCGTTGAAAGAGAACGGTATTGAATTCGAGTCCCAGAGTGTCTAATTTCAACTAATCCACGAAGTTGAGCGACACATCCACCATTGTCTTCAGTGAGTTACTATCTCTCGCAGGGGGCGAGGTCGTGGATGCACACTACCGAGGAGTCCTACAATAGGACGAAACGACCATCCAGTGCATCCAGGTTTTCCATGGTGGTCTAGCTTGAACTGACTCATGATCTTAACCAGTGAAATTGCTATAATGTTCACAAAACCCATCTGATATTAAAATAGTTATTTGTTAAATTGTTATACTTTAGATGTTATTAAATAGAGTAAATGAAACATTATTATTCTATTAACATATAAAACACATTTCAATCATTTACTCTACTGAAAAATCAATTGACTTTGAGATAAATGATTCAGAAAACTGTCTGTCTTTTTTTTCATAACATAATTGTTCATGGTTATAAGTTACTAAACTATATATATAGACTTAATACTAAGCAAATAATATGCATGCATAATTTACAAATTAAGTATTTTTATCGTTGTTGTTTTCTATCAAGTAATTTGTTAACAAAATTATAATTAACCAATTATAATCTGAATGTCAAAATATTAGAATATTCTTTTTGTTTGTCTGTTTTTTTTTATTTTCTAACTATTCTACGATTAATATTTATTTTTTTATTTTTTTATTAAAAATGGTACAGTTGTAAAACGTATTTAGTTTCTTTTTTTGGTTTAAAACAAATATCATAAGTTGAAATAAAATTTAGTTATTTAATAAATAATTTATCAAGTTTTAAATTATAATATTTCAATTTTGTTGGAAACACTAATGAGAATTACTTCGATCCAATTATATTACTTACTGACTTACTTCCCTCTGTTACTCCTAATGAAGCATAGGTTGCCGACCAGCATTCTCCAACCTCACACTATCCTTGGCGTTCCAATACAGTTCTATACAATCTGTGTTCATTCTTCTCATGTCTATCTCCACTACTCGACGTAATGTGTTCTTTGGTCTTCCTCTTCCCCTTTGACCTTGAGAATTTCAAGTGATGCCTTGTCTTGTGATACAGATCGGTGCTTTCCTCAATGTGTGTCCTATCCACTTCCAACACTTCTTCCTGATTTATTCCTTAGTTGGAATCTGGTTTGTTCTCTCCCACAGTAGGTTGTTGCTAATTGTGTCTGACCAATGGATTCTAAGTATTTTTGCGTAGACAACTGTTAATAAACACTTGTAACTTCTGGATGATGACTTTAAAATAAAATTTATAATTTATAGTAAAATTGAAAAACTCGCTCGAAAAGTATACAACGTTGAATAGAATCCATTCAAACTTATTTACTGATAAGATATAATATGATACTTTGTGCGTGTGTGTATGTGTAATTTTTATTTTCTCAAACTAAAATTAATCAGACTTTTAAGTGAACACCATTTTAGTATATATAAATCATTCTATATGCTTGTAAATAATTCAAGCGTATACAAAACATTGTGATCTTAAATGTTTTAGAGGAGTATTGAAATTCTTTCTAGTGTATTCATTTTAGCTTTACTATAAATTTCCAACAGTAACTGAATGTTTTTATTAATTAATTGAATTCTTCATGTTATACTCTTACTTAAACTGGCTAGTTGAATGTAATCACCTGTAAGTATTCGAAAATATTGTACCAAATAATGAGCGCTAATAATATTCTATCCTATAAGAGATGATTCGAGCTATAAATTGCACTATGGAACTTATCTTTTGGTAAGAATTAGTTAGGCATAAAACATTCGAGAGTAATAGTTATTTTTAGGTTTTATACATATTGTAGGTAACCAGTGAGAATTCAGATTGCTACTAATCCCTAAACATAAATTAAGATGCATATGAATGTGAAGTAACTTAGTATAGTAAATTTAGTGCAACTTAATCGACAAAATCTGATCAGTATTTAGTATTAGCCTGCGTAACTTTCGATATATTCGAGAAAAGTTTTATCTTACCTAAACTGTATTTGATTCTACAAATTCAAGAAAAAGAATTTCTATCCAAGACTCCGGATTATAATCAAGAGATAAATTTAATTGGAACATCATCTACTCAAATATCATTAACCATTTACTTAACAATCTTCTTGGAAAAAATTTTGATTGTCATAATCTAGTGAAGTTCAACAATCTAACCAACTATTTATTATAACCATCAGTGTTTTGATTTAAAATAGATGAAAACAATTATAGAAATAAAATTGCCTTTCATATTAAGCGAGGGAAAAACATACAATCATTCAATTTTCTCCTAAAATAAAGTAGAAGAAATGGAAAATAAAAGAAAATGATTAATTTCAATCAAGTCAATCATAATTGAATGGTAGAAGGCATTTCTTCTGATTCTTTATCTGTGTTATAAATATCTATTTCATTAGTCAATATACACACGCGTATCCATATATATATATATATATATATATATATATATATATATATATAAACATGTGTTAATTAAGGAATTACATTTCGTTCAACCTTTCCTGTGCATGGATCAATCAACACAAATCGAATCTAAGTTATGTATCATTTTCCCATTTCACATTCTATTTATGAAAACTTTACTGGCAGTAAAATTTGAGTAATCACATAAAAGAAGTGAAGTGAACCAAAACGGGACTAATAGTTTGCTTGAAATTTCAAATAGTTCGTAACATGTCTGTAATAAAGTAGACGATTTAGTGAATTTCACTGAATAACACTTCTGTTTTACATCTAATAAGATTTTATAAAGTTTGAAGTATCAGAATAAATAATATGAACCATAAGACTGCAAATGAAATATTCTTCGTGTACCTGCCTGACTTATGACAATATTCTCTCAAGACTGAGTTGAATGAAACATCATAAAACTATCGACTTTCATTGATCGCCATGTTAAATTGTGTAATGCGGTATAATTTATGACTTTCCCATGTTTGTTTTTTACCAAAAATGATCTGCCACCAAAAAATAGAATTTTCGAAGTATAAAAAGCTTTATCAATAAAATGATAATTCAGGCATTAAGATTGATTACTAAAAAACTATCTTCATATCTTGATCTAAGTTAAAATTTTAGTCATTCATTTACAAATCCCCTACTTCACTGTTCGTACTAGTATTTGCCCATAAATATGGTGAAAATAAGACTGATGACGTTTCTGAAATGTTGTGAATTGAGTTTAGGTTTTCTTTTTCTGTTTAGTCAAGTAAGTTAGTGAAATGAAGCAAAATGTTAACTTATTGATAAATAATACAATGAACTCAAATTAACAGTTGAAGTATATCTTACGTAATTATCAATGGTATATAAGTGATGTCATAGGTTTTCGAAACTACTATGTTATAGAAAGTTAAAAGAAACTTGTCATTACCAACCTATTCATTCAATTTCACAAAACTGACAAATTAAACAAAGATCTATATATACATAAAGTATCAAAGATGTTTTTTTAAAAACATTCGCTGATAATTTATAATGTCATTTGTATAATGCTTCTTATATTATTTAAGGTGTAAATTAATAAAACAGTCTAGAGACGGGATGTGGCTAATATTATATCGTAATACTCAATTTGTGCAACACATAATACTAATTTACACAAAACGGCATAATATACAGACTTTGTAAACTATTAGCCTATATTGATAGACAACTGTT
Organism: Schistosoma spindalis; assembly: GCA_946903255.1. Lineage (NCBI taxonomy): Eukaryota > Metazoa > Platyhelminthes > Trematoda > Strigeidida > Schistosomatidae > Schistosoma > Schistosoma spindalis. The sequence goes on along the minus strand of OX336420.1, from coordinate 73,756,599 downwards.
GAATGCATAAAGTCGTTTTTTTAACTGAATAGGAGAAGAAAAAACATTACGACTAACTGAAAAAGTATAGGTACTTTTCATTTACCTACTGACATTTATCTTTGTTTCACTGAACTTCTTTATAATAAACGATTATGTACGAGAAATACATAACAAGATAATCATGGACAAGTTATTGGATCCAAAAATAAAAACGTTGAACTTGAGTTTGTACCGAATGTATACTGGATGAATAATATTACAGATTCAGTATGAGTGTGTGGAGCCCGTTGAGTTCGTCTGCGGCGGCGGGCTCTCAACTTTTTTTGGGCCGTTTATTTTGTCGTCATTTAAATCGGACAATGTTGCCGTAGGGCTCTCCACTTTAGTGGCTTGAGATCTGACTCCAAGTAGATCGCATGAATGTTTGTTATCGTCTGTCCTCGTGTATAATCATTGACTTAAATCGCGTTAGTCTATAAAGGAAATAAATAAGTCAAATAATTAGAATGAACTTTTGAATACATATATTTTGTATACGAAGCGAACGGAATAGAGAGAAGAGAAACGACGCGCAGTGGAGTTGGAGGGTGAGCCAACTCCCATTTATCAAACGTTAATCAATATTTATAGTCACACAAAACTAACTTACAGACATGTGATGAGTGATGGGATAAGAGGTGTACACACGGCTACGCGCTCATATAAAAACAGTCAAGGTTGATAAACGAATAATCAACAAGGTCAGAATGTGACTCAAGTAGAATGAATAGAATGGGCTGTCCAAAAGCTAGAATAAGGCATGTGGGCTTATCATAGTAACTGATACTACAAGTGAATAGCTATCAGTAAAATACTAAATATACTTTTTGTCTCATTAATTTGAAAATTATATTTGTTGCTGAAAGTAACCAGATTCAGAAAATATATTTTGTGTAGTTACGTATTACATCTGATAACAACAACATCCAAATAATTTATTTCAGGTAGACGATTGTGACTTAGTGTTTATTCTATGATTAATAAATGTTTGGACATAGTTGCGACAAGAACCTCTTTTTTGAACTGAAATAAACCTCGATTTATGATTCAAGTGAATTCCAGCTCGAAAAACTCCAAGTCTCCAAGACTTTAATAAACCCAAACCATAATTATAACTGTAACAGTGAAGTAAGCAAATTCATCTCAAAATAATTTTTTTAGGTACTGAGCAGAAATTGATTTTTTTCACATAAAATCAAGGGTACAGTTGCTGTCACTCAAACAGTAAATTTCAATCCTAACTGATCAACAGAGATTCTACTTCAGAAATGATGTAATAATTGATAACCATTTTGTAATGAAATTCACTCATAAAGCAGATTTATTTTAGAACCAATTAAACTAAAACTTGGAAAGTCATACGAATGTAAGCTTTAAAACTTTACATTTCAGTACCGATGAATTTATGCGGAGACGTATGTCATTCTGAAGACTAAATAATTATATATATATATATATATATATATATATATATATATATATATATATATATAATTATTTAAGCACTTTTTTATTCTAGGGAGTTGTTTCTCTTGAACTTAACGTTGCTATTTTTCCACTTCCATGACGATTACACAACTTAATTGACTTTCCTGAGCAATAGCACTTTTTCAGATAATATGTATATTATTATGTTGAAAACAAAATTGCTTAACCAGTCATTATTTAGTATCCTATCGGTTGTGAATTTCACTGTTCGTAATGATTCGTATCAGTATCTATCATAAAGTCACTTGGAATCAGTTTGTTTGATAGATTGTTCATTAAGGTTTTATACATTTTCTGATTGTAAAATTATTATCTTACTAGATAAAATCTATTTGGTTAGTCACAGTGAAAATACTATTATTATTCACCTTATAAATCAACATTATTAGGTAATATCAGTTTAAACAGATCAATTTATTTCCTAATCAATAACATGAAAGTCATTCAGTCATTGAGATAAATGATTATGGATATATTGTTACTTAGTCAAATATCTTATAAAACGATTTACAAAGCTGCAATTAATTAATTTAACTACTTCACTATTAATGACTAAATGACCGATTCCCATTAATATCGTCTTATGATTTATTGTTCAGTACCATTAATTACCACATAATACAGACAATGTTTAAACTTTGATACAAAGTTTAAAGTTATAGTAACTCACGTTCAATTGAGTCTGCCCTCATCTAATTCGATTAAACCCTTTTGTTAACCTATTAAACGGACAAAGTCATTTGCACTTGACTAACTTATTGTATCTTTATTATTGTTATGCTGCCCACGCATATATTCATCTCACTAACCTTATTATTAGCCACTTAATCGATTCGATAATTGTGGTGTTTGAATGAACTAATGACTCCTTTGTACTTGTTGAATGTTTGATTTCGAATTCTAAATACAGCACATTCGTTAGCGCTTGTGTAGTACTTCTTGATTCAATTGCGTTATCCCTGGGATTCTTAGTTTATACTATAATTCAATTACTCCTAATTATCATAATAATCCATTCATTTTTCTATATATACATGTATATTTAACACTCTCCACATTCTCGGTCTGTTGACTCATTCGCCTCTCTGCTTTGTGATTTGAGTTATCTGCTAATAAAACTGTAGTAGCTGCTTCTCTTTACCTCCTGATTTCAAACACCGTTGAGGGATTATATGATAACGGTTACGAGGGTGATCGGTTAACGAAGCACAGCCACTACAGATTTGGCGATCCCGACGTGCGAACACGAAACGACTTACGATGATATAATCAAATTCCCAAAGTTCAACGCACTCCGTCTCAATTTGGATTATCATATGGACCATAATCTTAACTATGGATTTATTATATTACTATTTTAATTACACGTACATTATTTCATAAACATTATTGAATTGACGATAATAATCCTAATAAATAACTATTATTCACAAACAATTGATTTATTGGTGCACTTTAGTAAGTCTGTTCTATATTATAAATTGTACCATTTGTTATTATAATTGTTTTTGTCCGTCCATTTTTCTTTATGACAGTTACATTATATTCGTGTGCTACTTAATTTTTTTATAAACATGTCTTCCGAAAACACCATATCAAATTTACAGCAAACCCAGTCCGTGAGGTCTCTTAATCTTCCTGCCCCCTCTTTTAAAGTCACCGACCCAAAACTTTGGTTCATTAGAATTGAAAATTATTTTCTGGCTAACCGCATTCACTTACAAAGGGATAAATTCGGCCTCACAAGCACACTCCTTCCAGAAGAAGTAGCAGATAGCGTACGAGAGGCGTTAGCGAAACCAGACATTGAGAAGCCGTACGATGTACTAAAGCAAGCAGTAATTAAAACTCTCTCTAAGTGACCAACAAGCTGTCGAACAACTTCTTAACCAAGTACAAATGGGAGATAGAACCCCATCACGGCTAAAAACGCATATGAAAAGTCTTTTGGGCGATAGGCAAATAGACAAAAACCTGTTTTATCAACTGTGGCTTCGTCGACTTCCGTCAAATGTACAGCAGATCCTAGCCGTCGGAAATACGGACGCCGATATAGACAACATAGCAAAAATAGCCGGTAGAATATACGAAAGAACCAAACAAACAAGCCCTCCATTACACAACGTGACGGTAGATGACAGACTTAGTACTCTACAGAAAGAGGTAAATGTTTTGTGCCGCAAGCTAGCAGATTTAACACAGAGCGAAATAAGACCACGAAGATCATCACGAGATCGCTCGCGCGACAGAAACCGATCACCTTCTAGACGACGCACAGCTCCTTTGATATCCTGGTATCATCAAATGTACGGTTATAGAGCTAGGAAGTGTTTACAACCTTGTAGACTTAGCATAACAGGTAAACGATACCCACGACTGTCAATGGCAACGGCATCAACGAACATAATGCCTTCAAACAGCCTTCTGTTTTATATACAGGATTGAACGACAGGAGCTCAATTCTTAGTTGACACTGGAGCGAAAATCAGCGTAGTACCTCCCGTAAGCGATGAGAGAAGAAACGTTAATGCATCACTAGTTCTAAGAGCAGCGAACAAATCGGATATTAAGACATACGGCAACCAAAATTTGTCCCTAGATTTCGGACGAGGCGCTTCATACCCTTGGGACTTTGTCATAGCAGATGTATCAGTGCCCATAATTGGCATCGATTTCTTATGTAACTTCGATCTGCTAGTAGACTCGCGGCATCACAGACTTATAAATAGTAATCACACCACTTCGATAAGAGAAACACTTACAGAAGCCGTTTCCATGAATTTAGTGATAGATAAAAGCCATGGTGATCCTGAACTCGTGAAAGTAATGTACAATAAGGCAGATCTCAAACACTCCATTCAGCACCGTATCATAACGAATGGACCACCAATTGATGCAAGGCCAAGAAGATTAGATCCCAAAAGACTAGCAATTGCAAAACAGGAATTCGACAAGTTGATGAAGCTGGGCATTGTAAGGCCTTCGGACAGTCCGTGGGCATCCCCATTACGTGTGGCCCCGAAAAAGAATGAAGTTAGGCGATGTGGAGACTACCGAGCACTTAACAAGCAAATAGTAGCCGATAGATATCCTATACCGCATATCCACGATTTTACCTACAGTATAGAAGGCGCTACTATCTTCTCGAAGATCGATTTAGTTAGAGCATACTATCACATTACTGTTGCTCCACACGACATACCCAAGACAGCGGTAACGACGCCATTTGGGCTGTATGAATTTCTACGTATGCCTTTCGGACTGACTAACGCAGCGGAAACCTTTCAACGGTTTATCGATCAGGTCACCAGAGGTTTGCCTGGAGTTTACGCGTATATCGATGTCTTATTAGTAGCCAGCGCCACTAAGGATGAACATATACAACAGTTACGACAATTATTCATGCGACTGCGAGAACACGGCATTTCCATAAACATTGAGGAGTGTGAATTTGGAAAGGAATCCTTACAATTCCTAGGTCACGTTGTAACTTCTCAAGGCATTACACCGATCTCAACAGAAGTCGAAGCCATCAGAAATTATCCGCTACCCGACTCATGGAAGAAGTTACGACGATTCCTCGGGTTAGTAAATTATTACAGACTATTTATTCCGAATTGTGCGGCAATATTGCAACCATTAACAGACTCGTTAAGGGGACACGTCCGGACATTCCATTTATCACCAGAGGCAACACAAGCATTTGAGCACGCCAAAAAAGCACTAAACAAAGAAACGACACTAACTAGACGAAAGACCGAAACACCATTAACTATCATGACTGACGCATCGGATGTTGCGGTAGGAGCCGTTTTACAGCAGTTAGTAAGTGGCACATGGGAACCGCTCTCATTTTTTTTCGAAAAGACTGAATCCTACACAAACAAGGTATAGTACTTTTGGAAGAGAACTGCTAGCAATTTACTTAGCTATAAAGCATTTTCGTCATATGGTGGAAGGTATAAGTTTTATCGTTTACACAGACCACAAACCACTTACGAAAGCATTAAGCGCAAAACAAGACAATTATTCCCCGAGAGAGATCCGACAGTTGGAGTTCATTTCACAGTTCACCTCTGATATACGATATATTAAAGGACAAGAAAACGACGTGGCTGACGCACTGTCAAGAGCAACGATACACACGCTTATTGCAAGTGGAATCGATAATAACGGTGTAGCAAAGTTGCAAGAGAGAGACATTGAATTAAATAAGCTCAGATCCGATGGTACGACATCGTTAGTGCTCGAAGAGGTGTGGTTCGGTAACACGAAGGCAATATGTGATACATCGACAGGCCGACCGCGACCATTTATCACGAGATCATTGCAACAGAAAATTTTTGAAAGTATGCACAATATGTCGCATCCCAGAATAAAAGCCACGATAAAGTTAATCAGTGAACGATTCGTATGGACAAACATGAATCACGATGTACGTAATTGGACGCAGGCATGCATGAAGTATCAAAAAGTCAAAGTACATCGTCACACTAACTCCGCAGTGGGTCCATTTTCACACCCAGATACTAGATTTGAGCATATACACATCGACACTGTAGGACCACTGCCTGTTTCGAATGGATACAATTATATCTTTACATGCATTGGCAGGTTTACTCGATGGCCGGTGGCAGTACCGATAAAAGATACCTCAGCCGAATCGGTAGCCAAAGCACTAGTTGGAAATTGGATTTCTTACTACGGCGTACCAGCGATCATCACAACTGATAGAGGGGCTCAATTCGAAAGTCGACTCTTTCAACAGCTTAACGAACGACATCTTACCATTGTTAACAACGATTGGGCCAATAAGCTTCCTCTAGTAATGTTAGGTCTAAGAGCAATAATTAAACAAGATATGGGATGTTGTCCAGCCGAGTTGGTATACGGAACTACTCTACGGTTACCCGGAGAATTTTTCACTTCAAGTAAATGTGTCCCGGCCGATGTAACCAACTATGTACAACGCTTGAGAAAGCACATGAGCGATTTAAAAACACCCCCCTCCTGATTTCAAACACCGTTGAAGGATTATACGATAACGGTTACGAGGGTGATCGGTGCACGAAGCACAGCCACTACAAAGTAATTCATAAACTGCTTTCAGCTCTTATTAACTTATAAGAGAAAATCACATCAACTTTATATCTTATTTAATTTCACATTATAAAAATCGTAAATAATTGATGTTTAAGACGTGTTATATAAACTATCAGTATTCCTACTGATTTTGTATTGTCTGTGTATTTTTATTTAAACATTCGAATAAACTATTCAATGATTGACATAATTTTTCATAATGTCTATTATATATATATATATATATATATATATATATATATATATATATATATATATATATATATGAATACCAAAAAGTATTCCTAAACTTTCTTTCGTCTCCTACCCCCCCCCTTTCGTAACATTTACGAATGTGTGTGAACAACAATAGATATAAGGTGACAGTTTACTAGTATTTTTTCTGTTTAATTAGCAAACATTTATGATATAATTAATTTCAGTAATTATTAAAATTTCTTTCATATATTTATGCAATAAAATTATATATATAATTCCTTAAAAATAAATGGTACTAAAGACAAAAAGTGACTTATTCCAATAGTAATTCACTCATACTGATTATATTCATACACAAAAACAGAATTAAAACTATATCCAAATTGAAGAGGAAGAATATATTTGTAAAATCTTAGCAAAAAATACAAATACATTCTTCCTCTTTAGTGTTTCATATTAACTCAGCACCCGAATACTATGAGACTATTCGATCAAATTTAAACAAAAGTTCTTATTTATTATTCTGTAATTACATCTAAATTGTTTTACATTTATCAAAAAAAAGAACCTCTTTTTACCTACATATTCATAAATTGATTCAATTATAACAAAATTAAAAATATAATTTACTTCTCAAAAGAGAATAAAAAGTATAAAATGAAATGATGAATAAGCTAAGACGTTTAAAACTGAAGCAAAAATTCATGTCAAGGGGATATGATTTTCAAGATATTTTTTCGTGTAATTTCATCGTATATTTATAAGATAAACTATTTTGTGTTTATATGATATGACAAATTATGGGCAAAAAGTTAAAAATAAAATAAAGTTTCGTTTAATTGTGGACTAAAATAATTTCATGAATTCAAAATAAATAAATAAATAAAAGAAAATTATCAGATGATCTAAGTCTGTCTTGTTAGAGATGATGTACAATAGTTAGTAATCTATACTTCATATAATTCAGTTTATGTGTGAATTGAAAAAGAAAGCAAAGATGGATGGTGACTAACAGTGGAATCCAGAATGCGCGTTTTGTTCTATTTGGGACTCGTCAGCCGGATGTACCTTCATCTCAGAGTTGATATTCACTCTGGGACTCGAATCCAGTACCGTTCTTCTTAAACACCATCACGTTATCCATTTAGCTACAGAGTCCTGAGAGGCACTAGCTTGTGAAATCAGTTAGTCAGTCAGTCAGTTACAACGTATCCCAACGATTCTAGTGCTTTTGCAATGGGGTGAAGTTTTAAATTCACTAGGTATTGTTTACTTGAATCTTTCCATTGATGTTTAGGACTGCAATTTATCAGTCTCAGATTGGCATATGTGCATACTGTGCATATTCCCTTGTGAATTGAAAAATAGAGGCTTAAAAATGTGTTACCAAACTGAAACCGCCTATACAAGATGAAAAAAACTGTCTAAGATCGCTTGAATTTCAGTGGTCCTCCAGCTTAAATAATATGGCGTGCAAACGTTTTTTGGAATTAAAATATCAAATTCTTGTTGTAATCCTCTATTAAAAACCCTTATGTTTGTATTATTTAAGTATTCAGTTGATTTTAGCATCATAATAACCACTTACAACAGTATCCTAGAAAACCTAATTGTGGATTCACAAAAAAAATTTTTAGGTTACTAATATTATGATTTAACTAGTACTAAAATGTATGTAAAGTAAATCACTTGATTTACGTAGTATATATGGTGTGCATTCCAAGTACATGTTACAATTATTAAAGACCAAAAAAATGTAAGACAATAATAATGTTTTGTCTTCATCAAAGTTACGCGTACTTCCTGACAAGGTCAGTTGGTTAGAATGAATGATTGAAGATAGTTACGAACGGAAAGCACAATGGTTTTCATTTTACCAACCTTTCATTCGTTCCTCATCCTATTTCTTTCACTATTTCTTATCAACCATTGATTTGATGATTTTTGCAGTTGAATTTGGTAAAATGTCGACAGGTCAAACAGTTTCTAACTATTTGGAATGAATTTCATTTGAAATTATCTAAAATACCAATCTAGTCTTTTATGAAGTTGAATTGACAGTATCTTATAAATGCGTAAGGTTTATAACCTACAATATTATACATAACAATACATTTCAGCTTCAAAATTATTGGTGTTACAAATTTAAATAAAAAATACAAATACTTACACAAAAATCAACATTTACTTAACCTGGTGTTTGATATCGAAACACTGATAGATGTACAGAAAAGATGAAATCCTAATCATGATATGAAGTATCACCGTAATATACTGGTATCATTGAGGGTATGTGTCAGAAAGATGCAATTACCAGATTAGTGTACATTTTTATTACAATATCAATGTATAATCATATGAAGTATGTGCCAGTATGAAAGGACTTAAGCTGTTAAGCATGTTATTACCTTAAAATGAAGATAGATAGTTTTCATCTACTTGAAAATAAGAAATATTACCTAATGAAGTCAGTTATTATTATCAGTAATCGAAAGAAAACAATTTCAAAGTGTATATTTTACCACAATTTATATATATTCAATATAACTAAATCTAATTCTTAATACGAACGTTGTTTATTTATCAGAAATATATATATTTACACTTGTTTGTTTAAACTAAAATGTTAAAGATAAATCAGTTCGTGTTCATTAAATCATTCACGTATTATGTATTTTATTACTGTTAGATTAAAAGTCTTTTAATAAAAAATTTGAGAAAAATAAAATGAACAACTCCCAGGAGCATTCAATAAATTTTAATTGAATTTTTTAATATTAAACAAAATTACCTTTTATGGTGCTTTGTCTTTCCTGATGTGTAAAACATATTGACCAATGGAAATCAAAATAAATTTAGCCAAATTAAAAATGATTTGATATAATAGTCAGTTATTGTTATTATTTACTTAGAATCCTTTATTTCAATCTGTTACACTGTAGACATAAAATATAAAATATCCATTAAAACAATGTTTATAAGATTTTCTAGTTTTCACTTTTTCATGCTTATTATCAGAAAGTTTTGTGGATATTATAGTAGTTTAAAAGTTGAGTTCACGAGTCAATTGAAGTTAGATCACCATGGAAACATGAAAGCACTAGATGGCTATTGTGAGACCCCTCAGCAGTGCGTATCCACGATCTCGCCTTACGAAATTCGAACCCAGGACCTGTCTGTCTTGCGCGCGAACACCTAACCTCTAGACCACTGAATCGGCATCCAACTTCAACCAGTCCACTAGATTGAGCGACACATCCACCATAGTCTTCACTGAGTTACTACCTCACAACAGACCTGGTTGAACTCCACTGGTCACTGATTCTCACTAGAACTCCAGGAAATACCTCTTGACTAGTTTGAAGCCGGTCTTGGACGCGCACTGCTGAGGAGTCCCACAGTGAGACGAAAAGGTCGTTCAGTGCTTCCAAGTTTTCCATGGTGGTCTGGCTTCAATGGGCTCATGAAATCAACTATTAACTTACTATAATATCCACAAAAACCCCTTCTCATAATAATCAAGAGGTATTTCCTGGAGTTCTAGTGAGAAGTAGTAACCAATGAAGTTTTTAATGTTTATTTAAATGTTATACTTTGCAGAAAAAAAATTTCAATATTTAAGGCTATTTACGACTTTTGAATAATGTCAAACCAAGTTTTCTTGAAGTGTTATACATAACTCTAAAAATTACAGTAGTCTGATGTCTGAATACGGTTAACGAATGGCAGTAATATGAAATTTGATGTGGGAAAGCAAACATCCATTTCATAATGAGCCTTTATACTTTTACAACCCTTAAAGCAAAAAGAAACAAGTCTAGCAGAAAAAAGCTATCAAATGTTTTCTCTGTGTCTTTCACTTATCTGAACACCGAGCTGACATATATAGAAACAAATACAACTAATTTTCTTTAAAAAAAGACTGAAATCATCGTAGATAATGAAAGAAAAGTATAATAAAAATATATTTATTCAAGACATGATGAAGTAAGAATGAGTTTTAACTGTTCATTGTCCAAGATAAGTAATTAACTTCATTAATTAATCCATAAAACTAAAACGTACACTACAAATATTTGTGCTATATCAAAGAGATTGAGTAATTTGCTAGTTAAGAATCTAAATAGTATTCAGACGTACAAAATGTTCATTAAGTTTTTAAATAAAACTTCAAGAAAATAAGCAAAATGAGATGAAATTTCCAACAATATTGTTATTTTTTGATTGATATCATGAATCGACCAAGGTTAGACCACCATTGAAAACCTGGAAGCACTGGACAGCCGATTCGTCCTGGTATGCAACTTTTCAGAAGTGCGCATCCACGGTCCCGTATGCAGGGTTGGAACCCAGAACTTCTAGATCACTGAGCCGGTATCTGACAGTGGTGGTCCAGAGGTTAAATCCCAGGTGGTAACATCAGAATGGAGGAAACAAGTAAGCTGAAAGGATTTGACAGAATAAATTAAATATTTTAAAATTAGTGTGAATACGTTTTTAGAACATGCTACCAATAATGTATCTATCATCCAACTAACCGAAATTTAACGAAATGACTTAATAGCTGGGCATTACACTTATAACACATTCAAGCAAACAATCATGAACATAACCCGTTTCTGTTGTCTTAATGATTAATCCTAACTTTTATCTTCGATATATTTGATGTAAACAGTTAGACAACAAATCATTGATATATTTCACTTGTTTATGTAATGTATTTTAGGTAACTCAAGGATTCTAAGAATAAAATTATTGTTATATTGATCAGCTACTTTAGTTTACTCTTAAGCATCATGTAATCAATCTCGGTTATGTGCAAATTGATTATTTACTTATAAAATCTCTATGGCAGCGACAAAATTATGCAGAATTAATGATTTTAGAAATATTTGCATGGTTCAGCGGTTTATTTACAGTTATAATAAATGAGTTAACAAATATTACTATGGATGACGTTAAATATTTCATTCTTTTAGTATTTCAGATAATGCCAAATATTTGTAGCTCTAATGGATGCGTTAGATGAAGCATATTCCTTTGAGCTAAATGCTTCGTTTATGAAGTTCTCATCAACATCAGTAGTGATGATGTCCAGTATAACAAAAAAAGTTATGTAATACTTTAAGTCTATAGAAGCAAATTATTTATCCTACCAACTGATAAATAAATAGTTTCAACCTTTGCCTCACTTCAAATTTAACAGCTGTATTTCTAGAAGTTGACCTAGCCTGTCGTATGCCCTGATGGTGTTCTCGTAACTTTCGAGTTGCCTGATCTGCCAAGGGCGATGGGACAGTGCATGATGCTATTGTTGTGTGCTAGGTTCAAAGAGAATTGTACGCTATATGCATGCAAATCCGCCCCGTTATTGTTCCTATTTGCCCCCAAATGCCCTGGTACGGCCGAGAGTGGGGAGAGTCCGCTCTCCCTCTCGAAATGCTCTCACATGGCCATGCGTATATAGCCTCTGCCAGGGAAGTCCTACTCACTGCCTTCACGTGGTGGGGGTGTTGTTTACAAAAATGAGAGGACGAAAAGCGAATGTCCGGCGCTTTAACCGGACCCAAAACCAATGGTGCACATGGGCTCCAGTATCCTGCCTGTGGGAACAAATGGCGTATGAACCAATCGTTGGTCACCGGCTACCATGGGACTGCATCTCCTCACGATGCTCCACTGCCTTGTGGGTCAGACGTTCAGGTCAAAGGCTCGGGGTGTGGCCCCCTAAGAAAACCACCTGCTTCGGTTTGGGTACCCGGGCAGTATCACAGCCCTCACACAAATCAATTGAGATTTGTGTGGCGCATATGTATTTGGTGCCTCCCTGTACCTATACTTATGTGTTAAAATAAAAATAATAATAAAACTACTGAATTAAATCAACTTTTTAATGCTAATATTCTTATTTTTAGGGATATTCAATAATAGTCGTGAAACGAAAATAAATTGACTAGTTATCTTTGTAATTCTCTTACTGGTTACTATGTATTGTGATAAATGAAAATATAGAGAAATAGCTTCTTCATATATATATATATATATATATATATATATATATATATATATATATATACATCAATAACGTGAAACATTTTGTCGAATATCTTATAAATCGATCTTTCCCAATAGATTTTATTCAGACGATTATGGCCTATAATTATTGTAACAAAGTATTTTATAAAGAATTGCTAACAAACGTATTTATCAAATTAATAAAAAAATATGGCTTTTTGATATGCAAGTGATAACACTTGTTTTGGAGAATCTGAATTCGTAAAAGTAGAAGGATTTTTAAGTCTTTTTCATAATATTACTTAAGATTTGGGTACTTATAATAACAGATACAGAAATCGAGTGATGTATGATGATAAGCATATTTTTTTAAGCATAAATCTAATTTGCGATCTGAATACTGTGCTTTAATAAAACGTTACACGATTAACATTGAATTTTAGATTAAAATAATCAGCGTACAACAACAGTTAATAATTTATAATATTCTAAAATGATATCATCAAGATAATGCTAGAATTATTTCAATACTCATTGGAATTGATAAGTTACGTTTGAGCTCTTACTTCCAGTTAGGTTCAATTAATCAACTAAGCTTATTGCTATCTGGTTTCATATTTTCCCTTGAATGATTTCGTAAGGTCAGAAACACGTCTAATACCAAACAGTTAATGAATTATTTCACTTCTTAAATGTTTTTTTTTTATTTACATTAACGTGGAATGTAGATTAAAGCTTTCTCTTAAGTTCTGTTTACTTATGTGCTTTAACGCTTAAATATAAACTGGTAGAAATAACGGAATATAAAATTTCATGTATGAACAAATATGATCAATGCACGAACAGGTTTATGATACATTTGTAGTGTTAGATATTAGCTCAAATTCAAAGATACTGTTGGAATGAGTAGACTCTTTAAAAGATTTTTGCACATTGAACCATCCTTTGCAGCCCATAATATAAACCGAATTTTGGTAAAGAAATCCTATAATTTGTTTTTAATATTCTGAGATATATGATGTGTTTAGTAGTAAAAATGTTCTTTAAATGCTTTAAGTCCAGTTATAATTAGCCCGCTGAGGTTTTAAATGTGAAGTGATAAAATTTTGAAGTTTATTACTTTGGTGATATCATGGATATTTACCATACAATTTCACTAGATACAAAAAAACGATTAATATCATCTCAAGGTTTTCAAAAATCTATATTCTAGTTTGTTGCAATCACATAATTTAATGTTTCTAATGTTTTATAACGATACTTTGATCCTCCTAACTTTGCTACGTTCATGTAAATGTTCATTCTAGAAGGGCCACATACTCTATTTGTAAAACACAGAGTAGATGTGAGCTAAGTTATAAGAAATTGTTATAATCACAAATAGAATAATAATTTGAAATGAAGGTTATATAGTAAGATTCGTAGGAGTTGTTAGCCAAGTTAACCTGATATGAAGAAATTAATAGGAAGCAATAAATTAATATAAATTTAAACGATTTCTGGAGACCTGCCGTTAAGAATTATCTGTTACCATTGAGTCCATTAATATAAATGTAATTTATCAAGTGGTAAACCAAATATTAGTCGATTAATCGACAGGAGAAACATCAAACATACTGTCATTGAGAATGTCTATGCAAACAAAATCAATGTCTGAAGAAACCCTATAACAAATAAGGTTGATTGATTAGTTACCTATTATGAAATTCTTCAAGTAAAGCTTTATCTAAAGTAAAAGCTGGTGATATTTAGAGTAATAGTGTGAATTTTACAGTTGAACAATCCAGCATTGAAAATTCATTGTTAAAATAGTATTGATTCAAATATATTCAGCAAATACTAAAACTTCTTGTATGAAATAATTTACTACAAAAAATTTCCAAACCTAATTCAAAAACTGGCAAACTTTGTCATTTCATACTCTTAATAACACCAAAATAAGCACTTATTTATTAAGTTCAATACAATAAACAACAGGGTTAATGAAATGAATTGTTTTGAAAGCTATGAGTAAATAGAATAAGTTTATATTATAAACTTCAGAGTTATTCAAATATTTTTAGCGCAAAGGCAATGGACACCCATAACAACTTGACAAAAAAGAAGAATTCTTGAAGACCTAAATTAATAGACCTCAGATCTTTGATAATAAGCTTCATTAAGAGAACTCATAATATCAGATATTTAGTTTTTATATACTGATGATTTAAAAAGATATGGTAACTAGAAAACATCTTTTGGTTTTTAATCAGTTACTTGGGTCCACAATAAAAATCAATCGAATTGAGTATATTCAAAAAGGTAACTAAATTTCACATGATATTATTCAAAATTTGGACTTAGAATTTAGTTCAATGTTTGTCTATAATAAAAACAATATTTAAAATGTAGATCAAAATATCCTATGTTGTTCATAATATCACTTTATTTATATGAGCAAAGTAAAAAAGAAGAAAAGAATTCTCAGTATAGAGTTGTGGAGATTGTTAAAAAGAACTAGTTAGAAATAATAGAAAAATAGATTTTTATTTGCTTCATCAAGCACGTTTCTCAATACATGATTATCAAATAATATAATCAAATATATTGCAAATCATTTTTAGAACTCAATAGAAATAATAAAATTCAAAACAATTGTTGTTATCAGCATAGATGGATAGTGGCTAGCAGTAGAATCCAGGACGCACGTTTCGTCCTATTCGGGACTCGTCAGCTGGATGTACTTGCATCTCAGAGTTGATGCTCACTCTGGGATTCAAATCCAGTACCTTTCGCTTCAAGCGCCTATTTTATTTTACTATTTCGATTTTGAAAATATTTGATTTTATTTGAGAAATGTTTAAAAAAAAATCGTCTTCGAAATATTTCATAATCGTCCACTAGAATCCTTCTTGAGCTTTTTTTTAATAAAAGAACTAATAAATTAATAAATTCCATTCATCATTCAATCGATCAATATAGAAATGAACAATCTTTAATAATAGTTCCAATTTTTATTTCACTACACCTCCACTATTCAATCTATCACGATCAAATTATTTTTCTTTTTGTTTCCAAAAGCTGGCTTAGTAAGTTAACTTCATTGCATTTAAGTTTATAAATGATAAGTGAAATATATATATTTCTTTTCCCTAACCTGTCAGACAACTGATATGAAAATCACTTTTCACATTCATATTATACATACTTAAGTAATTTATTTTATCAATGTTGATTTAACAAATTCATAAAACTAAAAAAAACAAAAAACGAAAGAAACAGGGGGGAGGAATAGCAACAGCTGGAAAGATTTTGTTCGCCACAAATTAAGTTATCATTGTTCATATTTAACATAGTAACGATGTATGTGATTTTGTGAAGATTTATACAGTTTCTTGTTGTTTTGTTTCGTTGCTAATTTTTTTTTCTGATTTTTTAATTACATTTTATAACAAAAATGGAAGTGAGAATGTAGTATCTAGTTATAATATGAAAGATCGAATGGTTAGTTTGGTTATTTGTTGTGTTTGAATGTTCAGATTGTGTGTTAATGAAAAGATAAACTGAAAATTACTGATTCAGATCAAGATTTTAATAAAAAAAATTTTAATCAGTCATCAACAATCATTATGAGAATGGATTTTCATATCTTGTTATTTAATGAAATAAGTTATTTATTCTATTTCAAATAATTTTGTGAATAGTTAAAAAGAGATAGTATTTACGACATAATGTAATACAGATTCATATTGTGAGATATTGTCACTAAGCTGCCTAATCATCAGTATGGCTGAGATTATTACACTGATCAATCACTGAGTAATAAATAATATCATACTTTCCTAGTTCCTATTACTTATTCAGTTTTATGAAACAAGACTATCAGTTGATGTGATGGTTGGCCTCAAAAGCCGAACATCAGAATACAGTGAATTTGATCTTGAGTCAGTTTATATTAGAATTCAATCAAAACGAAGACTTAGACAAGAGTTACATCGGTTATTATTCATCAGTCAAACAGTTCAAATTTTCAGGATATATTAGCATGAAACTATCAATAAACCCATGTGAAAGTTTAACGCAAATCGCGTCTGAGCTAAACTTGCTCGTAAAGATAGAGATTGCAATGACTTTACAGGTTGCGTTTATCTTGCTCAGACAAACTTCGCGATCACATTTAAATGAAAGACATATCGAATTATCTTCATGAAGTATATACACTCAAGATTTAGGCAATGTAATTGCATCGAAATTCAATTGTACATTTAAAAAAGTGGATAGTAATTAATGGTATTTTAAGATTAGATAATTCCTGCTTCTCACAGTACTTTTGTGGCAATCATTGATCAAGCATTATTTTATTCTCAAAGCGTGCGAGTGATCACTACTGTATCTTTTCTCATACGTTGAACGCTGTATATTAGTGAGTTTAACAAACAATACTGATTATCCAGCATAATTTGAAAAATTTTAGAAAATTACTGCCATATTTAAAACGTAATCCATTTGTTTATCAAGGTCATAACTTATAAGTGCCAAACAGATCCAAAGGCATGAGAAAGCCATGTTCTCATAATAAGATAGAGCTTAATAATAAGACCTGATATCTATGAAGCGTACGTCAAGCAGAGCTTACTGTCAAGAGTTTTTAACCAATTAGCATTGATTAGACTTCTACTTTGCATGTCATAAAAATATTTTACACTTTAAAACTTAAGGTTCTAATTTTATATGTAGCTGTTTCACTCAATGAACTGTAGCCAATACCATAATGTCCGCCAATAAAGAAAAATAATTTTATTCAAAAAAACCTTTTTTTCAAGACGTATTACTAGTATCACAATGGTTTAAAGATAAACATACTGTTTATGTAACATGTCAATCACATGGATAAATACTAATTTAATTGACAGTTGTGTGATATACATCATTTTAAAAAATATATATATCGCCATTTTTGTATGTGATTAAATCTTATCATTTTTAATGTACTGATGAAAATAAATACTTTGAAAGATTTAGACATAACTACGTACTTTCTATTTAAGGTGGATAAATTTTCAACACATAGTAATTAGATGATCTCAGAAATACTTCATATTTAGTGAGCATAATTTACTTTCGTATATTTAAATGTGTTTAAGATTTCTTCCTTCAAAATATGCTACTTTTGATTTTGAATCTTAAATGTAATCTGCATATAATTTATATTACACATTTGTTATTATTAGTTGAGAAAAAAACGAACGTATCAGAAGCAAATGAGCTACTCATCAATTAAATTGGATGATGATTGTGCAGTATCTCTAACTGACCGAAGTTAGAATAAATCAGTGGTTTGAAGTTAAGAACATACTGCGCTACCTGAAGGTCCTGTATTTTATTCAAGATGGAGTCGTGAGTCAGCACATATCAGGATGAGACAGCAAAATAATGCTTCCCGATTTTCATTGGTTATTTGACTATAGTCGTTCTGTGATACAAACTTTGAAATTCACCGGTCTTCACATAACCCACTTAACTAATAAAAAGATAAATTATAAGAGATAATTTGCTCTAAGGCTGAAGACGAATGCACATACTATTGCTCCAAATTTGCTGCATCAAAATATAACAACTATTGAGTTTAAACTATATGATATTGAATTTGAGCAGTGTCAAAATCCTTGATGGTTTTAGCTAACAAAAAAATTGAAACAGATTAGTAAGATAACATTGACTTAATAAATACATTATGAAATTATACTAGCACATATGACTTATGTTAATATAACAGTAAAAGACATTGACAAGGAACCGAAAGTAGATTAGTTGGGTCGATTTTCAAAAATCGCAGTGATAAATGCAGAATCAAATCGCGTCATCTGATATCCTTTATTATCAGATATCTCCAAATTAACAATCCTTGATAGGTTAATTGTACATCGGATAAGCTTACAGCATAATAAATTCAAGTAGATCCCATCGGTTATCAAACTTTCTGACGGTCAATAGTATTTTATAGACTAGCTTCAAAATAAATGAATAAATTATCAGTATAGAGTTAAGGAGTTTGCTCAGTTTTAATAGACATCATGAAGCGACCAATGTTAGACCATCATTGGAAACCCAAGGGCACTGGACTGCCGTTTCGTCCTAGTATGGGAGGATCGTGGATTTGCACTGTTGAGGAGTTCATAAGTATTATTATATTACAATGGTCAAAACAGGACGTGATGAATTTATTAAAAACAACTGTTCGTTCCAATATTCTTTGTTTTTGAGTATTTTAAGGGGACTTATGAATGGCCAATCATATGTTTATTCCTTATTGTATATCATCTGATAAATCATGAAGCTGATTTTATTATCTAGTGAATTTTCAACTCGTTAGATTAGACTAATATCGAATCGCACTTATTTTCCAATGTTTATTTAGAACTGTTCACATATGACGGCGAATTGATCGAAAAGAAAATCCCCTATGTTAAAGTAATTAATTTTCTTCCTCTGATTATATTATAGCAACATGTCGTTCACGTGTTAGGATTTCAAACGTTGTGTAAAATATATACAAAAGAAAATATTATAATCTAGATATAATTAATTTTGTATTGCTTGCTTGAATCATCCAATTGGTGTTTGAGACTGTAATTGATCAGTCCCTTATCGGTATATGAGCGTCTGATGCGGATTACCTCGAAATGGCCTTCAACCAATCAGAAAATTTAAACAACCAATGCAAAAATGAATTAAACTTCACCCCAGCTATTAGCTATCTGTACTCAATAGGTAAGTGGATAACGCGGTGGCGTTTGAAGCGAACAGTACTGGGTTCGAGTCCCGGAGTAAATATCAGCTCTGGAATGCAGGTGCATCTAGCTGACGAATTCCCAAACAGGACAAAAACGCACGTCTTGGGTTCCACTGCTAATCACCATCTCCGCCTAGATACAAAGTGTGAAAAATTGTCAAATCGTAATCGAATTATTATAAAGTTCGTCATTTAATAGCTTGCATGTTTGTCAGTTTTCATTTTCATATCTAATCCGACTAGTCGTTTTCTTTTAGCTGTAGTTAACTCCAGCCAATTTTTCTTTCTCTAAAAATAGAGAAAAATATATTAATAATTTGACTCAATTTACTTTACTAAACCTATAATTGAAATATGAATCTATATTAACAGATTCATTTTTCTATACAAGAATAATGTTTGAGATCAAAATAGGAACTTGTATTTTGTTTAAATTTTAAACACATTACTTTATTGTTCATAACGTTATGATATGAAATCTCAGTGAAATTTCATTAAGAAAATGAAAACGTGCACACCAGAATTGAATACCTCTCATTTAATTATTATCATACTTGAATTGGATGGCTGAGTTAAGTCTAAAGCACTTAGCCTAATAGCTGACACTTTCACTTTTATTTTAAAAATCACTATTAGATAAATGTTCATGTGCTAGTTAACTTGTTAAAATCTTCATAAATGACTTGACAATTAGGAATTGAATTTGATCATTATGGTAATGTTTCAATAAAACAAATTATCTTAACTAATTAACTGGAATAAAATAATTAATTAATTATACTTGTTTGAAACACTAACCTTATGTAAGACATTTAACTCACATTTAAAACATGACTGACAGTACATAAATACCGGTATGAATGTTATATTCTACATTAGTTGTGCTTAAATCAAGTTATGCAGATATTAATAATATTTTGAAGATCATTATGGAATTTTTATATACGCAAGCATAAGATAAACCGTTCACGGTTAATTCAATATAATGATTCATTTATTTTGATTACTTACCTAATAGTTAACAATTATAAACATATTAAAAATTTAATTAAATAAGCATTATTTATGAAACACTTCATATACAAAGTGATTAAGTGGTAGTCTTACATAAACATAATAAATATCGAAATTTAAGTTTATATTTTAAGCCTACTAGAAAAATGCAACTGAAATCCTGTGTAAAACCGTGCTGAACGAATGACTACCAGATTAGTCATATTAGCTAAATGAATTGCTTATTTTAGTAAATAATGTCTATCACAAGTTTAGTTTTAAAATCTAGTCGACTTTTCACTAAAAAATAATCATAATCCTGGAAATTAAAAAAAAAATTAATATTTTAATCATTTAAACACTTTATTTATTACTGAAAACTACTTAACATTGAAGTGTTGTCTATATTATAAATCTTCCCCCCCCCCCCAAAAAATAACAGCAATTATGAAAATAGTTCTTATGAAATCCACACGTGCATAGTAATGCTAGTGTTGACTATAATTTTTTTTTAAAGAGAGAGAAATAGCAGAACAATTTGTTGTTGGGGTATCTTTTCTCATTCATTACTCTTTTATACAATGAACGAAAACTAAATAAAACAATTTTCTCTATTTATAAAACAAAAAAAAATAAAACTCCAGTACAATTCAGAATTTTGTTTTTAGAAACAATTTAGATTCTCATCATTTTATTATTCTAACAAATCCGGAAATTATGAACACTACACTTCATTCAAAAATGATACTGATTTATTAATTTTAAAAATTTTTGATGAGTATTTGTTCTCTTTTTATCATCAGTCAAAGAAATTAAAACAACAACAACAAGATACAACGAGAAAAACTTATTTAGATTGTTTTCTTTATACATAATTTTGATTAGAATCGTTAAACAGCTCGTTACTTCTTTCTTTTTTTTAACTTTTCTTTTAAAAAGAAACGAAAATTTTGAACTTTGAATATGATGTATTAATCTCTTGAGAAATTTAGTGAATAATTCAATCAACCTTATTTTAGAATTTGTTTAAAACAAAAAAATAATAAATTAAATCGAATGGATTTATTTTACTTAAAGATTGAATTATAAATAAACTAATCTGTCAAGAAATAGAAACATAATTGTTGTTCTTCAATAGATTTATTGTTAGTAAAGATATTTAAGTTGAAAATTTCGATTAATTAAGTTATATACTATTTGGTAGAATATATTAGTATCATATATATTTGTTATTAGTTTGTTTATAGTAAATTATATTCTAATGAACTATGTAGAACAGTTTATGGATTATTTTCTTTAGTTATGTAATAATTATTAATATATTATTCAAAAGAGTATAACTTACACAACTTTTGTGAAATAACAATGTAAGATAATGTACTTTACTAACCTCTGAACAAAATAAACTGGAAAGTTTAACGGTTTTACTATTTGAAAAATGATTGAAGAACCGATTGTATGGGAATGTAGATAGATTCTTTGTATACTAAATAAAGAATAACAAAATACTACTTATTTTTAATGTCTTCAAATTGTATACCAGTAATTCTATGTAATTTGGTTATTTATTCTCTAAAGAAGTGGCTTATACTAAGTTATGAAACGTTAGAAAATTTAATTTTTCTACTCATTGGGATATTACAAATAAATTATTTTTATTTATAATAATTGACCCAATGTTCAATTTATTTGAAATTATAAGGTCCAACCTTGGTGATGATATCTACAAATGTTATGTAAGGTTGTACAGCAGGCTAAGAACATTATATATTTGAATAACTTGGTCATACTTTTGATTTAGTTTGGATTTTTGTAACAATTGAATAATCATGACAATGGAAAGTGAAATATCATTTTGAACAAGTGTAGTTTATGAAAATTGTTAAAAGTTGCACCCTATAATTTGATCACTAATATGTGCATTAAATATTCTTTATCACTCTCTTTTAGCATACTAACAATAAACTTCCTAACTCCTTCACTGCCCGCTTTTCCGCACCATTATTGAATCGCGTAAATTCTTACTGCCAAGACTATAATTTATGGACGAACCAATCAGATATAAGATAACAAGTCTTACATTTTAGCGCGAAATTCATTCATTCAACTGGCTAAATAGCATTTTAGCTATCATTTTGTGATGAAAACCGTAAATTTAATTTCTAACCTTGACCATCGACTGTAAATCATAATTTGAATTCCTCGAACTCGTTCATAACCCTAATTTAGTCCTAGTTAATTGTTGGATATTTTCAAGGTCACTTAATCGTCGCCCAAAGGTCGTCCATAAATTATAGTCTCACCTTATTATCTCAGAAATTTATTATGAAAGCATGATCAGATAAATAATAAAGTAATTTTGGAATAGTTCGATTGTGCAAGTAAGATTCAATGTCAAAGTATGAAGCCTGACAAATTTTAATAAGCACATAATCAAGATATTTTGACTGAAGGAATAAATAATTCCATTATTTTTGGTCAACTTCCAAGTAGATTATATAAAGCAACTGATGAGTTCAAGTAAACTATCATAAAATAATCATGCGATACACAATTTCCATCGATAAAATTCGATCAACGCTAAGAAAGACTTGACACGCATACATTGATTATTAATCAGGTGCCAAGGAATTTTGAAGATATAATCTTGAAATATCAACAACAACCTACTGTGGGAGAGAACAAACCAGATTCCAGCTAAGGAATAAATCAGGAGGAAGTGCTGGAAGTGGATAGGACACGCATTGAGGAAAGCGCCCAACTGTGTCATAAAACAAGCCCTTACGTGGGATCCTCAAGGCCAAAGGAGGAGGAGAAAAAGACCAAAGAGCATATTACGCCGAGAAATGGAGATAGACATGAGAAAAATGTACAAGAAATGGATGGAACTAGAAAAGGCCCGGGACAGAGTGGGTTGAAGTATACTGGTCGGCGGCCTATGCTCCATTGGGAGTAACAGGCGAAAGTAAGTAAATAAGTAAGTATTCAATATTTAAATATTCTCCTTCGTCCACCAGTTACTACTTCAATCATAATCTAATATACCAATTTTTCCTAAGTATGTTAAATTATTTTACGAAACTGTATCTTCGCTCTCTCTCTCTACAACTGTTAATCGACTATATGTTGATATTAATCAACATATAATATTCCTATAATTTTCTTTTCTTTTTATTTCATCATTAAAACACGAAATACACTTAACATTGACATTAACAGGTGAAACTATTAGAATAGATAACAATTTGATAATGAATACATAACTGCCTTTTCTGTGTGCATATTAACTGACCTTTTCAAATAGTAAATATTTTATGCTGAAATAGTGTTGACAATGAATTCACTACTATTGGATTTCTCTACTTGATAGATTAAATAAATATGATTACGATGAAAACTGATTCAATTGGAATGTGAAAGAATGTTTTCATACATTTATCAGGAGAGTACCTATCTAATTGATTGGATACAATAAAGTATTTATATTAAAGAATTAGTCAAAACATTTTTTCATTGTATATGGACTTAAATAAAATAAACCGTAAGGTAGTTTGAAAAAGAAGTAAATCTATGCTGTGATAAATTACATTTTTTTATTTAAATAACTATTGGAAATCGAAGCATTACTCAGTCTAAAGCGAAAAAAAGTGTCTAATATGAATAATCCGAAATGAATGGGTTTTCAAGATTCGATGAACAAGATAAAACAGGACACAAACTACGATATTCATATACTTCTTAGAATAATAAGTTATGTAAACTTGGACTGAATAAAAATAAGATGATATGAAATGTTGTTTTCTTAAAACACAGATGTCTTGCTCGCTTCACATTTATCTACAACATGCATCTTTGGAAATTACAGAAGGAATTTTCACTATATATATATATATATATATATATATATATATATATATATATATATATATATATATATATATATATATATATATATATATATATATATATATATTAAAAAGATAATAATCGAAGAGGTTTGGCACATTTCAAGAAACAAGCCTGGAGTACTGCAAATTGATCAAGTTGATTAACAAGCCATGTCCAATTTTTAGTTCAGCCAGAAACTCATTTGTTTATTTTGTTTCACATGACTACCTTCATTTATTAACGTATGAACTAGCTTTGGCAAGGACCTGTAATTCAGCAGGTTGAAATCCACAAATTATTTATATCAAAATGGATAGCTACGCTAATTTCTTAAAATAAGTTTTGATGCTATTTGAAATGATAATATATATGTCACGATTAAACAATCAAACCGAAACAAAATTACCACTGAACACAACTGTATACGACCCAATTATACTTGAACTATTAAGCCACAGAGATAGAAATAACACGAAGTTTATATCATCATCGTTTAACCATCTAACGGCATGGACGAGTAACGTTAATGTCATTGAAATAGTATCACGACTCTAAAATGGTTGATTTTACAAATCAGAAGACCTAAGGACGTTTGGTTATTTACTCTGCATTTACACTATATCATAGATAGGCGTACTAGCACTCTGTTAGATGGATGGAGGCCATCATCAGGAAGCTCTGTACCTTGGCTTCGAGGTATTTGGTAAACCTAAACACGATGATCTTCAACCGACAGGTTTCAAGTAACTACTTCATATGTTTTTAAAAAAAAAAATAAGGCACCATGTTTCTAGGTGCATATCCAGTATGCAATCTTCAAGGATTTAGCGATCATTTTTCACTTATAAAATATGAAACCCTAGATTAATGAAACCAAGGTAGGAACATTGATAATTACTTTATGTCATAAATGAAAATGTGCATATGAATCGAGAAACAACCACAACATATTTTAAAGCATCTCAACTTGTCATCGACTCTCGTACTAATCTTGATAGCCTATACATTCACAAAATCCATTATTATGACTATACTTCAACGGTGATATCGTAACTGAAAAAAAAAACATAGTATCGTTTCGCGACTTATCAACCAGCATTTTTACCTGAAAGTTGATGGATAGTACTTAATTTGAATACCAAAGTTATTGTTATACTCAGTAAGAAACTGATATATCTTGAACCGTTTCAATTACTTGCTTTTGTGAAGATTTTAAAACGCTATTTATTCAATGAAAATGAAATTTAATTCACATAATATTGTTTAGTATCTTGATTATCATACACCAATATAATTTTACTTATTGAAGCTATTAAATGAACTAATCAACAGACTAAGTGCAGAACAGGTAGTTATTTTTTTACAAATTTCATACTAGTAGTAATATACCATTGTGCTCTTTCTATTTACAGATTGTTATATCTTAAAAACTAATATTTCGATAGCTAAAACTTTTTATAATCTATTTATATAAATGATGTATTCAACAGTGGTTAGCAATGGAATGAAGGATGGGGACACCATCCTCTTCAGAAATTGTCGCCTAGATGTACCTAAATTCTAATATTGACTTGAACACAGTGCTTGAATTCATCAACCCACCACGTAACGATAACAATCGACATGACTGACACAAATTTGTTTATATGAGGATGAAATTCGAAGAAACGTGAGACATGGATTCTATTGTTAGCTACTATACCAAATATAATCAATTGTTACCTATATTCAATAAGCCTTCTGAACGATATTGATCAAATATGATCATGAATATCAGAAATAGGGAAATGTAAATTTTCTATAAATCATAACAATCATTCATATTAACGTTATATTATTATTACTACATAAGATTACATGTTATTTGAAATAAATTACTTTCTAATACATAGAATCTAAACATAATATATTGTATCCTTATTCTTTTAATATTGTCAGAAATTATATCTAATGATTAATGTTATAGACTGACCTGATTATATTGTTGTTGTCTGATAAATAATCAGCGTGTAACACAGTAATGTAGATACACATTTAAAAAAAATGAATCGACAAAAATCTAATTTGATGATTAATTTCTTTTTAATAAACAGATGTTTTTTGGTTTGATCAAAATTATTATTGTTATTATTCTTGAACAATATTGTAGAATAAATTCATATATGAATGAATAAACAATTAATAATAGTAACAACAAATTAGATCCAATAACTTATACATATTTAAGTAGACAGATCAATTCATAAACTTTTATTTATCAAATATCCGTTGAAATTAATTATTTGTTAACAATGTAAATTGAGATTTTCTTTTCCAAAAAAAAAGAGAATCATTCAATGTTGTTCCCATCATTTTGTAAAAATGACAAGTTATTTTTCTTATTGTAAGGCAAGAATAATAGATATTGTAGCATGAAGTCAATTATTTGTTCTTGTTTTTTTTCAGTTTATGTACATTAAAACTCCGCCTGGAGCCCCTTTCCGGGGGCTACTGCCGGTCCCAAGCCCGGATAAAGGAGGAGGGTTGGGCATGGGGTTAGCGACCCCATCCCGTAGAAAACTAACTCGCTAAAAAAACGCTAACCAGAAAAAATTATTCAAACCATTTAAACTCTGCCCTGGGAGTCAGGAGGTCTTCGTTTAGAAGAATTATGACGCCTCATGATGAAAGCCGAGTTTCTTCGGAAGTCACAAGGCCGATGCCCCTTCTGACAACCAGAGCAACCATTTATTTAGGTACATCGAATGCTCGCACAATGTGGGAGACTGGGAGAGTTTTCCAAATTGCTGCAGAAATGAGGAGATACAATTTAGAGGTGCTTGGGATCAGTGAAACACATTGAACGCAAGTTGGACAACAACGACTAGCTTCAGGGGAGCTGCTGTTATACTCCGGACATGAACAAGAAAATGCTCCACATACACAAGGAGTTGCATTGATGCTGTCCAAACAAGCACAAAATGCACTTATAGGATGGGAATCTCATGGACCAAGGATCATCAAAGCCTCCTTCAAAACAAAGAAAGAGGGCATTACAATGAACGTCATCCAATGCTACGCGCCTACCAACAACTACAATGAAGACGCTAAAGATCAATTCTACGATAGGCTGCAGTCAATCGTCGAGAAGTGCCCAACTAAAGACCTGACTATTCTGATGGGAGACCTAAATGCCAAGGTTGGAATTGACAACACCGGATATGAAGAGATCATGGGACGACACGGACTGGGAGAAAGGAACGAAAATGGTGAGAGATTTGCAAATCTATGTGCCTTCAATAAACTGGTCATAGGCGGCACTATATTCCCACATAAACGCATACACAAAACCACATGGACTTCATCGGATCACACCACACAGAACCAAATCGACCATATCTGCATCAACAAAACGTTCAGGAGGACGATGGAGGACGTGAGAACAAAGAGAGGAGCTGATATAGCATCAGATCATCACTTGCTGGTCGCCAAGATGAAATTGAAACTCAAGAGGCACTGGACAACGGGGAGGACAATATCACAAAAGTTTAATACGGCTCTTCTTCGGGATACTGACAAACTCAATAAATTCAAGATAACCCTCAGCAATAAGTTCCAAGCCTTTCATGATCTACTCAATGGAGAAGAAACTACTATGGAGAGCAACTGGAAAGCGATAAAAGAGGCAATCACTTCAACATGTCATGAGGTTCTGGGCCAAAAGAAGCACCATCACAAGGAGTGGATCACGGTCGATACACTGGATAAGATTCAAGAAAGGAGGAACAAGAAAGCAGCAATCAATACCAGTCGAACAAGAGCAGAAAAAGTCAAGGCACAGGTTGAATACACAGAAGTAAACAAGCAAGTGAAAAGGAGCATCAGAACTGACAAACGTAAATATGTGGAAGATCTGGCATTGACGGCGGAAAAGGCTGCGAGAGAAGGAAACATGAGACAACTGTATGAAACAATAAAGAAACTCTCTGGAAATCACCGTAAACCAGAACGACCAGTGAAAAGCAAGGAAGGCAAGATAATCACCAACATCAAAGAACAACGAAACAGGTGGGTAGAACACTTCAAAGAACTCTTGAATCGACCAGCCCCACTGAACCCACCCAACATCGAAGCAGCACTCACGGACCTCCCAATTGATGTTGGCGCACCGACAATTGAAGAAATCAGCATGGCTATCAGACAAATCAAGAGTGGCAAAGCAGCAGGACTAGACAGCATTCCAGCAGAGGCACTGAAAGCAGACGTAAGGGCAACTGCAAGGATACTCCAAACTCTCTTCAGAAAGATCTGGGATGAGGAACAGGTACCAAAAGACTGGAAAGAAGGACTTCTGGTCAAAATACCAAAGAAAGGAGATCTCAGCAACTGTAACAACTACAGGGGAATCACTCTTCTTTTAATACCAGGAAAAGTCTTCAACAGGGTATTGTTAAACAGGATGAAGGACTCCGTAGACGCCCAACTTCGAGACCAACGGGCAGGATTCCGTAAGGATAGATCGTGCACAGACCAAATCGCAACTCTACGGATCGTTGTGGAACAATCAATTGAATGGAATTCATCACTCTATATCAACTTCATCGACTACGAAAAAGCATTTGATAGCGTGGACAGAACAACCCTATGGAAGTTTCTTCGACACTACGGCGTGCCTCAGAAGAGAGTCAATATCATACGGAATTCCTACGATGGATTAAACCTCAAAATCGTGCATGGAGGACAGTTGACAAAGTCGTTCGAACTAAAGACCGGTGTCAGGCAAGGTTGCTTACTCTCACCCTTTCTCTTTCTCCTGGTGATCGACTGGATCATGAAGACGTCAACATCTGAAGGGAAGCACGGGATACAGTGGACATCTAGGATGCAGTTGGATGACCTGGACTTCGCAGATGATCTGGCTCTTCTATCGCATACGCAACAATAAATGCAGTAGAAGACAACCAGTGTAGCAGCAGCCTCAGCAGCAATAGGTCTCAATATGCACAAAATGAAAAGCAAGATTCTCCGATACAACACAGCAGGCAACAGTCTAATCACAATTGACGGAGAAGCTTTGGAAGATGCAAAAACCTTTACATATTTGGGCAGTATCATCGATGAACACGGTGGATCTGATGCAGATGTGAAGGCACGGATTGGCAAAGCAAGAGCAGCATATTTACAACTGAAGAATATCTGGAACTCAAAACAATTGGCAACCAACACCAAAGTCAGAATTTTCAATACAAATGTCAAAACAGTTCTACTGTATGGGGCGGAAACCTGGAAAACTACGAAATCCATCGTCCAAAAGATACAGGTGTTTATTAACAGTTGTCTACGCAAGATACTTCAGATCCGCTGGCCGGACACTATAAGCAACAACCTACTGTGGGAGAGAACAAATCAGATCCCAGTGGAGGAAGAAACGCTGGAAGTGGATAGGACACACATTGAGGAAAGCACCGACAAGCCCTCATATGGAATCCTCAAGGTCGAAGGAGGAGAGGAAGATCAAAGAATACATTACGCCGGGAAATGGAGATAGATATGAGAAAAATGAACAAGAATTGGATGGAACTAGAAAAGAAGGCCCAGGACAGAGTGGGTTGGAGAATGCTGGTCGGCGGCCTATGCTCCATTGGGAGTAACAGGCGTAAGTAAGTAAGTAAGTATGTACATTAAATCATTTAAATAAAGGGACTGATCAATTACAGTCCTAAACATCAATGGGAAAATTTAAACAACCAATACAAAAATGAATAAAGGTTATACCTTTATAAACTGTGAACCCTTTACATATATATGGTGGTTATGTTACGTAGAATAAAATTGACGGCAAGTAAACTGATTAACTTTTTGAACGTCTCTTGACGATATACTTAAAGTACACAAAAGTAAAAGGACATTAGGTTGATACCCTACAATCATTCAAGGTGATTAGTAAGCAGCCAAACTCCAGTCTTCTGAAGCCGTTGCTAACAGACGCCAAAAACCTGATTTGTGTGTTCAAAAGGAGATGGTTATTATTCTTTCCTTGCCTTGGTGACCAATATTCCTTCGCTGTATCTTAATACATATATTCTTTCTTTAAACTTTTCCTTGCATTTATCACATCATTGAGTTTTATTCCAACTATCTTCCAAATTAATAATCTTATCTTGCCAACTGAACTCTACTCATTTTATTCCTATCAATGTTTACTTGTTTCTAGCCGTTTGAACTGTTGTCACAATCAATGTTGTACAATGTTCTTTTACATAAGGTAAATATTTACAATATTCAGTCTATTAAATTTATTGACACCCTTGCTACACTATACTAATATGTCTTCAATATCACTCCCGACTAAACCCTCTCATGTAAGCAATTTAAACCCATTATGTAATTATGATTTTAAATATCACAGGTTGTAAGCAGCTGACAAGAACTAACGAAATAAAAATGAATTCATGCTATTCTGCTAGAATATTTGTTCTTGCTCTTTTCAAAAGTAAAACAGTTGAACTCAGAAATTTACATCTTGAAGTCAGACAGAGAGCTAAGTGAAAAGATGGTCTGTGTTCTATTCAGGGAGATTTGGGAGAAAGGATGAGAGTCCTGATAGAACTGAAAAGAAGGATATTTCATAAAGATGCGAAAGAAAAGAGATCTGAGCGAATGTGAGAACTACAGAGGAATCACAGTACTATCTGTACCGGGAAAGGTTTTCAACAGTGTTGCTGAATCGTATGAAAGATTCAATAGACGCCCAACTTCAGGATTAACAGACCGGATTCCGTAAGGATCGGTCATGCACAGACCGAATCGCGACGGATGATCGTTGAACAATCGATTGAATCGAACTCGTTACTATACACCAACTTCCTTGATTATGAGAAAGCAATTGACAATGTGAATAGGAAAACATAATGGAAACTTCTTCGACATTATGGAGTTCATGAGAAGATTGCCAACATTAGCCGGAACTCATACGACGGACTAAAGTGCAAAGTCGTGCATGGAGGACAGTTGGCAGATGCATTCCAAGTAAAAACCGGTGTCACACAAGGCTGCCCACTCTCGCCCTTTCGCTTCCTTCTAGTGGTTGATTATATTGTGAAGACCTCCACATCTGATGGAGAGCACGGAATAAAATGGATAGATTGGATGCAACTAGACGATTTGGACTTCCCAGATCACCTGGCCCTTCTATCCCATACACATCAACAAATGCAGGTCAAGACAAATAATGTATCAGCAGAACGCCTTAAGATACACAAGGGAAAGAGAAAGATCATCACATACAACACAGAGAACACCAACCTAATCACATTTGATGGAAAAGCTCTGAAAGAGGTGAGAACTATTACATACCTTGGCAGCATCATCGACAAACAAGGAATGTCTGATGCATATGTAAAGACAGGGATTAACAAGGTACGGGCAACAATCCTATAACTTAGGAACACATGAAACTCAAGACAACTGTCAACCAACACCAAAGTCGGAATTTTCAATAGAAATGACAAGTTCTATTGCACGGATCTGAAACCTGGAGAACCGCTGCAGCCATCATCAAAAATATACATGTATGTATAAGTTTTATTCGAGATACACCGTATCCATTTGCCAAACACTATTAGCAACAATCTACTATGAAGGAGAACAAACCAGCTCTCAGATGAAGATATAATTAGTAAAATACGTTGTAGGTGTATAGGGCACACGTTGCGGAAATCATAGAACTGCATCAAGAGGCAAGCCCAGAAGTCAAAATAGAAAAGAGGGAGACCAAGAAAGCATTGCTTCAAAAATCAGAGGCAGACATCAAAAGAATGAATAGCACTTGGAAGCAGTTCGAAAGGAGAGCGAAAGACAGCTTTCGATGGAGAATCCTGGTGGACGGACTATGCTCCTCCCCGAGGGTTAACAGACATAAATCATTACTTAACGAATGTATATAGAATAAGTGTGTCACAGACGTAACTATAAATATATTGGAATTTTTTCTAAATTTAAAAACTCTCAGAGTTAATTTATTATCTTCGTATTACTATTCAATCTAACCAGTGTTTCGAAAAAAATTAGAGGTACAATCATATAGCTATAAAAGAATTTCTTCGTTTGTTTTATACACTGATAAACTGTTTGATCCACGACGTGAAAGATATCTCCTACATCTACATTATAACATATACGAATAGTTAGAAGACGAAATCGACTAAATATTAACGTACACGTATATTTCTTCAAAATTTACAACAGCTAGTGAAGAAATCAAAACAAAATGCGAAAAGATAATTTTTTATTCTATTTCTACAGATTCTCTATACATCAAAATTGCATCATAATAGAAGATAAAGGAATTAATTTTAATTGGGTGAAAACGCACATTCGTACCGACAAATCCTACCGGTCACCCTTTCCATTTTACAATGAGACAAGAAGAAAACTACATGCATAATATTCAATCAATCGGCTTCACTAGAGGTCTAGCATTGAATTCACCTATATCATTCTTTTTGCAAAACAATAAAACAACGGATGATAAAGAAAACAAGCATATTTCAACAAACGTATTATTATTAAAACGAGATAATGACTAACAGTAAAATCCAGAACGTGTGTTTTATCTGGTTTGAAACTTGCCAGTTGGATGCACCTGCACCTAAGAATGCGTTATCTACTTAGATACTACGAGTTCAATCAGCCACTGGCTTATGTATGAACTTTATCTGTAAATGTTTGCATTTGCTGTTGTTGATATTATGGACTACAACTAATCAGTTTATATTGGCATATCTGCGTTCTGGATAACGTGTTGTTATTTGAAGTGAAAAGTTCTGGGTTCGAGTCTCATGGTAAACATCAACACTGAAATGCAGATGTGCCCAAATGACGAGTCCGAAACAGGACGAAATGCAGGTACTTGGACCCACTGCTTGCCACCATCAAACTTTAATAAAGACTTGTAAATAAATGGGAGTAAAGAAACGATTAGCTCAGCACATACGTATGACAAAAAAGAATGGTAGACTGGAGGCCGTAATGTCAACAATGCGATAATACAAGCCCTTACAAATTAAGTATATTTTTATATTGAACAAAAAGCATGTTATAAACCCAAAGAACGAATTCCGATGATCTAACTATCATGGTTTACTTAAACAAACATTGGAAATAGACCAAAAAACTATTTTTTTCCCAAAACACATCCACCCGACCGTTGTTGCTACCTTGACGTGGTGGGCGGGGTTGTATATCATGATGAACCAATCATGCTATACTGTCTGGAACAAGTGTTACTCAAGGTCCTACCATGCCAGAAACGTCGGTTGAAGAGCGGTAAGACTTAAAGCAACAAAACCAAGGTCCGAAGGCGAAGTCGTACTGTTGATTGTATAGAGGTGTGACAGTAGTAAGGTGTTTCCTTCAGACAACCAGCATGACAGCGATGCTGCCTTCCCACAGGGAGGGGTGGGGTTAGAAAAGGTCGACCCTAAACATTCACACCGCCTTATCCCACGGATATCCGTCTCCAGCGGTAAGGTCTCAACAAGTACGGAGCTAACACAAAAATTACTCATAAAAAGGTCGTGTGTGACCGACCTCAAGCAGCTGTCCCTTGGGCACTGCGGTCACGCTCTCGGGTCACTATGACCAACTCTAATCCGATTTCCTTTCCAAGTACCTCCAGAAGAACCCTTCCACGGTGTGGGCAACCGGGAAGTGATAACCGCCCTCATAACTCTAACAGCACTCAAGACCACTGTATTCATAATCAACCTCCCTCGTCAATTCATATTATTCCTCCCACCTCGACTTTCAACCCTAAACTTTCTCTTTTGGCTTCCTCCTCAAGTGTCACCATAGCCAACGATTCCAGTGCGCAAAACACTGTCCCAAGTCTACTGAAACCTCGCTCCAAACTACATATTGGAGCCTTCAACGTACGCACACTATGTCATATCGGTCAGCAGGCTTCCTTGGCTAAAACCTTAGGATCTCGTACCATTGATGTATGCTGTGTCTCCGAAACACGCATACAGGATCCTAGCGTGGTCATTCACTTGACCTCACCTCGGCAAAACGGAGAGCCGACGAGACACACCCTCCGTGTATCTGGCGACCCGATGGCTAGTTCTCGTGGACTGGCAGGTGTAGGCATAGCACTTAGCATGAGGGCGGAACAAGCGCTGTTAGAGTGGATCCCCGTTAACAGTCGTCTATGCGCTGTTCGGCTAAACGGCTCCGTAAGATCTCGGAAGGATAGTTGACACACGTCGTTGCCTTTTCGTCGTTTCTGCCTACGCTCCCACTGACTGCAGTTCGGATGAAGTGAAAGATGAATTTTACAGAACGCTTTCTGAAGTTCTTCAGGAAGCCAAACGCTCTGACATAGCACTCATAGCAGGTGACTTTAATGCCCAGGTAGGTAGCTTAAACGAAACAGAAAGACATTTGGGTGGGTATTTTAGTATTCCGGCACAGCGAACAGATAATGGTGATCGTCTGCTGCAACTGTGCTCAGACAATCGTTTATTTTTAGCAAACACAAACTTTAAGCATAAGGAAAGACATCGTGTAACATGGCGACTCCGTGCACCAAACCAACGATGGACTTAAATAGACCATATTGTCATCAGTCATCGTTGGAGAAGTCGATAGAAGATTGTCGCTCATTCTGGAGTACCTCTTTGGACTCCGACCATGCCCTAATACGAGCACGCATCTGCTTGCGATGACTAATATAGTATCTAAGATACTAGCCTCGATAATTATCGGACGCCTAACTAAGACTCGTGAACTGCAAACAGGTGAAAATCAGGCTGGCTTCAGACCTGGTCGTGGACGCATCGACCACATATTCATCATTCGTCAGGTTCTAGAACACAGGCATACTTATCAGCGTCCGACAATGGTGGTCTTCCTTGACTTAAAAGCAGCGTTTGACTCTGTTGACCGAGAGGTTCTGTGGCAGTGTCTGTCATTGAAAGGCGTACCTCAGAAGTACATAAACCTTGTGAAGGCTCTTGACTCGAACACTACTAGTCGAGTCAGAGCTTATGGCGAACTGTCATCCGCTTTTTCAACCTCAAGTGGTGTCCGTCAAGGCTGTCCACTTTCTCCTTTTTTGTTTAACTTTATCATAGACATCCTGATGGAAATAACGCTCTCATCGACTGAATTCTCCGGCATTGAACTCCTACCAGGAGGTCCACTTATTGACTTAGAATACGCAGATGACATAGTCCTGTTTGGTGAAGACGCTGATGAAATGCAGAGTCTTTTGGTAGCACTGAGCAACAATGCCACAATGTTTGGGATGCGCTTCTCTCCCTCCAAATGCAAGTTGCTGCTTCAGGACTGGTCTGCGTCAACACCCGAACTAAGGATATGGAGTGAAGTAATCGAACGCGTTGACAACTTCACTTATCTTGAAAGTCTGATCAGCCCTAATGGGTTGGTGTCTGACGAAATCTCAGCACGGACACAGAAAGCTCGTTTGGCCTTTGCCAACTCACGTCACCTATGGCGAAGGCGAGATATCCGTCTATCAATTAAGGGACGAGTATACTGCGCGACAGTTCGTTCCGTTCTACTATACGGCTGCGAAACATGGCCTTTAAAATTAGAAGATATTTGTAAGTTACTAGTGTTTGACCACAGATGCCTTAGAAATATTGCTCGCATCTGCTGGGATTACCGGGTAAGTAATAGTGAGGTTAGACGCAGGGTACTAGAGAATGATGGTAAATCGGTTGATGAGGTTATGAATCTTCATCGACTGAGATGGTTGGGCCACGTGTTACGTATGCCTGAACACCGATTACCACGACGCGCAATGCTGACTAGTGTTGGAGATGGTTGGAAGAGAACTAGGGGCGGCAAAACCGAAACGTGACGTCAGTCCATAAAGTCACCACCTTCTGGTCTAAGCCATGTTGATAGACAGACTACTTGGTTGGGGTCCGCGTGAATATCGTAACTAATGGTTGAGAACTCTGGGTGACATGGTTCAGAATCGATCACAATGGCGTAGGTGTATACACTCCTTGTCTTCCCTTAAACCGTGAAATTAAAATTGCTTTATACCTTGCTTTCTATGAACTAATTCTTTCTTCCTGTATTATATTCTTATACGCAATCTTTCTTTTATATCTTACTACCATTGAAGTAACTACTTCTATGAATTTGGTGTTCATCATGTTGTGATAATGAGGTGTGGCAACCTGGTCCTACGTTGTAACTGACTAACTGACAAATCAGGCAAATCAAGTGCATTTGTCATTTGATGATTTCTGATCGGTTCAATGTATCATCACTCCATGACGTGTCAAACTATTCTCTATCATCAAGGATGTGTATAATGACCTGGAAATATAAGCGAGAAATTTATGTTTGTATCAGACACCTAATTAGTCAGTGTGGATGTACAAAGTAAACACTTTTTTTTTTAAAGTGATCATACTGTGTTGTCCCGTTTTTATAAATTAGTAGTACAAGTTTTCGCTATTGGCTATATACTTTTAACTAATTGTTAGTTCCCTTTAAATCATGTCACTGAATTAACTAGTTTAATCTGACTTCTTCACATCAAATCTATACAAGATCTCTTCTATGAAGGTAAATCAGAGTATATTTATGGTCAAAAATAAGGGAATAACCTCAAATCCAGTAGGATGATTTGTGACTTTTGACTAAGTCACACGATAACATAATAACCTTAATTTGTGTTCATGTGCTTTCAGACTTCATCTTATTTATTATTTATTTTAACACATAGATATTGGTACAAGGAGGCACCAAATACATATGCGCCACAAAGATCTCAATTGATTTGTGTGAGGGCTATGATACTGCCCGGGTGCCCAAACCGAAGCAGGTGGTTCTCTTAGGGAGCCACACCCCGAGCCTTTGACCTGAAGATCTGATCCACAAGGCAGTGGAGCATCGTGAGGAGATGCAGTCCCATGATAGCCGGTGGCTAACGATTGGTTCATACGCCATTTGTTCCTTCAGGATACTGGAGCCCATGTGCACCATTGGTTTTGGGTCCGGTTAAAGCGCCGTACATTCGCTTTTCGTCCTCTCATTTTCGTAAACAACACCTGTGTCACGAGAAGGCAGTGAGTAGGACTTCCCTGGCAGAGGCTATATACGCGTGGCCATGTGAGAGCATTTCGAGAGGGAGAGCGGACTCTCCCCACTCTCGGCCGTACCAGGGCATTTGGGGGCTTCGGACTTCATCATTAGGTGATATTAAAACTAAACATGAACCATGCATGAATATAACAATATTTAAGCATAAGGGATCTCTCTGTAGTCTAATAAACTCATTCATATTTTTCAAATCAAAACCAATGGTCTGCGGGTAACAAAAAGCACTTTAACTAGAAAAGAAAATTAATCTAGATTTACATAAATGATTAAATAGTAAAATTATACTAAATCAGCTTACTCCTGTTGACTTTAAATAACGATCTCTGATCCAATTATGAACATATTCCGGCGTAGATGGCATATTGCCCAAAATAAGCATTGTGAGTGGCACTCCAAGATATACTGTTCCCCGAAATCCTTCACGAAACCAATGTCTTAATGCCTTCCAAAGAAATTTAATAAACCAAGGATTAGGCGTAAATTTTAAGCTGAAAACCGAACCTTTAAATTAGCGAATTACTATGATGCTTAAAATGAGTTATGCACAAAAGAAGGTACTTAAAAGTTGTCAATTTGCTGATTGTAAATCATTGGGTTAGTCAAATGATTTAGCGACTACTATTTATTTAATTTCTTCGTTAGGGAAATGTTCTGTTGCTAATATGATTAACAGCATTAATCTGAAATGAACTGGATATTCTTGTTCAGATGTAATCGGGAACGATTACAACCCTAATTCACCTTTGATAGAATATTAATAAAGTGAACCAAATATTATTTGAAGGACACATCTGTTGAGTATTTATTAACCAATGTATATTTCTGACCATTATCTGTTCTGCCAAATAATACCCTATTATAACTTAGATACGTCATATTTATTTAGAAGAGTAATTCTTTTATTTAACCGAATAAAGGCAAAAACTGAATATTTTTCCCACCTTTCAGTTCGTGATTTACCTCCTGAGTTAAAATTATCATCGCTTGAGTGTAAATAGTTGTCGAAAACTTCAGTTTTGTAAGTCATCACTGAGCAACTTATAAAGTAGACCGATCAGTAATCCTTCAGTGCACATTTTAATGTCACTCACAAAGATATCATGAAACAGGAGCATCCAGTACGATAAATGTTTTTTCTCTGAAATCCGAATCAACACCGTTCAATACAATTTCGAAAATTAACAGAACTAGTTCTGTTGATCAACTGAAAACATGCCATTTGTAGAGTTCATATGAAATCATGACTGCAAATTGTAGCTGTATAAAGAGTTGGAGAAATTTTCGAGTAATTAACACTATTTGAGAATATTTAGAAAGATGTTATCCCACTTTCTCGGTCAAAACTAAACACATCAAAGTGTGCATTTTGTTTCATTAGTAGTCTTTTGTTTCAAACATATATACTGTGGCTTATAAAATAAAACTTCGTACATATAGTCACAGGTTAGAAGTGTGTCTCGTATAATACACTTGAGTGGACGAGTCATTACTCAAACCATCACAAAAGAAACATAACCTCAGACAAGATGGACTCATATAGTCTCCTTAAAGGTACACAGCTAAGAGCTAAACGCTACGAAAACTGTAAATACCTCATCAAATCAGTAGTAGAGAAAATATTGCATAAACAAGTGCCTATTAGGAGTCATAGGTAAATAATCAACATTCAGTCATGTAGTCCATTATATTGAACGGATGAGGTATGTGCTGGAAGTATCCTCAGACAGTATGATTTCCAAAAAAGTAGCGAAATGCAGAAGTTTAGAATAAGACTAAGCTCGAGAATTAATATAAAATATGGAATAAGTGAATCTATGCAGCTGCGAGAAACTCCTAGCTATTTAATCTAACACCACCAACCATGAATAGCTATAGTTTCACAGATCTCGACCAAGAATTCTAACCCATAAACCACTTAGAGTTTGAATCGCTGAAATGTTTTACAAGTATCCTTGCTTTAATTTCTTCCAAAAGTCACTTAGTTTAATTTCAAGTTTTAAAAAATTCATCGTATCTTAAGAGAACATTGGATACAATGTCGATGTGTAAATTAATAAATTCATAAAATCCAAGTGTTAACGAAATTACAAACAAGCCGGAATCTTTACACATTACTTAAGGCATGTCATCAACAACATGGAATGTCTGCTCTAATATTCTTCAAAAATAAATTTAATTTAAACGAACCAAACAAGAAATAACGTATCACGAACATACCAGAACAAGAAAAAAACGAATTTAAATATGTTCGTGTAGCGTGAATTTATTTACAATATACACAAAAATGCATACACAGAAATTTTGCATAGTTTGATATAGTACTCTTATAAGAAAATATACACAAGAAAATAACATATCACAACAAAACTATGCAGATCCAATAGACATGGGTATCCATTTTTTCAACAATTCATCGGTGTATAGATCATTAACGAGACTGCATAGATCCATTTTAATTTTCTATTATTATAAAATAAAAAGCGATCAAAACAGCTGATAAACATCAGAAAAATGTATAAATAATTACGAAAACACGGAATCCCAAGAAAACGAACTGAAAAGCTAAAATTACGATAACATATTTCAGAAGATGTTGCGACAAATCAACCGGCGATGTGAGTAAACATCAGGGTATAAACCTAAAATCTCTTTTGCTGCTAGCATCAATCTATAAATAAGTTTATCCCTCCTTCGGTAGTTTTCGATTGTTTATTTTAACAGTTTACTACACATGAACGTTGTTTTAGGTTGGGATGTAAACTACGTGTTTCTACGAGAAATTAATGATGCAATATATATGGTAAACGTTTGGAACTAGTTTGATGCATGTAACTGAGGGTTTGTTACTTCGTTGGTTATGTTGTAGTGTTAGTTACTATGTCAAGCCCATATAACCTATTCTAGCTTCTGGATAGACCAATTTATTCGTTCTTCTTGAGTCATATTTTGACCTTGTTAATTATTCACTTATCGACCTTGACTGTTTTTATATTAGTGTATGTGTGTAAAGTTCTTATCCTGTTCATCACATATCTGTAACTTATTTTCGTCTGGCTATAAATATCGATTCGCGCTTGTTAAATTGAGTTAGTTCACACGCCATCTCCACTGCACATCATTTCGTTTATTCCTCTGATTGTCACTTCAAATCAATGTGTACAAAATATACGCATTCGAAAATCCATTCTCGTATTTGGCTTATTTATTCACTGACGCGGATTAAGTCGATAATTATATACGAGGATTGGCAACATGTATACTTCGATAACAAGCAGAAATGATCCACGTGGGACCAGATATAGGGTCACTAAAATGTGGTCGTATTAGCTTTGATAGACTACTCATGTAGAAGTAAGGACTGAATAGAAGGAAGACGACAATTATCCGATATGATAAAGTGTAGCCTAAGGAGAAGTAAAATATATCAAAAGCTACATACCACGGAAAATTTATTTATGATAATTAACAAAAAGGTCTATTTCCAGTTACAAAAAACTGTTACATGACAAAAAAGAGTTACCTGGATGAGTGGTTGTATTATTAACTTTATCGATAGAATTTGGTCTATGCTGAACAACTAGTGTACTTCATTCAGCACTTAAGAAAGTCGCTACTGATATAAAAAAACTAGTGCTAATGGTAAATGGCTTTGTTATTCAGTCATATGGATTAGAGTGATTATAAGGAGCATCAGTTGTACATGCATCATACTAATTAATGCTAACAAACAAAATTTAGATTTACAGTTTTGTTGACCGGTTTTAATAAATGGACACCTATTAGTGCAACATGAGTCATTCTGTTTAATAGACACGTAAAACTGATCGGCGAAAATCACACAATATGACACCGGTTATCCATAAGTAATCAATTATTATTTCAAAATCTTTCCTGAGTAAAAGAAAACTCACTTCAATCTCTTCGGTTCTTACAAACTCGTCGGTATTTGTATATGCTTCACGAAGGCGTTGTTCTAATACATTTCTCCTTTGTACAGCTGACAAACACTTGTTATAAATAACTTTCTCAAGATCATTCACATAGTCTTTAGCTGTTCCTGAAGTATGTGTCACTTTTTGTTTATCACTTTTATCAGAGACCTTTGCTTTAATATTGACTAGGGAATTAGTTATCAATTTAGGTGAAGTACTAGATAAATTCCCAAGTCTTTGGACACTCTTCTTTTTGGAAGATGGGCTGCACGTAAGGAAACAAAAACGCCCCAAGGAAGTACAATGAAATAATAGATAGTAAGTAATAACATTTGGTTAACAAGAATAAAACTTTGCTAGCCGCAACTGATATTCGTACTTAAAGTGAAATAACACTAGTTTCCGTGATAACTTATCATTTCTGTAAACAGCTTGTTTTGAACACCATCAGTCGAAACAAATATTTGTAAAGCAGAGGTGATGAGACAAATTGACGTACTTATTTTACTATATACTTTAAGCACATATGAGAACTCTAGAGGACAAGATATCCTGTTTGAAATTACTACAATCTCCACAAAACCCCTTCTGATAATAATCAACATATGCTCACTAGTGACTGGCTTCAAGAGGTATATCCTGGAGTTCTAGTGAGAAGTAGTGACCAGTGGAGTTCAACTAGATCTGTTGTGAGATAGTAATTCACTGAAGACAATGGTGGATGTGCCGCCCAACTTCGTGGATAAGTTGAAATTAGACATTAACACCGTTGGATGCCGGCTCAATGGTCTAGTGGTTAAGTGCTCGCGCGCGAAACCAGTAGGTCCTGGGTCCGAATCTCGCGGGGGGCGAGGTCGTGGATCCGCACTGCTGAGGAGTCCCATAATAGGACAAAACGGCCGTCCAGTGCTTCCAGATTTCCCATGGTGGTCTAGCTTCAACTGACTCATGATCTTAACCACAGAAAGATTTGCAATCATTTCCTACCCCAAACCAATCAGAAGTAGCATTCAAAATTTAACTAATCAATAGTGGGTTCCAACTAAGTTCTACCTCTTAAACAAATATAGCAGTTCATATTTCAGTATACAATCCTGAATAGTTGAGGAATTGCACAAGTAAATAATAGCTTGTACAAGGATTATGTGAGTTATGAAGTTCATAGAATAAATTATTCTGG
Source organism: Schistosoma spindalis (assembly GCA_946903255.1). Taxonomy (NCBI): domain Eukaryota; kingdom Metazoa; phylum Platyhelminthes; class Trematoda; order Strigeidida; family Schistosomatidae; genus Schistosoma; species Schistosoma spindalis. The sequence continues at coordinate 73,713,884 of OX336420.1, read as the reverse complement.
ATAAATCCATTTTCTACAAAATAGTGGCCGTTCCACATATATGAATGCAATTTACTAGTTAGTTTGTGGATAATTTTAGGCAATTCATCATTAATGATGTAAATAATATCGGATAAAAGAAACTAAGTCAATGACTTTAATTCTTAGATACATCGATGGCATGAATGAGAATTAGATAACTATCGGTGAGTAACATAAAAGTAATATCAAGAGATCGATTAACACCAGTTGCCACTTCGATTGAAAAAACGTACGGTGAATGAATCAACTGACTATTGCAAACATTTGTCACTGAACTTAAAAAATGACTTTGTACAAAGAAATCCTTTTTGTACTGACTGACAATGCGAACCGCAAAGTATGATGGGTATATTAATTAAGTAGACAATTATGATGACCTTCGTTCCTTAAATGTCTGTGCAGTGACAAAAATGATGATAAATCTAGCTCAGGAAATATACGTTTATTTAAAACTGTAGTTCATTCTGAGGTTTTTGATAGTAAATGTTGAAATAAAGTTGACAATTGCTAAGTTATTGGAGGAAAACCTTATTTTTTTAAACATCTGAAGTATACTCTCGTGTACGCAATATGCATGAAGCTTTATAAGCGTTCAATATAAATGATATGCAATAGTGTAAACATTAATATAGATGACTATGAACAATATAAAATCTCATTAATTCTATGATACAAATGCAGGTACATCCAGCTGACGAGTCCCAGGTAGGACGAAACATGCCTCCTGGATTCCACCGCGAAAATCACATACTATTTAAATTTTACAATTACGTCCTGTCTTATTACTACTTAAATAAGAATCTTAAAACACTTCATTTTCAGAAGTAGAATAATGAGTAAAAATATGAACCAGTGGTAACTTGAACAATCGACTTCAATCATTAGATTTTACACCATATTTCATTTCAGTTTAGATGACGAGGTAGATTTTAATTCTGACGAAATAAACATAACTTTTCTTGTCAAGCACAAAAACCTATTTGTGATTTAAGTGGCGAATATTTTATTGAAGAACATGTTATTACTTGTTTATAATGGAATGCTTGATTTATTCTAGACCAGATGGCTTATTATAGTCAGTGTTTAATATCGAAGACAAATTGAGTCGTCAGTCTGTAGAAATTGAAAGAACTCAGAAAAAAAATAGAATTGTCATTTACAAGTGGTGAGACTAAGAGCAATAAGAATAACAACTAGTCTGTATAACTTACATGTTAAACGAAATATCTGAGTTTCTTGTTTTCTGCAAAAGAAATAAAACAATAACCTGCAGAAAAATGACTTAGAATTTATAGTTAACAAATTGTAGATACTGATTAATTTTTTTTATATAATATCAAATTTAAGCATCATATGGAAATTGTAATGGTGTAATAATACTGTGGATATATGAGTAAAACTGCAGGAAATATACTTGCGAAATTATGGCAATTTCTACACATCTATTTATTATTTTTACTTACACAAGTAAATAGTTAATAGAAATGAACGTCATTAGGGTATTGAGGTAGTTTACTTGATACAGAAAAATTTTAAAACTCATAAAAAGTTGAAAATCTAAAGTAAGATGAAGTGTACAGGCTCAAACCCTAAGCTTAACAATTGTCAATCAGATTTAGTCCCTAAATTACACAGAAAATCACTAGCGATTTTATAAATTGCTAACATAATTTTAAAAAATCGGCTGAAATTCAAACATTTAAAGTTGGCATTTTAATGTGATACTCATCCCAATTTTTAGTTGATGGAAATGTGCTAATGACGATAACATGAATATTTTACGTCCTATCCAAGATTTGAACATGAAGTCAATTTTCCCAATTATGTAAAGCATATAGACGTAGATTAAGACTTGAAAACTTTCCAAAAGTTAAATCCGCTTGGGTTTCCGTAACATAGAAACACAAAAGTAAGAAGGGTAAACAAATAAATAATAAAATTAATGGATAAATAGTGAATAAGGGTAACGACTCATAGTTTTAACAAAAAGCTGAAAACGCTATAATTACATATTATTAAGAAATAGTATATCTTATCTTTAAACAACAGGCGTAAAGCCAATACAACTCACATTGTTACCAGCCGAAATTTTCGCCATCTTCGATGGAGGCCCAGAAAGTGAATTTCTTTTCAAATTTCTGAGTTCATCAAAATAGGAACTGAATTAAATTTCACAGCTTTTGAGCACGACGCTTCTTAATTTCTAGGCTGCAGTATAAAAGCCTCTAACAAATACTTCGTATTGAAAAAATGATAACTCAGAAACAACTAATTTCAGTATCTTCTTTAATGCACTCTATTTAACGAGTACAGATATATGTTATCGGCTTTGAGAAACACTGTTACTGTGATGGCTAGTGGCAATACTCAGTCGCTCAACTGAATTGGATGGAGGGGAATTCGAACCTGTGACATACTGGTCGAAATCCGAATGCTGTAAACTCTAAGCCACTGCCAGAGCTTACTGAATATATACAAACTTTTGCTTTTCAGTACTGTAATTGAAGATGTGGCTACTAGGTTGTCCAGTCAAGAACAGATCACCTACGAAAAAGTATCATTTACAGTGATCAGTCGCTGATTAGCAGTTAGTGTCATTTTGATAAATACTAATTTTATTGCGCTCCCCTACCCGTAAATGCGAATTATTGCTTCAGGACTGATCTGCATCAACACCTGAACTAAGGATAGCGAGTGAGGTAGTCGAAAGCATCAACAACTTCACTTATCTTAGAAGTCTGGTCGACCCCAGGTGGTTGGTATCTGAAGAAATCTCTTCACGGATTCACAAAGCTCATTTCGCTTTTGCCAACTTACGTCACCTATGGCGAAGGCAAGATATCCGTCTATCAATTAAAGGACGAGTATATTGTGCGAATCTTCATCGACTGAGATGGTTGGGCCACGTGTTACGTATGCCTGAACACCGATTACCACGACGCGCAATGCTGACTAGTGTTGGAGATGGTTGGAAGAGAACTAGGGGCGGCAAAACCGAAACGTGACGTCAGTCCATAAAGTCACCACCTTCTGGTCTAAGCCATGTTGATAGACAGACTACTTGGTTGGGGTCCGCGTGAATATCGTAACTAATGGTTGAGAACTCTGGGTGACATGGTTCAGAATCGATCACAATGGCGTAGGTGTATACACTCCTTGTCTTCCCTTAAACCGTGAAATTAAAATTGCTTTATACCTTGCTTTCTATGAACTAATTCTTTCTTCCTGTATTATATTCTTATACGCAATCTTTCTTTTATATCTTACTACCATTGAAGTAACTACTTCTATGAATTTGGTGTTCATCATGTTGTGCTAATGAGGTGTGGAAACTTGGACCGATGCATATATGTAGCTGGTCCTACGTTGTAGCTGACTGACTGAAGTACTAAATTTTAGTAAACTGGTAATAAAAATAATAGACTACGTGACTTGGCATTACAGTGTATTCTATTTTAACAGAAACTACCACAATATTTCTATGAATATAGTGTTAATAAAAATTTCAACTTTTAATTTTATTAGAGACAATAAATGTATATAAATGTCTAACATCTAGCTTTAGCCTTTCCGAACTTTCTTCTATAGGCATGGTCTAGCAAATGATCGTTCAGTCAGTCAGCTGCAACGTAGGACCGGGCACGTATATGCATCGGTCCAAGTTGCCATACCGCATTAGCACAACAAGATCAACACCGGATTCATAAAAGTAGTTAATTCAGTGGTGGTAATATATAGAAGAAAGATTGTGTATAAGGAGATAGTACAGAAAGAAAGATTTGAAGTGATTTTAATCTCTTAATTTAAGGAAGACACTAGTAACTTACAAATATCTTCTAATTTTAAAGGCCATGTTTCGCAGCCGTATAGTAGAACGGAACGAACTGTCGCGCAGTATACTCGTCCCTTAATTGATAGACGGATATCTCGCCTTCGCCATAGGTGACGTGAGTTGGCAAAGGCCAAACGAGCTTTCTGTGTCCGTGCTGAGATTTCGTCAGACACCAACCCATTAGGGCTGATCAGACTTTCAAGATAAGTGAAGTTGTCAACGCGTTCGATTACTTCACTCCATATCCTTAGTTCGGGTGTTGACGCAGACCAGTCCTGAAGCAGCAACTTGCATTTGGAGGGAGAGAAGCGCATCCCAAACATTGTGGCATTGTTGCTCAGTGCTACCAAAAGACTCTGCATTTCATCAGCGTCTTCACCAAACAGGACTATGTCATCTGCGTATTCTAAGTCAATAAGTGGACCTCCTGGTAGGAGATCAATGCCGGAGAATTCAGTCGATGAGAGCGTTATTTCCATCAGGATGTCTATGATAAAGTTAAACAAAAAAGGAGAAAGTGGACAGCCTTGACGGACACCACTTGAGGTTGAAAAAGCGGATGACAGTTCGCCATAAGCTCTGACTCGACTAGTAGTGTTCGAGTCAAGAGCCTTCACAAGGTTTATGTACTTCTGAGGTACGCCTTTCAATGACAGACACTGCCACAGAACCTCTCGGTCAACAGAGTCAAACGCTGCTTTTAAGTCAAGGAAGACCACCATTGTCGGACGCTGATAAGTATGCCTGTGTTCTAGAACCTGACGAATGATGAATATGTGGTCGATGCGTCCACGACCAGGTCTGAAGCCAGCCTGATTTTCACCTGTTTGCAGTTCACGAGTCTTAGTTAGGCGTCCGATAATTATCGAGGCTAGTATCTTAGATACTATATTAGTCATCGCAAGCAGATGCGTGCTCGTATTAGGGCATGGTCGGAGTCCAAAGAGGTACTCCAGAATGAGCGACAATCTTCTATCGACTTCTCCAACGATGACTGATGACAATATGGTCTATTTAAGTCCATCGTTGGTTTGGTGCACGGAGTCGCCATGTTACACGATGTCTTTCCTTATGCTTAAAGTTTGTGTTTGCTAAAAATAAACGATTGTCTGAGCACAGTTGCAGCAGACGATCACCATTATCTGTTCGCTGTGCCGGAATACTAAAATACCCACCCAAATGTCTTTCTGTTTCGTTTAAGCTACCTACCTGGGCATTAAAGTCACCTGCTATGAGTGCTATGTCAGAGCGTTTGGCTTCCTGAAGAACTTCAGAAAGCGTTCTGTAAAATTCATCTTTCACTTCATCCGAACTGCAGTCAGTGGGAGCGTAGGCAGAAACGACGAAAAGGCAACGACGTGTGTCAACTATCCTTCCGAGATCTTACGGAGCCGTTTAGCCGAACAGCGCATAGACGACTGTTAACGGGGATCCACTCTAACAGCGCTTGTTCCGCCCTCATGCTAAGTGCTATGCCTACACCTGCCAGTCCACGAGAACTAGCCATCGGGTCGCCAGATACACGGAGGGTGTGTCTCGTCGGCTCTCCGTTTTGCCGAGGTGAGGTCAAGTGAATGACCACGCTAGGATCCTGTATGCGTGTTTCGGAGACACAGCATACATCAATGGTACGAGATCCTAAGGTTTTAGCCAAGGAAGCCTGCTGACCGATATGACATAGTGTGCGTACGTTGAAGGCTCCAATATGTAGTTTGGAGCGAGGTTTCAGTAGACTTGGGACAGTGTTTTGCGCACAAGAATCGTTGGCTATGGTGACACTTGAGGAGGAAGCCAAAAGAGAAAGTTTAGGGTTGAAAGTCGAGGTGGGAGGAATAATATGAATTGACGAGGGAGGTTGATTATGAATACAGTGGTCTTGAGTGCTGTTAGAGTTATGAGGGCGGTTATCACTTCCCGGTTGCCCACACCGTGGAAGGGTTCTTCTGGAGGTACTTGGAAAGGAAATCGGATTAGAGTTGGTCATAGTGACCCGAGAGCGTGACCGCAGTGCCCAAGGGACAGCTGCTTGAGGTCGGTCACACACGACCTTTTTATGAGTAATTTTTGTGTTAGCTCCGTACTTGTTGAGACCTTACCGCTGGAGACGGATATCCGTGGGATAAGGCGGTGTGAATGTTTAGGGTCGACCTTTTCTAACCCCACCCCTCCCTGTGGGAAGGCAGCATCGCTGTCATGCTGGTTGTCTGAAGGAAACACCTTACTACTGTCACACCTCTATACAATCAACAGTACGACTTCGCCTTCGGACCTTGGTTTTGTTGCTTTAAGTCTTACCGCTCTTCAACCGACGTTTCTGGCATGGTAGGACCTTGAGGAACGGTTGTTCCAGCCAGTATAGCTCAGTTGCTTCATCACGATAGGCAAGCCCGACCACCACGTCAAGGTAGCAACAACGGTCAGCAAATGATCGTTAGTCATCAACTTAATTTTCGATAAATGGAAAATGCTAGTAAAACAGATCAAACTGCATCTCCTCACGATGCTCCACTGCCTTGTGGATCAGACGTTCAGGTCGAAGGCTCGGGATGTGGCCCCCTAAGAAAACCACCTGCTTCGGTTTGGGCACCCGAGCAGTATCACAGCCCTCACACAAATCAGTTGAGATTCGTGTGGCGCATATGTATTTGGTGCCTCCTTGTACCAATACCTATGTGTTAAAATAAATAAATAATAAATACTTACTAGCCTAAAAAGTAATGATCTAAACGAATCCATTTTCGTGTCGTGTTATACATTACTATGTCTACAGAACTAGTTAGATAACGAAGCACCTACAAAATGAACAAGAAAATAACAAATGGTGGATATAAGCAACTCGAAACCAGTCAGTCAGTCAGCTACAACGTAGGACCGGGCACGTATATGCATCGGTCCAAGTTGCCACACCTCATTAGCACAGCAAGACGAACACCAAATTCATAGAAGTAGTTAATTCAGTTGTGATAATATATAAAAGAAAGATTGCATATAAGGATATAGTACAGGAAGAAAGAATTAGTACGTAGAAAAATAGGAAGCGATTTTAATCTCATATTTTGAGGGAAGACAAAGAGTGTATACACCTACGCTATTGTGATCGATTCTGAACCATGTCACCCAGAGTCTTCAACTATTGGTTGCGATAGTCACGCGGACCCCAACCAAGTAGTCTGCATATACCAACATGACTCACCAGAAGTTAGTGACTTCAAGCACCGATGCCACGTTTTGTTTTGGCCGCCCCTAACTTTCTTCCAACTCGAAACCATAACTGTGTGTATTAAAGTCAGAAAAATTTGTGGATTCATATAAACTTAACATACTTTCTAGCCTTTGTATTGCGTTCGTCTTTAATTAACGAGGCAGATTTCAACTGATAGTCAAGAGCTTTAATTCTAAAATAAATGATTACTTTAATTATAATTGCTTTGGTCTTACTTTTGTTGACGGCTGTTTTCCACTTCCTTAACAAGATTTTCACGTGCTTTAACAAAGCTGTCATCAGTGGCTTTAGTTCTGTATCTATACTGGATATTTTGTAGACACTTTCCACTGCAATAAATCAAAGGATATGATAAAAGTAGCTAAAATGTTTTTATAGTTGGAAATCATAAACCAATTGAAAGGTACTCAAACATTGAAACCATGCCCCATATTCCTACATTACACCTACTTTACTATGAAAAGCGTTAAAAGTTCCATTATTGTGAAAATTTTTCATACAAAGTTACACAAACAACACGATAGTCTAAAATTACAACAGAAACGAGCTCTTGAGTGGAAGGTATGAAACCAGAAAAATTAAAATTAAAATAACCCAGATACATAACTTCGTGTTAAATCGAGGATTGCAAACTAGTATGGTTGGAGTTGATGGGCTTCTGTGTGGGAAGAAATTTACTGATGCAATTAACTCTAGATTACTATAACTGCCATGAGAATCGAAATGCTGTCTGGAATTCCAAACGAAAATAGCTTTTTGCACTAGGGGGAAACTAATCTGTCTGAAAATAATCCTAAATACAAATCTCTAATCTTTGATTGTTGTCTTGCCAAAGCATACGAAAGTAAAGAGGACAAGTGATGATCCTAATCTATAGCCGGGAATTCATGATAAAATTTGGCAATAATCCGAAAAACTACCCCATAGAGCACATATCTCGTAGAGCACTTTTTCTTATCTGAGGGGATTTCCCATAAAATGATTAAATTAACAGAATAACGGATTATTACCCATGTACAAAGACAATTGGGCAAAAAAATGCTTTAGCAATGGAGCTACACTTCTCGACAGTTGAAAACAATATGAATGTTCTATCTCTACTATTAAGTCCGTTTACTTTACTTATGACCTTTTGTTGGTTCCCAAAAGCACTGAAAGATGGGTAGATGGAAACAACTAACAGCCAAGTTCAACACTGAGTCCTCTAACTTTTTTTCTAGTGACCATTAACATCACAGAAAGTGGTTTGCTGTATGTGTCCCACTTCAGAACTCGCCAAGATGTTAGCTAGTAATATAAAACATACTTCTATAACTTTGGAAATATCAATAAAAAGGCAATAGATATGCATTTCTGAAGACTAAACAATACAAATATAGCTATCCATAGGTTTTCGTACAGCAACAATAAGTGGAATCAACAAATCTTATGATGAAAATATACATTTTAATATGTGATTACGCCAAAGTTGTTGCATGAGATTTCGAGTCACGCTTGGTATGAGGGCCCCCGAATGCCCTGGTATGGCCGAGAGTGGGGAAAGTCCGCTCTCCCTCTCGAAATGCTCTCACATGGCCACGCGTATATAGCCTCTGCCAGGGAAGTCCTACTCACTGCCTTCTCGTGACACAGGTGTTGTTTACGAAAATGAGAGGACGAAAAGCGAATGTACGGCGCTTTAACCGGATCCCAAACCAATGGTGCACATGGGCTCCAGTATCCTGAAGGAACAAATGGCGTATGAACCAATCGTTAGCCACCGGCTATCATGGGACTGCATCTCCTCACGATGCTCCACTGCCTTGTGGATCAGATCTTCAGGTCAAAGGCTCGGGGTGTGGCCCCCTAAGAGAACCACCTGCTTCGGTTTGGGCACCCGGGCAGTATCATAGCCCTCACACAAATCAATTGAGATCTTTGTGGCGCATATGTATTTGGTGCCTCCTTGTACCAATATCTATGTGTTAAATAAATAAATAGTATGAGGGCTGTTGATGCATTCTGGCATGCCAAATAGATACAATTGATATGAATTTCAAACTGCCAACCAAATGGTCAAAATTCTAAAGCTTTGACAACCAAACTACTACACTACTAAGAGTTGAAATTGGATAAATGGAAGGTGGAGAGTTTTTGGATATAGTGGTAAAGATAAGAGAAATCAACCAAATTTGAAAACCTGGCACCGACCTGGTTCCAATAATTACTGATTAAAACTAAAATAATCCCGGCAAGTGAGCAATATTTAAGTACTCCAAGGGAAGTTGTGAACTTACACTGATTTCCTAACATTGACGAGCGAAAAATATACTGTGCCATGGTCGGGTTCGAGTTCATAAACGGAATCTGATCGTGAAGTAGTAACTACAATCTTCTAAAATAAAAAAGTTGGCAAAAAGGAGGGACGAATAGTTAGTTAGTCGAAACAAACTACTACAACTTGCACATGAATTATGTTTTGGCTTTCCATTTTAACGAAAATCACATATGTGCTAATTTGGATCAATCGTTCATTTCTACTTAGACTTTTGGTAAGAGAAAATGACCACCAATAGAAATGCATGATTGACTGAGATGTTCTAAGCATTTTGCTTCCAACTTATGGATTTCGGTCACCTAGATTTACGACAGACTTAGCTACCTTGGATACATGACGTTTAAAAATCCTCGCCAACCTAAGATAGGAACTAGACAACCCATCCCACTTAGGGTTAAAGTACTTAAAAGTGCTTAATATGAGCAAGATTACTACAAAATGATTGAGAGATGAACTAGAAAAGGAGCTAGTGATCTGCAGCTCATTATTCATGAATAATGATATGAACTTAATAATGAATAAAAAACTATCGCGAGTTTCTAACAAATCACTTTCCCTGAATAAATTTCTTTATTTGCAGAAACATCTAGTAGAACCATTATAAAAGGACAACATAAAAATATATAACTGGCATTAAAACATACCGGATTTTGCTGCGGTTCACAAACAAGTGCTATCTTACCGCCCTAAAGTACTAGTAAGAGATTAAATAATATTTACGTTCTGTTTGATATTATCCAGAGAACACAGAAGACTTTCAGTCAATCTCAGATGGATAAAGTCACATTTGTTACTTTGCATCGCCGTAATTCAAATATGTCGACGCATTAAGCGTATAATCTCCAATTTTTCACACTTGTAATCTCATGTGTCAATAAAACTAACCATACTCTGCGAATATAATGGGTTTTTTCGATCATACTTTATTCATTGATTTATCACCTTATCCTTATTCTACAGACCAAGTACAATAAAGTTGCGGCGTCAGATTTTAGAATTGTGCAGTAAGTAATGAAGGCCTACGACTTGTGTCAGTCCTTTTCTGGTAAACTTCTGAGAGTGTCTTATCTTCTCTTGGTTGAACCAATTGAAGTTGAAGACACCATTTCTTTGCGCAATAGATTTCAAGAATTGATGACTCAGTGTGAAAACCTGTATGCCTCGGATACTTTGTCCGTTCTTGGCTCTTGTACTCACCTGCTATATACTCTGAGTTGTCCCGTTTTGGCGAAAAGAAAAAGAAAGAATATACCAGGTTCAAAATCATCTCCCAGCATCCCAACATCAAAATCAGGCCACCTGTTAATCTGCAGAGTAAATAAGTCTAACTTCTAAAGTCTCTTTTTTCATGGTAAACCCCGTAGTTCTGGAATTATACGGGGAGCCGCTCTCTATACTTTTTCCATGATGTCTGGGTGACCTTATAAACGGGAGATTTTGGTCAGGACGCAGTTCTCAAGTTTGAGTCTGACTAGGGCTGTGTATACTGTATTAAACGTATTAGTATCTACCTTGGTAAATGTTCGTCTTAAATCTCATAGTGTTCTAAACCCCTTAGTTTCAACCTCCTGAAGATGAGCTGTAGTCTTACGATCATGACTCGATCACCTCAAAATCCTTGTGGGATCGGATCACGGGTACAGACATTTTCCCTATGCTGTACCTATATACCTTTGTATCCCCAAAGTGCATGTTGACGTACGTGTAGGTGTAGTACTTCCGGTTCCGTTACTTTTTCTGTATATAAAGTGCTAAAAGCCTTAAGTACACCGTCTCGACCGAAGTCCGCAATGAGCAGACGATTTTTGACTTTGTATTTTGGTCTAGTTCTTCGTTTAGAGGAGGCTGTTGAGTGAAAACTCACCTTCTGATTTGTCCTCCTCTATCATTTGTGATTTGTAGTGGCATTATGCCCTACCACGAGACAATATGAGAAATAGACATTAAACATTTAACGCGGAGAAACACAGAAGGATGGAGAAGGCGGGGAGAATGAGTTGAATTGGTCCGAGTTGATCGGATGGCATGGCTCGACCATGCAGACGTGGTCCCTCCTGAATTTTACCTTATACCTTTTATTCATATTAAATATATTGTACTATCTCTAGCCTAAGATTGTTCTATATCATGTATTGGCAATTGTTACAACGCAGTGAGTTGGTGTAGATGATGGTAAAGATGCCACAGGTATTCGGAGTTTGACAACGCTTTAACCAGTAACACCTTCTAATACGAAGCGCACCCACCAAGTAAAATCAAAAGACAGAAGTGAGGAGATCGAAGATATATTTGATAAGCTATCAATATATCGAGGATCGTTTGCACTAATCTGGCTAGCGATTGCGGCAGATGTTGAGCACTGCGTTCCCACACGTGATCTGGTGAGGATGCTTGACCGAGCGCCTTCAGCTAGATGAGTCCAGTAAAACTAATGTGGTCAGCATCCAATGTCGAAAACTTACAGAGCTATTTGATTTTGGGGAATTATTTACCGCTACAGATCACTCCCCCCCAGTGGGGTAGTGATGACCCTAAGACGTGGCCAGCCAGAAGTTTAAACCCAACGAGATTTTCGTTGGTAAACACTCTTCTGATAGCTTGCTAGGTTTAGCAGCGTCTTGTCGTTTTTCTTTACTATAATGGACCATGATGTACAATACAGTAAAAAAAGGTACAATGCAGATTTTCCTTTCTCGCAACTTCATCGTTCTTTTCATCGTTTTTTCCAGTCGTCCTGGAAAAGAAAAGAAAAATATGTAAGTGCATATCGGAATACACTCGTACGCGCGTGAAAACACAAAACAAGCGAAGAAAAAGGAAAACAAACTCATGCTCACGTAATAGCGTAAAAAAGGATTTTTATAATATAGCTATTTTTTGTTTTTCCTTTTTTGAAATAAAAAAAAATATATAAGCATATTAAATTCAGGTTTTTTTTTTAAAAAAAAATTATATATAGTACAAAGGAAAATCGAGGGGATATAAAATGTTAACTTGTGTCTTACGTGCAGTAATCGTTCAAATGTTCTGGAAATCTTACTCTTCTTCCAGAACGCGTTGTTTTGAGTTTATTTTCGGATACTGTTGAAGTATCAACGTGTGTGTCTGCTGTCGATTGAGGTATTATAAGGGCAGGAGTTGTGTCGTGCGATTGTATTGAAGGAAAATCGACGTGAATAGGATTTCCTTCTAAATACGCTGCTTTGAGGCGATCGATACTGATGCTTTCGTTGGTTCCGTTCTTATCGATTATATAGTACTTAGATTCGCGTTGAAGAACTTCGTAAGGTCATTCATATGTTGATTCGAGAGGTCGTCGATGCGAGTTTTGACGTACGAAAACGTGTGTACTATGTCGTAAGTCAGGTTGAACGAAAACATCAGTTGATTGTGGTCGGGTGGAAACAGGTTTAACTGAACGCATTGCGTTTGTAAGCCTGTTCGCTTGGGAGGTTAGATCCATGTCCATCGAAGAGGATGAAGGATCCACGAACTCTCCTGGAAGTCGAAGGGTCGTACCATAAATGAGTTGAGATGCAGTGTATCCAGTGCCAGATTTCACTGCATTGCGTATGCCTAGTAAGACGAGTGGAAGAGCGTCAGTCCACTGAGAAATGTTTGAGCCTGATAGTAACGCTTTTAGTTGTCGGTGAAAACGTTCCACCAACCCGTTTGCTTGTGTTGGTAGGCCGTCGTTCGAAAGCGAGTGATTCCTAGTTTCATGGTCAGACAACGGAACAGTTCAGATTCAAACTGACGTCCACGATCTGTAGTGATGGTTGTTGGGCAGCCGAAGTTTGCTACCCACCTCTCGACGAAGGCGCGGGCCACTGTTTCAGCAGCAATATCTTTGATGGGTACTGCTTCTGGCCATCGAGTAAAACGGTCTACGCAGGTTAAAACATAAGAATATCCATTCGAATCTGGTAAAGGTCCTACCAAATCCAAATGAACATGGTCGAAGCGGGAATCAGGAGTTTTAAACGAGCCTAAGGGACATTTGTTATGTCTAATAACCTTAGATTTCTGGCAGCTTACACAGAAGCGTGCCCACTCCCTCACGTCTTTATTCATACCAGGCCAGCAAAACCGTTCTGCTATAATCTTGATGGTTGCACGAACACCTGAATGAGAAAGTCTGTGCAACGTATCGAAGACGTTGCGTCGATAATGTTTCGGCACGATTGGGCGATCCCTACCTGTAGATGTGTCACAAAGTAAGGTTTCCTTACCTGTTCCCATCTGTTTAATGCGCAGTTTAAGTGTTGTTGAGGCCAACTCGTGCTGAAGATCACTGTCTTCTTTTTGAAGTTGGGCGAGTTTTAAAAGGTCGATTCCTTGGGAACTGTTCAAGGAATTTATATGAGACAAGGCGTCTGCAACTACATTGTTTGCTCCAGAAATGTGTCGAATATCTGAAATAAACTGCGAAATGTAGTCCAGTTGTCGAGGCTCACGTGGTGAGTACTTGTCCGAAGAAGAGCTTAAGGAGAAGGTAAGTGGTTTATGGTCGGTAAAAATGGTAAATTCATGGCCTTCGATATAGTGTTGAAAAGGCCGGACAGCACAATACATAGATAGGAGTTCCCTACCGAATGTGTTGTACCTCAATTCAGTGTCTAGCAACCGTATAGAGAAAAATGCCAAAGGTTTCCAGGAGTGGTTAACCCATTGTTGTAAGACTGCTTCGATTGCTGAGTCGGATGCGTCTACTGCGATGCTAATGGGCGCTTTAGGGTCCTGATGAGCAAGCATTGCTGCTCGGGCGATATGTTCCTTAACCGTGGAGAATGATTTTCGTGTAGTGTCATCTAGATTAATGGATTTCGCATTTCCACGAAGTTGGGGTTTCATAAGTAAGGTGCATTTCGGTATGAATCGTCTATAAAAACTTACCAGACCGTTAAACGTGCGCAATTGCTTGATGGTGGTCGGTTCTGGATAATCCAGAATGGCCGCCACTTTTGTTCTAAGGGGTCGAATGCCTTGCGCATCTATAGTGTGTCCTAAGTAGTCTAAGGATTCGGTTCCGATTTGGCATTTCTGAATGTTTACGGTAATGCCATGTTTTTGTAGTCGGTCGAAAACAAGGTCCAGATGCTGGAGATGTGATTCTCTGTCCGGACTTGCTATTAGGCAGTCATCAACGTGTGCATGTACGAAGTTGAGACCTCGAAAAACGTCATCTATGAACCTTTGGAAAGTCTGTGCCACGTTTCTCAGACCGAAAGGCATTCGCGAAAATTCATAGAGTCCGAAGGGCGTTATAATAGCGGTTTTTGGAATGTCTTCAGTGGCCATAGGAATTCGGTTAAACGCTTTTACCAAGTCGATTTTTGAAAAGACAGTTGCACCTTTCAAGGTAGCTGTCAAATCGTGAATATGGGGCAACGGGTACCGCTACAATGTGATTTCCACGTAAGATCTTATAGATTAGACAGTTACATCATAACAAATCTACAATTTTAGGATTAGGTCTATTATTAGAGCAATGCTCATATCATAGTAGACCGTAATTCTACATTGGTATGCCCGACTAAAGAAACGTAACCTATTATTTTTTTTCTCTTTTTCACTTGATATTTCTGGATCGATATTTACTTATATAAACCCATTATTCTAATAGTCCTCTGATTAATGCTCATATGTATTATCGTAATGTTATGTTGATTAGTTCTCATAACTTACTAGCTCAATCAATAATAAAAACTGGTCATCTACATTAACTAATTAGCCTTTGATGATTCGTTAACAAGCTTTGGTAGTATTTACATGATTCAGCGAAATAAACTTGTTTTAACATCAAGCTCTAGCAAATATGACCTGCAAATAACCTCAATCTACATTGACTATCCATGCAATCAAGGACTAAATAGTTATCTGGATCTAAGTCTTAGTGTTCCTTCACTTAATGCATTCCGTTTTAAACCATGCACTATCATGTAATATCTTTTCTTCCGACCACTGTCTGCCTAATTTCATATTCTCGAGTTCAAGTGCCAAACAACAAGGATGACATTACTACAAAAACATACGGTGAGTCTCAGCTATAAGTTTTCTGCAATCATAAGATCATTTAAGATGGCTCGTTCAATGGCAACCACACAATTATATGGATTTATTCAATTGTTCTGATTTGAGCGAGTGACAAAAACGTCAGCGGTACCAAGCACCCTGGAATTAACTGCCATACTGCATGTTTTATTTTGGATGCTTTTGATCAATACTACTCACGAATGGCGTTGCATATGTCGTCTTCTGAATAATCTAATTTTCAAAAATAATCCGGGCGAGTTTAATTATTTTACTGGATGATTTTTTGTACTTAATATGTATATATTTTCCAGTTGCTCTTACCACATATTTGTAAGTACCACTAGGTTAACTACAGCAACGTCTTATGTAAGGTTTATAATTCATCATATTCCTAACTGGAATTTTATAAGTCGTCTTAATTTAGAAAAAATTTCACTTTGGCCATGTTTATTATTTTTAATTTGCCATATATATCAACAACCTGCATGTTAATCTGGCCCGTACATGCGTTGCATTAAATCTCTATGTCTTTTAAATTTAAAAATCATTTGAATCTCCTGCAACATCTTCAATAAACCCGTCGTAGTCATTATTGCTATACGGTTTCGGGTTTATGGATTGGTCTATCATATTAGTAGCCTAGAAACACGAACAAAGTTTAGATAATAAAGTTAAAAAATTGAGCACTAGCATACTGCCTTAGTATAATAACTAAACTACCAGATAGTTGTTGGCCTAGCAAATATTTAGAATTAAAAATCCTGAGCCTACCACTAAAATTACCACTATATAAAACGAATGTTTTTAAATTGCGATTTATAATATAATTAGGTTGCTCGGATTCTTTAACGCGACAAACTTCTGCTATTTCAGAAGCACGTAAAACAACAATACCTATTTTCAACTGGCTACTCTTCAATCAACACTATAACTAGTTAAAAATAATGGTTTCATGATATTGTCATAAAGCATTGTCATGAATTGACAATCACGTAATATGACTAGTAAAATTGGAAACTAACAAAATTAGTCAACAAACTGACTTGTAATTATCATTAGATAGTGTTGTTTTCTCGGTATCTTCATCCATTACACATGTTTTTCAGTACGTTTCTCTATCAGTTGCTTATTCAGTAAATATCTCAAGACCTTGTAGTGACCTACTTTTGTCAACAGAACGCGATTGGTTCGATGAAAACAATTATTATTATAACCAATTGTACCAGTGATTGTTTTATTGTGCTCGTTTGTTTAACTGTGCTAATAACAGCCATTTTGGTCTTCCATTGTATTCCATTCCTTCTACACGGTTTTCGACTACGCACGCACCTTTTCTTGCCGATCGCATCTGTACTCCTTCGGCACGATCTCGGTATTCTTTCGATACCACGAGATTGCCAACAAATATATTACAACTACTACTATCATCTGCCTTCTGATTTTTGGCCTACCGGAATCTTATTGGTCTATTGGCACGTAGTCTTGTAGCGGTGTTCATAGTCAAGCTCAACTCAAAACCACGCTACATTTGGTGAGCCAAATATTGGAACATGCCTCAACCTCGGTCAAATCTTCCAAAGAAGGCAATTCGGTGAGTCTATTGTTTTATCTATCCACGTCTGTCGTATATTTTCATATTAATTTTTAATATATAATATACTCGACATGACGGATAACGATAAGAATAGTATTATTATAATAGACTCCGATGTACGCGTACCGAATCCTCGGCACTTTTTATTCGCGTGACGATAAATTCCACGCTTTATTCGAGAGATTCCCCAGATTAACTAAACCACTCGAGTGACCAATCGTGTGGTACACCACATAGTCACCCGCGGACCACCAGTCACGGCAAAACCACGCCGACTGGCACCGGACAAAACGTGAGTTTGACAATTTACTATCTGCTGGTATTATTCGTCCTTCTCACAGTCCTTGGGCCTCTCCTCTTCATATGGTGTGCAAAAAAGGATGGGGTTAGTTGGAGACCATGCGGCGACTACCGAGCATTAAACGTAGTTACGCGCCTTGATAGCTACCTCATCCTCCACATACACGACATCACGGCATCGCTCAAGGGCACGACTATCTTTTCTAAGATCGATCTGGTACGAGCATATTATCAGATCCCAGTCGCTCTTGAAGACATCGAGGAAACTGCTATCACAACTCCTTTCGGTCTGTTTGAGTTCCTACGAATGCCATTTGGATTTTGGAATGCTGCTCAAACTTTCCAAAGGTTTATCAATAGCATAGTTCGAGACTTGGATTTTGTTCACGTCTATATTGATGACCTGCTAATCTCATCATCAAACGTGGATGAACATTATCAACATCTTACGCTATTATTCCAACGCCTCTCGGATAATGGAATAGTAGTCAACCCAGAGAAATGTGAATTGGGTAAACCCGAAATAATATTTTTGGGTCACATCATCAAACAAGAGAGTATTCTGCCTTGCGAGGACAAAGTTCGAGCAATCAAGGAGTACAACGTGCCGTCCTCAATCAAGGAACTGAAGGCTTTCCTCGGTTTGGTTAACTTCTACCGACGTTTCATCCCTCACGCGGCAGAACGGTTACGACCATTAACCGATTTACTACGCGGTAATCCACGCAAATTAGAATTGAACGATACCGCACGGACTGCATTTTCAGAGATCAAAACGGCTCTCGCTCATCCTGACCCATCAGCCACGCTTAGTATAG
This sequence comes from Schistosoma spindalis, assembly GCA_946903255.1. NCBI lineage: Eukaryota > Metazoa > Platyhelminthes > Trematoda > Strigeidida > Schistosomatidae > Schistosoma > Schistosoma spindalis. The sequence goes on along the minus strand of OX336420.1, from coordinate 73,695,743 downwards.
CGGTTGATGCATCAGATTTTGCTATAGGAGCCTTCATGCAACAGAATATCTCCGGTAGTTGGCAACCGCTTGAATTTTTATCACGACGTTTTACTCCCACGGAGACGAGATATGGCGCTTTTGGTCGCGAACTGCTTGCAGCCTACTGTGCCATCAAACATTTCCGGCACGCAGTAGAAGGACGTCAATTCATCTTATTCACCGACCATAAGCCCTTAACGTATGCCCTGCATACCAAGTCTGACCGCTACTCACCACGAGAGTGCAGACATTTGGACTATATCTCACAGTTCACGACAGACCTTCGTCACATTAAAGGTGAGTCGAACTATGTTGCCGATGCTCTATCACGTATCCAGACGAATGCAGTTACTTTACCGGTGCTCGATCTTCCTGCTATGGCCGCCGCGCAAGCAAACGATCCTGTCTGTACAGAAGCACCACAATCTTCATACCTTCAGTGTCAGGAAGTACCCTTAGCTACTAGCTCAGGTACTATCCTATGTGATATTTCTACCGGCCTTCCTCGACCCATCGTACCCTCTGCCTATCGCCGTCTCGTCTTCGATGCCCTTCATGGATTGTCTCATCCAGGTATCGCAGCCACATTACGTCTCATCGCTGCACGATACGTCTGGCCGTCCATGAATAGAGATGTTCGTATGTGGGTAAAGCAATGCTTACAGTGTCAACGATCAAAAGTGCACAGGCACGTAGCTGCCCCCATTGGCACGTTCGCTACACCTGATGCTCGCTTTGATCACGTTCATATAGACATTGTAGGACCATTACCACCATCGCATAGGTATGATCACATACTCACGTGCATTGACCGTTTTACAAGATGGCCCGAAGCTATTCCCATCACGTCTATCACGGCGGAGACAGTTGCTCACCGCTTCGTAGAACGGTGGATAGCACTGTATGGTTGTCCCTCGACTGTCACGACTGACCGAGGACAACAATTTGAGTCCGCATTATTCTCCTCACTGACCAGGCTGCTTGGTACGGAACGCATACGCACTACCGCCTACCATCCAGCATCGAATGGTTTAGTCGAAAGGTTTCATCGCCAACTTAAAAGTGCTCTTCGAGCACACAAAAACGACAATTGGTACGAAACCTTACCACTCGTTCTCTTAGGCATCAGAACGAGTTTGAAGGCAGATATCCAATGTTCCGCCGCTGAACTTGTATACGGCACGACATTGCGTCTGCCTGGGGAATACTTCACACCACGCAGCAGTAATGATTTCGGTAAATCAGACTACGTCCATCGACTGTCTGCATTTATGCGAACGCTGTCTCCGGTGTCAACTCGAAAACAACATCGACAGGTCGCTCTCCCTCGAGAGTTATCTACCTGTTCACATGTTTTCATACGGGTAGATTCGGTACGCAAACATTTACAATAGCCTTACAAAGGACCTTTTCACGTGATCTCTCGTCAAGAAAAGACCTTGAGGGTTGATCGACATGGCCTCGTCGAGGTAGTCAGCATTGATCATCTCAAACCAGCACACGTCGATGACAGTGCCCTACCCGAAACTTGAGACTCAATGCTAGACCTATCAAACCTTCTAGCGGGATCTCTACTTCTACCTCGGATCCCACGCTAGATGCATCAGAGACCTCGTTCTCACGTCCCGGTCAACAGCACGCGTCATCTGCACCATCTACGGACGAGACTCCCGTCTTACGTCCAGATCGGTAGACCACGCCGCCTTTGACCTCGGATGAGATCGCAGGCTCACGAAGTACGAACGAGACCACCGTCTCACGTTCCGGTCGCCGAGTACGATTACCCGTACGCTTTTGCGGCTAAACGCACAGTCAATAACAGATACGGTGTAGGATTATTCCTATACTACACGCATGCTACACTTTTCTTTTTTTGATTTTTTTTGTATCCTGAGCCCACGCCTCCGACCATCGCCCGTTTGGTAACGTCGACTTCAGTCGACTTCAGTCAACTTTGGCAGAAGCTGGTTTGGCCACAAACGCTCTAGTCAACGCACTCAATCGATTATCTGGTCTCGAATTCGCCTGGCATACGCTTGGTCGTTATGGTCGCTTCCGGTTTCTTGGCTCAACGTGGTTTCGTCCTACGTCTGCAGCGTTTTCTGATTCGCATCCCTACGAACGCAATCATCAGATCCTGGATACAAACCACTCTGGTATGGTATGCTACTTCGACCAACAAATACAGCACACTCATCCTGGTACCGTTCTGCGCAAAAGACTTTCGTTGGCAATTCGAGGATCAACGATCACTTCCTGTTCCGCCAATTTCCTTCGTCCTACAACCGCACTTCTGCCGATCAGTCTCACGAATCAAACCGCTAACTATCGAAAGTGTAAACCCTTTCTAGCGGGGGGCTTCTGTAGTAACCTACTTTTGTCAACAGAACGCGATTGGTTCGATGAAAACAATTATTATTATAACCAATTGTACCAGTGATTGTTTTATTGTGCTCGTTTGTTTAACTGTGCTAATAACAGCCATTTTGGTCTTCCATTGTATTCCATTCCTTCTACACGGTTTTCGACTACGCACGCACCTTTTCTTGCCGATCGCATCTGTACTCCTTCGGCACGATCTCGGTATTCTTTCGATACCACGAGATTGCCAACAAATATATTACAACTACTACTATCATATGCCTTCTGATTTTTGGCCTACCGGAATCTTATTGGTCTATTGGCACGTAGTCTTGTAGCGGTGTTCATAGTCAAGCTCAACTCAACACCACGCTACAACCTTGTCAGTCTAATTGGAGGTTTAGCGACACAATCATGCATGCAAATAATCAGTATAAGCAGTCGAGCAAATCTCCTGAAAACTGAAAACATCAATGTCGAATTTACCCCAACACTGACTAAGGTTCAAAATATTATCATAGACATGAGCTGGGAGTGTACTCCTCTTGGTTACAACTTGTGTTCTTCCTGATAAACAAATGAGCATCATTCACTGTTGATCATCTTGTAAAGACTTATTTAGCCAGTCATCTCGCGGCACTACATCACCAACAATTACCAAGCACTATATCTCAATCAAATCGTATTCCGCCTCATGCTAAACTGCATACTTGCAAATAACTTGTATGCACCATCAGCCGTTAGGTATAGATATAAATAAATCGTCTATGGCAAGTCAGAACATAGAGTCTAGAGCATGTCTCTTACGAATACACTCATGTTTAACGAATCGTTCTTAGCTGTCTGTCCAAAATTCACATGATTATCACTTCAAGTATTAAAAAAACTTTTTTTAATAATCATTCATATGTATTAGTAGTATTACTAAATTCTATCACGGTCAAGTAAAAATGAGGTCGAGAAAATCTCCCCATAACTAAATAAACCGTATCAAACTAACTGAAACACTAGTTGGAATTCTTCTCCACGGTTATACATTTGTTCTTTCAGTTAGCCTACTAATGCACATGCAATTGGAAATCAACGCATGGACGAATTTCTGATATAAACGTTATTTTATTCCATAATTTGAACTAAATATAATACCAGTTTTAACATTCCTACAATATTGATTGTTTTTAATATTTCTAAACAGGAAATGTTATTAATCTATGGCTATTACTAACTATCTTACGGCGACTTATCAAAATATTCCTATACGGAGTCACTTCATTATAATTATAATCCCGCTTTGTTTAGCTCAAATAATCTCCACCCAAGTTTTCATTTTAAGCCTGTTAAGCATTAAACCAGACACTTTAAAATTATTACGTGTGTTTTCCGACCAGATGCTGCCGTCTTCTCTCTGATTTATCTTTCAGTTCATGAATACCCGGATGATTCTTATTATTCTTTCTAACCTCCGGCGCGCGACAATCTCTCACAATTTGGTATCGAACCAACGTCACGTTGATTCTGGTGGGAAAGTAGTGTAGTGACATTGGGCCCTACCACGAGACAATATGAGAAATGGACATTAAACATTTAACGCGGAGAAACACAGAAGGATGGAGAAGGCGGGGAGAATGAGTTGAATTGGTCCGAGTTGATCGGATGGCATGGCTCGACCATGCAGACGTGGTCCCTCCTGAATTTTACGTTATGTCCTTTATTCATATTAAATATATTGTTCCATCTCTAGCTTAAGATTGTTCTATATCATGTATTGGTAATTGTTACGACGCAGTGAGTTGGTGTAGATGATGATGTGACTTCCACGTAAGATCTTATAGATTAGGCAGTTACATCATAACAAATCTACAATTTTAGGATTAGGTCTATTATTAGAGCAATGTTAATATCATAGTAGACCGTAATTCTACAGTTTCACTCCCTTCCGTAATTGGATTGAGAATCCAAAGTTGCGTTCTTCTTCTATGATTCGAGTACGGAAACAGTCTTTTAGGCTTCTTTACTACAGATTAAGCCAACTACTTTTCATAATTTCACTGAGCTGCCTGGAATGTAATTGTATACTTAGTGCGTGTCAGTCTGTAACTTTCCATCGTACTTGCCGTGTCAAGGGTGATGGCAACGTCTCAACATTTCTCCCTTTGTCTTAGCAAACGTTGAATATCTCGGTCTAACCAGGGATGACCGTGCTCCTTCCTTGTGACTGTCCAGGACAAAAATGGTAGAGTCGCTTGTTACGTCTTTTGGCCCTTTTAATTTATCATATGATAAGATCGCCAATCAGAGACGCCAACTCGTACGACCAGAATAATGGCGCATAAACCTGTACGAGCAGTCTAGAGTTCTTATTGGTCCTCCGAGATAGTAGCTTCTCTCCTAACCCAGCCAATCCAGTCTAGAATGCTAATATCAGCCTCCACTATACGAGTCATATATTTCAGACATACTTGGTTTACACACAAACAAACTAGGCCTCATCAATACATAAAATAGAAAATAACAATTATGCACTAACAATCTAAAGTAGCTGTGGTTGTGAGGGGCTGTGACTAATAGATTAAGAATATGTTGGGACTAGTAAATCATAAAATAATCAAATGAAGACTTGTAATAAAAGGAGTATGAAAATACACATGATGTAGCTACTTAATAATTACACAGTAAGAATATGCGTATGATATTAGTCCATAAATAGCTTCCAGAAGTCGTCGTTCATTTATTCCTCATTACAATATAACACACTTGATTGTAAAATTGCCAAAAGGGAGTCCGTGCCTCTTCTACTGATACTCCTAAATCAATTATTCAGATTTTAAATGAGTCTACAGAGTCGATCGTTTTTGTCTGCCCACCATATGTTAGGACGGGCCAGAGCAAATACTTGACGGGCCATCTCAGTCACATACTTGACGACCATATGTTCACTTCTTTATAAAGGTGGGAGGAAAGTTATTTGTCTGATAGCCTGACCGTATGTGAAGACTAAGTCTAAGAGATGAGGATTTTTTGGTCATATACAGTGTGATCTCTAATATGCTGGAATAGAAATATTGAGATTCAGGTTCCCAACCATTTGCAATCAAATAATGTTTTTAATGACCGTACTTCTAAGTTTCCCCGATTTATAGACGGTGTGTTAGAGTCACCTACTATGAGGCTTTTACACTCGCTTGGCCAGGGTTTGAGTTTATTTAGGAGGACTTCATTCACTAAATATGTAGTGGCATTGGATAGTAATCCTGAGAACTGAACATGAGATAACTGGAAAACAGGCCCTCAACATGTAATAGTAAGCGAAGGTCAATAATGATGGACGCAGTATCATTCACTCGAAATTCATTGGATGGCACGGCTCGGCCTTGCAGGCACGGACATTCTTGAGTGTTGTCTTATATCTTTTATTCATATTAAGTATATTGTTCTATCTCTAGCCCAAGTGTGTTCTCCATCATATTTTAGTGACTGTTCCGATGAGATAAGTTGGTGCGGACAATGATGTGACTTCCCCGTAAGATCTAATAGATTAGGCAGTTACATCATGACAAAGCAACAATTTTAGGATCAGGTCAATTATTAGAGCAGTACTAATAACGAAGTAGACCGTATGTCTACACATATTCTGGACAACCAAATGTCTTGCCTTTTATATTTCAACCTACAGCGCATCAGTTCGCATCTCCTTAGTTTCATGCCACTTTCACAACAGACCAAGTGGTTCAGTGCTTTGTGTGCACACCACTACTGAGATTTAGCACGCTGGCCTTGAAAAGTAAAAAGTAAAATGATTGAATTTCACTATCATATACGCATGATGTTACTCATGTTTCTGAGGTGGCTATGGCATTACGGTTTTCTGTGTCAACCACGGCACTGAACTCCGTCATTCTAATTAATACTTTCCTAGTATTTGTATAGGTTGCTTAATCTTACCCTTTCTCTTTCTCCTGGTAATCGACTGGATCGTGAGGACGTCAACATCTGAAGGGAAGCACGGGATACAGTGGACATCTAGGATGAAGCTGTACGATCTAGACTTCGCAGATGATCTGGCTCTTCTATCGCAAAAGGGCAAACAAATGCAGGAGAAGACGACCAGTGTAGCAGTAGCCTCAGCAGCAATAGGTCTCAATATACACAAAATGAAAAGCAAGATTCTCCGATACAACACAGCATGCAACAATGCAATCACAATTGACAGAGAGAATTTGGAAGATGTAGAAACCTTTACATATTTGGGCAGCATCATTGATGAACACGGTGGATCTGAAGCAGATGTGAAGGCACGGATCGGCAAAGCAAGATTAGCATATTTACGACTGAAGAGCACATGGAACTCAAAACAATTGGCAACCAACACCAAAGCCAGAATTTTTAATACAAACGTTAAGACGGTTCTACTGTATGGGGCGGAAACCTGGAGAACTACGAAGGCCATCATCCAGAAGATACAAGTGTTTATTAACAATTGTCTACGCAAAATACTTCGGATCCGTTGGCCGGAGACAATTATCAACAACCTACTGTGGGAGAGAACAAACCAGATTGCAACCAAGGAATAAATCAGGAAGAAGTGCTGGAAGTGGATAGGACACGCATTGAGGAAAGCACACAACTATGTCATAAAACAAGCCCTTACGCGGAATCCTCAAAGCCAAAGGAGGAGGAGAGGAAGACCAAAGAGCATGTTACGCCGAGAAATAGAGATAGACATGAGAAAAATGAACAAGAAATGGATGGAACTAGAAAAGAAGGCCCGGGACAGAGTGGGTTGAAGAGTAGTAGTCGGCGGCTTATGAAAAATGAATGACCTGTTGGCGTGGTCCGTTTTAACAAGCTGTGAAGTTTTGTCACCAGTAATCTTCTCATCCCTTCAGTCCAACCCGGCAACAAATAATAAGGTCTCACTTTCTTCCCTCAATATTCTGGGTGTAACTGTAAGCCCACTACGGACCTTATTATGTCTTTTGGCTGGATTATCAACACTGAACAGGCTTTGCAACTCCATAATTTGTTTTGCATCGATATGTAAACCCGGAGCTGAAACCATTGGCTCCCCTATCTTCGAAGCATATTTTCCAATGAAGATCATGCTTCTCCTTGAAAATGTTTACCGATGGGGCTAATATCATTTGTATGGGTAGGGCGTTCCAGTGATTGACCGCTCGACGAGATAAATGGTACCCCATTTTAAGTTTATGAGATCTCAGTTTATGGAATTTATTACTATGACCTCGGGGGTATTTAGTTCTAGAGGAAGCAAAAAGATAATACATTTCAATACCCGAACCGTTGCCAATAATACGGAATTCTAATACGGGGTCTCCTCAAGTTCTTTGATATGATGAGAGGAAAACGTTCAGGCGCCTTAAGAGCTCGTCGTAAAGGAATTTGGAAGGATACTTCGGAAGTTTTTTTCCCGCAGGGTGAACACGCTTGAGTGCGTTTTCTTCCCAAATCTTCCTGAACAGTGTAAAGCATGTGTAGAATTATGGTCTTCTATAATATTAGTACTGCTCTAATAATAGACCTAATCCTAAAATTGTAGATTTATCATGATATAACTGTCTAATCCATAAGATCTTACGTGGAAGTCACATCATCCTCTACACCAAATCACTGCATCGTCACAATTTCCAATACATGATTGAGAACAAGCTTAGGCTAGAAAAAGAACAGTATATTTAATAATAATAATTTATTCTCAAATAACAGTTTGTTACATGAGGCATGCCAGTTTACAGGCAAGATCGAATTGATACAAATGATACAATTTCCAACTGTAGTAAATTACTCAACTGGGTCGATAATTTATAAGATATGAATGTAGAATGGTTTTAGTCAGTTTTACAGTTGGCGCGCTTCATGAAAGTTGCGTTGCGACGTGCAATTGAGGGTCGATAATAGGTTCATGTGCAGTTGAGGGCTTCTAGAAATCGCAATCTTATATCCCTTTGGAATATTTGAGGCTTTAAAGATGGTGCAAGACGAGGTCACCCGTTCTGTATCCCAAGCGGGCTGAAAAATGGTGCAAGAAAAAAAAGAAGGCAAAAAGGACGAGAAGCAGAGCAGCCAATGTTCATGAAGAAATAGTTAAGGTACGACTACTCAATCTCATTCTCGTTTATTAAAGTATTTATTAAGCAGGAGCATCCTAATAAATTAAAGAAAATACGTGTAGACAAGGTATGAGTGGATAAACAACTGACAAATGGAGGTGGTTCAGAAAGAAACTGAGAGTATGAGAATATGTAGTTATAAAATATAGTGCTAAAAGCAGTGTTATGATACACAAATGGCCGTCTCCCTTTTTTTATCGACGCTATTGGAGCCTTTTTTAGATTTTATGGGATCTTGAGTAGACTTCGTTTTTTAGCGAATTGTCCGGTTTGCTTGTAATAGGATTACTGGGTAGAAAGTCAAACCAACTAAACGTTCTAAACACGATTTAATGAAGTATTTAGCATGATAAATCAGCATCAATACCACTAGTTCGTGACATTCCACTAGACCACAAGGAGCCTTAATTTAACAAAATGTTCCGCCACTCAACTACTCTCCCACCAGAATCAACGTGATGTTGGTTCGATACCAATTTGAGTGTTATCGCGCAAGAATAATAAGAATCCTCCGGGTATTGATAAACTGAAAGATAAATAAAAAAGAAGGCGGCAGCAACTGGTTGGAAAATACAACTAATAATTTTAAAGTGTCTGTTATAATGCTTAACACACTTAAAATAAAGTTTTGGGTGAAGATTATTTGGGCTAAAAAGTGCGATTATGATGATGACGAAATGATTACGTGTAGGAATGTTTTAATAAGTCGCCGTAAGATGCGCTGTAATAGCCGTAGGTTAATAACCTTTCCTGTTTAGAAATATTAAAAAAACAATCAATATTGTAGAAATGTTTGGTTTAAATTATGTAATCAAGTAACATATATGCCGGTAAGATGTCAATGAGTTGACTTCCAATCGCATTTGTATTATCAGGCTAACTGAAAGAACAAAAGTATAACCGTGGAAAAGAAGGACTCCAAGTAGTGTTCCAGCTAGTTTGATACGGTTTATTTAGTTATGGGGAGATTTTCCCCACCTCATTTTTACTTGACCGTGATAGAATTTAGTAATACTACTAATACATATGGATGGTTATCAAAAATAAAAGTTTTTTAATACGTGAAAAGTGATAATTATGTGGATTTTGGACAGATAGCTAAGAGAAATTCTTTAAACTGGAGTGTACTCGTTAGAAATATGCTCTAGACTCAATATTCTGATTTGCCATAGACTATTTATTTATATTCATACAAGTCATTTGTAAGTATGCAGTTTAGTATAAGACGGAATACGATTTCATTGAGATATTATTTTTATTTATTTATTTTAACACATAGGTATTGGTACAAGGAGGCACCAAATACATATGCGCCACACGAATCTCAATTGATTTGTGTGAGGGCTGTGATACTGCCCGGGTGCCCAAACCGAAGCAGGTGGTTTTCTTAGGGGGCCACACCCCGAGCCTTTGACCTGAACGTCTGATCCACAAGGCAGTGGAGCATCGTAAGGAGATGCAGTCCCATGATAGCCGGTGACCAACGATTGGTTCATACGCCATTTGTTCCTTCAGGATACTGGAGCCCATGTGCACCATTGGTTTTGGGTCCGGTTAAAGCGCCGGACATTCGCTTTTCGTCCTCTCATTTTCGTAAACAACACCTGTGTCACGAGAAGGCAGTGAGTAGGACTTCCCTGGCAGAGGCTATATACGCGTGGCCATGTGAGAGCATTTCGAGAGGGAGAGCGGACTCTCCCCACTCTCGGCCGTACCAGGGCATTTGGGGGCTTCGGACTTCATCATTAGGTGATATTAAAACTAAACATGAACCATGCATGAATATAACAATATTTAAGCATAAGGGATCTCTCTGTAGTCTAATAAACTCATTCATATTTTTCAAATCAAAACCAATGGTCTGCGGGTAACAAAAAGCACTTTAACTAGAAAAGAAAATTAATCTAGATTTACATAAATGATTAAATAGTAAAATTATACTAAATCAGCTTACTCCTGTTGACTTTAAATAACGATCTCTGATCCAATTATGAACATATTCCGGCGTAGATGGCATATTGCCCAAAATAAGCATTGTGAGTGGCACTCCAAGATATACTGTTCCCCGAAATCCTTCACGAAACCAATGTCTTAATGCCTTCCAAAGAAATTTAATAAACCAAGGATTAGGCGTAAATTTTAAGCTGAAAACCGAACCTTTAAATTAGCGAATTACTATGATGCTTAAAATGAGTTATGCACAAAAGAAGGTACTTAAAAGTTGTCAATTTGCTGATTGTAAATCATTGGGTTAGTCAAATGATTTAGCGACTACTATTTATTTAATTTCTTCGTTAGGGAAATGTTCTGTTGCTAATATGATTAACAGCATTAATCTGAAATGAACTGGATATTCTTGTTCAGATGTAATCGGGAACGATTACAACCCTAATTCACCTTTGATAGAATATTAATAAAGTGAACCAAATATTATTTGAAGGACACATCTGTTGAGTATTTATTAACCAATGTATATTTCTGACCATTATCTGTTCTGCCAAATAATACCCTATTATAACTTAGATACGTCATATTTATTTAGAAGAGTAATTCTTTTATTTAACCGAATAAAGGCAAAAACTGAATATTTTTCCCACCTTTCAGTTCGTGATTTACCTCCTGAGTTAAAATTATCATCGCTTGAGTGTAAATAGTTGTCGAAAACTTCAGTTTTGTAAGTCATCACTGAGCAACTTATAAAGTAGACCGATCAGTAATCCTTCAGTGCACATTTTAATGTCACTCACAAAGATATCATGAAACAGGAGCATCCAGTACGATAAATGTTTTTTCTCTGAAATCCGAATCAACACCGTTCAATACAATTTCGAAAATTAACAGAACTAGTTCTGTTGATCAACTGAAAACATGCCATTTGTAGAGTTCATATGAAATCATGACTGCAAATTGTAGCTGTATAAAGAGTTGGAGAAATTTTCGAGTAATTAACACTATTTGAGAATATTTAGAAAGATGTTATCCCACTTTCTCGGTCAAAACTAAACACATCAAAGTGTGCATTTTGTTTCATTAGTAGTCTTTTGTTTCAAACATATATACTGTGGCTTATAAAATAAAACTTCGTACATATAGTCACAGGTTAGAAGTGTGTCTCGTATAATACACTTGAGTGGACGAGTCATTACTCAAACCATCACAAAAGAAACATAACCTCAGACAAGATGGACTCATATAGTCTCCTTAAAGGTACACAGCTAAGAGCTTAACGCTACACCCCCGCCACGTGAAGGCAGTGAGTAGGACTTCCCTGGCAGGGGCTATGTACACGTGGCCATGTGAGAGCATTTCGAGAGGGAGAGCGGACTCTCCCCACTCTCGGCCGTACCAGGGCATTGATCAAGAAATACGGATTAACAATAAGAGGTTTCGTTTCTTTAGTCAGGATCACCAATGTTCTCAGGGCCCAATGCCACTACATATGCCCACAGTTACTTTAGTGCTTCGACTGGCATATCGTCAGGTTATGCTGCATCCCCACTCTTGACTTGTTAAGTGGCTATCCTGATTTCTTTGATCGTTGGTGGAGTGACAGCTGTAGGAAGGTCTGTGTGTGTTGCTTCGCTATCCAGTGGATTCAATGAAGCTGACCTATCCAAGAGTTCCTCGAAGTGTTTCGCCGATCTGTTCTCGAATTTCAGTGACTGGCTTGCTATCTTTATCCTTGGCCGGATTCTCTGTCTTAGCAGCGCATTCATGAATGACTGATATGTTAGCTTTCCATATATTTGGGCGGGGTGTGACCTGATCCTATAACATGTCCCTAGTTCTAACCAAGAATGACAAAACAGCGTGATCACTGTTCACTAACGGTGGGAGAACATTTAGGTCGACAATTTCTTCAGTATCATGAGTGATTACCAAGTCCAACAGAGAAGAACTTTGGTTAGCACCAAAACGTGTAGGTTTGGATACATGCTGCACTAATGCATGCTCCATTATTGTTATCAGGAACCTACTATCAAAGGAGTTTATAGGTCCTTCTGTGGTCATCTCAGTCCAACTAATGTCAGGTGCATTAAAGTCTCCTATTATCAAGCATCTGGTATCGGCACTCCAAAGATGAATGTGCTCTAAAATAAAGTCATCAGCTAAGCAGGTTGGGCTGCGATAGATGACACGGAGCATAAATGTACTACATCCGATATCCAATTTACAGCCAATGACTTCACAAGTACCGCTGTCATGGGATTCTCTAGCAGAGGAGCGTATATTTATATTATTGACTATATATAACAGGACGCCACCTCCTTTTCTACAACTATGTCTATCACTCCTTAGGTAATGGTATCCCGATAATTCTGGAGTAATGTCGAAGTCATGGACTAACCAAGTTTCTGTCACTGCTACGATGAGTGGCCTTAATCTGTCCACTGATGCTTCTAGCTCATAGAACTTATTTCTTAGGCTACGAGCGTTGGCATATAAGACTCCTAGGTAGAACGGCCTATCCACACAGGCCTTGGTAGCATTCGCTGACTATCCAAAAGCCCACTAACCGGAGGTTTCCCTCACCATTTTGTTGGCGGATTTCTAGTTCAGCTAGTGCTTTCTTTCTTTTTATTCTATCTTCGATAGACATATCAGGTCTAACTCGGATATCGGAATTGTCGTGACAACGAGCATTACTTAACAGGAGGTTTCGTTGCCTCTCTGATCCTAGGATTACCTTAAGGAGTCTGCATGGTCGAGGTTCAGCATTGTCCTCGGTCTTCTTGCCGATTCTAACCAGCTTTCTGACCTGGACTCCTTTAGAGTTATCTGGTAAGATAATACGATTATGTTCTCCCAGCTTCTCTAAATCATACGCGTGTCTAATTTTGGGATCAGGGTCGTTTGACTCCAGTAATTTGCTTACAATAATATTCGATTCTTCTTTTCAGTCACGCCTAGGTGGGTTTCCCTCTTACTATCGGATTTTGGTAGTGCGTTTTGTGACTCACAATGGGAGTCCACCAATGACTTGCTAACCACCTGCCTACTGCCCACAACCTTTTTCTTTTCGCTTCGTTTTTTCGTACGGTAGTCCATTATTCATCCATCAGGACACCGGGACTATTTGGAACAGTGACGGTCTTATTCAGATCTTCAGTTCCCACTAGAGGTGCATGGTTACCGATATCAGTTTCAAGTGGTGCTTCTTCCCTCGTTAATGATAACGGAGATTTCACTTTTCCGCCAATCAAATTCAGGCGTTGGGGGCGTCTTGTAACAGCAGGTACTACACTGACACATTCGTCACTGTCAATGCTCGTGTTATCAGCGTATGCGCTATCGATTTTCTTACAGGCCAAAGCCAATAGACTCATAGCCTCTTGTATTAGTAACGTCTTATTTGCACAGCAAAACATGCAAAGCCAATGTGAGTTAGGCTTCGAACATCTTTTGTATGCAGTGGGACTTAAACGGGTGCACATCTTATGGAACCACCTTTTGCATTCATCACACTGCATTCCTTCCTCCACAGGGGACAAACAGTGTGGTTGTCCACATTTGTGAGTACTACCAACTATTTTAGTCAGAATAAGGTGTAAAACACAATATGATCGCAGTATGGTCATTAGTGTCAGTCAATGAGGAAGAGGGTACCACAAGACAAATCTTAGCAAGATTTAAAACCTTAACTAAAGTACTTTAATATAGACCAAGAATGCTTTTGATGCAACAATTACACAAAAGTAAGGATAATCACAACAAGTACAAAATCACTGCCCTTTTTGAACACTCGCTAGTATTGAATCCAAGTCAGCTTATAATGTAAGATAGAATTGCCTATTTTGCGTGTAGCGAGAAAAATGTCTTATTCATTAATTAGGTTTGCAGCAATTCATTTGATTTTTCACTTCATGTTTCTGGATGTTTGCTTATTGTGAATTGAGTCTTCAGTTGATCTAACTGCGGGCTTTCGACTTGTTCAAGGTTGATTAAGTTACCCAAGGTCGTTGGGACAAGAGTGTGGTAAGCTTGGGCCCGACCTTTTGTGGCGCGCTCGGAACCTAATGTCAATTTCTAGTTCCGGTTATCAGTTTGTTTTTCATCGCCGCCCGTTGTTGATAAATTTTCCTATTCATTTTCAGTGCATATTCACTGAACAGAATATTCTATATCCTCATCTAGTCGTTGGGTCTATTCCTCTTGTTCTCCCTTCTAGCCTAACCTACGCTGCTCTGCATTTTTCCGCTGCATCAAAAATACTTTTGATTTAGACACCAATAGCCTTTTTTAACACTTCAATGCTTATGTGGCAGAATCAGTTGTACACGTCAATTTAGTGGCAAGTTTGAGCTACTCCTGAAGACTCAGTCTCTTCGTCTAACCAGAACACAGTACATATAGATACATATTACTTACAATGTCATATCTAGGATTTAGGTTCATTATTATGGTTTGAATTGAAATTAATAATTAGAGCTCTCAATATTATTTAGTTTGTGCATTAATGTCGAAGATGTAGAGTTTTAAATTTATTATTTGACCTAAAAACTAAATATGACTTGAGTTAGGATTTATGGCACATATTTAAACATTCCAAATCCTGTCTTGAAGTAGTCTTAAAGTAGTATCGAGGTTTATTTTTGTACACAAGAAGGACTAAATGAGTAAAAGCACACGTTTATGGTGTATTTTTTTTATTGATTCCATTACTGTTGCTCACAATCTATAGGTATGAGAATTTGAAGTTCAGTGGATTGCGTTTATCATACAATGTCTTCACCAGTCGATCCAGAAGAATATTCGTTTGTCGCGTATGGCGATCCTTTTAGTGATGATGAAGATGGTTTGTTTGTGATTTAATAAAGTTCATTTGTTATTAGAGCAAAGCAGATTTCGTGGCCTTGCTTTGGGTAAACGTAAAGCTATTCCATCCGCCTATGAAAACCGCGTACTGAATGAAAAGGGTCGGCCTATGAGGTTTCACGGGGCATTCACCGGAGGATTTTCTGCTGGATATTTCAATTCAGTTGGGTCTAAAGAGGGTAAATCCAGAAGTTACTTGCTTTTGTATACTGTTAAGTATTTTTTTCTATATGATTCTTGGAAATCATAGTTTGAGTTGTATGGCAACACTTAAGCCCCTTACCCTTCGTGGAGGAGCATAGGCCACCCACCAGCATTCTCCATTCAGCTCTGTCCTGGGCAATCCTTTCCAGTTGCCTTTCAATCTTTTCATGTCTGCTTCCAATTCTCGACGCAGTGTGTTCTTCGACCTTCCTCTTTTCCGTTTCCCTTCAGGATTCCAAGTTGGCGCTCGCTTCATGATGCCGTTTGATGGTTTCGCCAATGTTTGCTATGCACTTCTAAGGTCTTTTCCTAATTTCCTCCTAAGCTGGTTTGTTCTCTTCTATTGTAGGCTGTTGCTGTTGGTATCCGTCCAATGGACATTGAGTACCTTATTAGACAGTTGTTTATAGATACTTGTACCGTTTTTATGATGGTTGTAGTTCTTCGCGTTTCAGCTCCATACAGTAGAACCATTTTGACGTTCGTATTGAAGATTCTGATTTTGATATTGTTACTAAAATTACTACTGGTATGATAAGTTTTGATATTTTGTTGAGATTACAAAGTTAATTTACGTATTTGCATGCATACTGAATCACTGGTTTTATAAACACATAAATAGTATGTTATTATTGATCGATTATTTCTTAGTAAAATAGAGTAGAACCGTCTTGATGTAGTTTGTCGTATGAGTTTCGTATGATGTTGATAATCTTTTCAGCTACTCACTTCATAGTGTTGAAGAAGTTTCCATAATGTTCTCCTATTCACACTGTCAATTGCTTTCTCATAATCAAGGAAGTTGGTGTGTGGGATTGCCGACCGCATGCTCAACCCTCCTCCTTTGTATGGGCTTGGGATCGGCATTAGTCCTAGAAGAACTATAGGCAGAGTTGTATGGCAACACGGTCTTGATTATTTTGTAATCTCGCCTACTATTTTTGGGCGATTGTTAGATATGACGTTCAATTGATATGAACATTGTGTTCCTGGCAGGTTTAATCACCAAGTGAATAACTTGACCCTGAACAGTGGTCATTATTATTTCATAATGACCAGTGATCTCTGAGGGCTTTTCAGCGCTACTTATATATTTAAAGAAAGAAAAATGAATTGATTGTTTAGTATGAATCCAAGTTATGCGTCTAACTCACAGTCAGTCAGTCAGTCAGCTGCAACGTAGGACCAGGCACGTATATGCATCGGTCCAAGTTGCCATACCGCATTAGCACAACAAGATCAACACCGGATTCATAGAAGTAGTTAATTCAGTGGTGGTAATATATAGAAGAAAGATTGTGTATAAGGAGATAGTACAGGAAGAAAGAATTAGTTCCTAGAAAGAAAGATTTGAAGTGATTTCAATCTCTTAGTTTAAAGGAAGACAGAGAGTGTATACACCGACGCCATTGTGATCGATTCTGAGCCATGTCACCAAGAGTCTCCAACCATTGGTTACGATAGTCACGCGGACCCCAACCAAGTAATCTTCATCTACCAACATGGCTCAGACCAGAAGTTAGTGACTTCAAGCACTGATGCCACGTTTTGGTTTGGCCGCCCCTAACTTTCTTCCAATCATCCTTAATACCGGTTAGCATTGCACGTCGTGGTAATCGGTGTTCAGGCATACGCAACACGTGGCCCAACCATCTCAGTCGATGAAGATTCATAACCTCATCAACCGATTTACCATCATTCCCTAGTACCCTGCGTCTAACCTCACTATTACTTACCCGGTGATCCCAGCAGATACCCGCAATATTTCTAAGGCACCTGTGGTCAAATACTAGTAACTTACGAATATCTTCTACTCTTAAAGGCCATGTTTCGCAGCCGTATAGAAGGACGGAACGAACTGCCGCGCAGTATACTCGTCCCTTAATTGATAGACGGATATCTCGCCTTCGCCATAGATGCCGAAAGTTGGCAAAGGCCAAATGAGCTTTCTGTGTCCGTGCTGAGATTTCGTCAGACACCAACCCATTAGGGCTGATCAGACTTCCAAGATAAGTGAAGTTGTCAACGCGTTCGACTACTTCACCCCCTATCCTTAGTTCAGGTGTTGACGCAGACCAGTCCTGAAGCAGCAACTTGCATTTAGAGGGAGAGAAGCGCATCCCAAACATTGTGGCATTGTTGCTCAGTGCTACCAAAAGACTCACAGCTGTCGTTTAATTTATTTTCCAGAGAAAAAAATCTTTCAAGGCTAATTGAAATAAAAAGATTGCAATATGCTCCTTAGTTTTTATGTTGTATATATCCGTTTTCAGGTTTATTATATTCACAATCATACAATCCTGTTAATTCACCAATTTGACTTTTTTATGATTATTTTTGCAGGTTTTAAACCTAAAAGCTTCCACTCCTCTCGTAAAAATAGACAGAGGGATTTAGATGGAAAGTTTGCCCAACATCCAGAGGATTTTATGGATGATGAAGTAAGATTTATTTAGTACTGAGTCCAATAGATTTTATTCAGTCAATTTAATATGACCATCTACTTGGACAAAATTCTAGCAGTAACATTCTGCTGCAGATACTTAATCTGACAAATATGGATTTCTCGAAAACCGAGGTTGATTGAAAATGACTGAGTCTTTGGGGTAGATTAGTGCATTTCTATTGTTATCGGTTCCACATCTACGTAGTAGTTTTCGAACTATATCTGAATAATAACGTTTACTGAACTGTCTAGCATAATGGTATCCTAAGCAGCGTGTTCCATGAAAATACCTTGATTAGGTCATTATGACAGGCACACCTGATCAATAGGCCGAGATAACAGCTACAGTTTGATTCAGGATGATTATCAATGGAGGTCTGCATATTAGGGCATATCATTGAAGATAGAGCTCAATAAATAATGAATAACTACATATTATAGTCCTTCAATAGTATGGTTTGTTTATCAACATATCTTTAACGATTTGATTGAACGGGTTAAATACTCTTAAAACTTTCAGTTCTGGGTTGTTCAGATTGTTGAATTTCATTAAATTCATGAACCGATCAATGTCAGACCATTATTGGAAACCTGAAAGCACTGGATGGCCGTTTCGTCCTAGTATGGGACTCCCCAGCAATGCGCACCCACCATCCCGCACACGGGATTCGAACCGGAAATCTTCGGTCTCGCGCGCGAACACCTAACTTCTAGGCCACACCGAGAATTCCCGGAGTTCTAGTGAGAAGCCCTCAAAAGACAATGGAATATAGTCGCTCAACATCGCGGATTGGTTGAAGTTGTACATTGTGTTGTAACGAGCGGTGTCCGAAATCTGGTACAGATGCACTATGTGCTACGCACTAACTCCTCCGTAGCTGACTGCCGAACAAAATGTATATATATATATATATATATATATATATATATATATATATATATATATATATATATATATATATATATACCACTTTTATCCTTAGGAAATTGATCTGTTCCTTAGCTAATAAAATGCATTTGTCCTTTGGGTCACTTCTGATTGCCATCGATTGACCTTTTCATTAGACTACTTTTGATTGATTCTCCATGTCACATTGATATCAGTGGATGGCAGCTCGGTGGTTTGCAGCTTAAGCGTTCGCGCGCGAGACTGAAGGTGCTGGGTTCTAATCTCGTGTGCGAGGTCGTGGATACTCTTAAAACGTCAAATGTATAGGAACATGTTGGAATGTTTCTAGATAATAGGCTTACTATTGATTGATCACTGGGTAGTTACTGATGTCATGTGTTTCAGGTCCTTCATAGTTCAGATCGAGTTTGTCGATCAAATTACAATTCGACCGCTAGTCTAGGCGGCTCAACATGGCATGCATTATAATGATAGGTACACCTAGATTTTTGTGTTACCTCGGTTGAAGTAGCTTAATCCTAAAGTGGTGCTTAGGGATGGCAGCACGGTAAGTTCATAATCTAATCAACCAACTTACTTTTTAATCAAAGATGGATAGTGGCTAGCAGTGGAGTCCAGGACGCGCGTTTCGTCCCATTTGGGACTCGTCAGCTGGATGAACCTGTATATCAGAGTTGGTGTTCACTCTGGGACTCGAACCCAGTACCGCTCGCTTCAAACGCCATCGCGTTATCCACTTAGCTACATCCAGCTGACAAGTCCCAAATAGAACGAAACGCGCGTTTTGGATTCTACTGCTAACCACTATCCATCTTTGCTTAAAAAGCTTGTGACTTAAGGCTATATCGAGGCGATTCGCATAGTATGCACATATTCCAACATGAGACTGATCGATTGCAGTCCTAAATAACAATGGGAAGATACAAGTAAAACAACACCAAGTGAATTTCAACTTACTTTTTGCTATTTCCTTCGTGGTATCACGAGTCAGTTATCAGATATCTCTAGTCATTAACAACAACCTCTTTTATTCATATTGTAGAGCAGGGTATCTTGTTAATATGTATTCTTGACCCTCCACAGGCATTTAAAAATTGATAGAGTATCTAAGCCCAATCAGCACTTGTTTCTGGGCACACATATCTAATCGATTAATACCACTCAGTAATCAAGTAATTTATGAAACATATTGTTTATGAGAAACGAATATTATATGGATGGATAATACTGTATTAAGTTATAATGTTATCTAATAGTGTGAAAATGTTTTTGTAATCACCTCTTAGGATTTCGGAGAATTTGGTATTGCTCCAAGGCGTATTCGACCGACTCATGAATTTGATGACACTCATGTACGTGATACATTGCAAATAGCATTAGGTGATCAGTCTGTGATTCCACAAGCTGGTTCACTTTTGAAAGGATTAATTGTAGCTACCAGGTGAGATTACTCTTTTCCATGTTTCAACGTCTTAACCTTTTATATTGTTCAGATGTACGAAAATTAGTTAGAAAGTAATTGTCGGAATAATATGTACTATAATCCATGAAAAAGCAGTGATCTTAGGTAGAATTTGATAGTTATTCGAAATCATTATCGTCATTCTTTTCTTAACTGGAGGTAGAGAAATATGAGGTCAAAAGGGTTAGACAGATTTATGTTTTGATTATGGGTGTGTATTTCAGATTCTAGAAGAACTTTCATTTTTTATCCCTAAAACAACATTTACCTCATTTGATTGACAAGTCTTGTGGAAGTATCTGTCATTATACGTGTCAAAACACACATAATCCTACTCGAGCACTTTTGGTTAGTTTTTTTCGGTTGGGTGTAGAGTAGTATGAATCAAAGGTATCCATTTTCATCATTTTCACTCCACGTTCTCATGTGATACTAGAAATAAAACTATTTTCCTAACTTCTGAAATGTTCGTCTGCTTTAGACACTTATCAGCTAGTAGTACACGAAAGACATAGTTCTGTCGAATGAACACGGAAAGGATTTTGAGTTTTCCGAATATTATTTATTTATTACCCCAACGATGAAGTATTATCTTGGGACTTGCCAACATGAGTGTTTAATGTAATAAGAAAGAGTAAAATGAATGTATGTATCAACTACTTTACTTATATTGAGGATCTCATAAACTCTTATGATCTGACAACTAACGAGATCTCAACGTGGATACTGAAAGCTGGTTTGGTTTCACAGAGGTTACTAAAAGATGAGGATACTTTGAAGCAGCCTGCGAGGTCTGGGTGAAAAATGTGGTTCTCGGATGCTAAATGTATATATAAGTTAAGGTTTACAGTCGTCAGTCTCTTGAAATAATCACTATCATATTGTGTAATACTGGTATTAAGCGTAGAAATGGGTCAACCAATTGGTAAGGTTGCAAGCACTTACAGGTTTTGATGATTGGTAATTGTATCGCACATACCCAGCTACAATCCTTCTGAAAAGCTATGTTGCCTGGCATTGTAGTCAGTTGACAAGAAGCTAAACGGTAGTCCATCATGCCATAAACTGTTGCTTTTAAAATTTGAAAGAACACCCGGTTCCCGTGGTTGACTTACAGTACCATTTAAAAACTTTGAATTGTGACTTATAATCAACAGTTATAACTTGAATACATGTATTCCCGTTGTGGCGAATCGTACTCGCACGATTGTTTGTAAGTAGTGTGTTGCAGAACGTGGCGTGGAGGTTGTTAGTCGTCAGACAGAGAAAAAAGTTTCAGTAAATCGAAGCTCGGAGTAGGTAGGATACTTAATGACCAGGCGCGAAGACATTTTAGATTTCAGAACACACCCCAAGATATAAATGGCTGATCAAAGGCTAGGTATATGTATTATATAAACGCTTTGTGATTCCTCTCAACAGGCGATCCTTCTGCCCATTGTCTTGTTCTGTGGTGTGCACTACTTATGTAGACATAAGTAGTATATGACGTGAGTAGTGAACAGAATGTCTGGCAACAGAGAGACGAGAAGATTGAACAATAAAAAATAAAGAAAGAATGCAATTTGTATGAAAATGCAAGAACAAAGGAATTCTGAGTCATTTGAGACAATTGATGAACATTTTGCAAATTGAGCATTTAATATGTGGTTGTTAGATTTTACTAACTAGTTCTGTAATTTGTTGTTAAGCGCATTCGATTGTCCCCACCTATGTTCTGTTCACTACAGTTCTACTTCGTACTTGTTGCTTTTTCGTTCATGTCTTTGTCATTGAATTTGATATCCTTTGCTTTGTGTTTATTTTTTTCTCCCAAACCCTAATAATCTGGTACAAAGGGTGTTACTTCACACGGGATTGCTCAAAGTTTTCGTCCTATCTGTTATCATAGAAAGCATATTTCCCACCGTAATTGAATTCCGACGAAAACACTGTTGATCTTATAGTTGATTTATTATTAAACTATTCTGCTTTAATATGTTATGTCTAATTATTAAAGCGATATAAACATTCTTAAAAAATCTCAACGTAGTTTAGTTAATATCATTGTTTTGTGCATTTATTTAACTACAGAGGTACACTAGCTGAGAGGTTATTACGACGTCTTGGGTGGAAAAATGCTCATTCAACTCCCCTGAATGATGATACTGTAGAAAATACGAATCAGAGAAAATTTCCAGACGATACAGAATCTATCACAGGCACTGATGAATGTTTTGGTGGAGAGAAAGATTCAAGTATGATATAACATATTTGTAGGACTCTTATTTTTTGGTTTTAACCAGTATCAGTTAAGTTGCCATATATGGAACTAGGAATAAATTATTCTCATTATGTTCAGTGTGTGGAGTTAGTTAGTTCAATGTTCAGAACACGCGTGTGCTGCTATTATTTTGATATAGTCAGTCAGTCAGCTGCAACGTAGGACCAGGCACGTATATGCATCGGTCCAAGTTGCCATACCGCATTAGCACAACAAGATCAACACCGGATTCATAGAAGTAGTTAATTCAGTGGTGGTAATATATAGAAGAAAGATTGTGTATAAGGAGATAGTACAGGAAGAAAGAATTAGTTCCTAGAAAGAAAGATTTGAAGTGATTTCAATCTCTTAGTTTAAAGGAAGACAGAGAGTGTATACACCGACGCCATTGTGATCGATTCTGAGCCATGTCACCAAGAGTCTCCAACCATTGGTTACGATAGTCACGCGGACCCCAACCAAGTAATCTTCATCTACCAACATGGCTCAGACCAGAAGTTAGTGACTTCAAGCACTGATGCCACGTTTTGGTTTGGCCGCCCCTAACTTTCTTCCAATCATCCTTAATACCGGTTAGCATTGCACGTCGTGGTAATCGGTGTTCAGGCATACGCAACACGTGGCCCAACCATCTCAGTCGATGAAGATTCATAACCTCATCAACCGATTTACCATCATTCCCTAGTACCCTGCGTCTAACCTCACTATTACTTACCCGGTGATCCCAGCAGATACCCGCAATATTTCTAAGGCACCTGTGGTCAAATACTAGTAACTTACGAATATCTTCTACTCTTAAAGGCCATGTTTCGCAGCCGTATAGAAGGACGGAACGAACTGCCGCGCAGTATACTCGTCCCTTAATTGATAGACGGATATCTCGCCTTCGCCATAGATGCCGAAAGTTGGCAAAGGCCAAATGAGCTTTCTGTGTCCGTGCTGAGATTTCGTCAGACACCAACCCATTAGGGCTGATCAGACTTCCAAGATAAGTGAAGTTGTCAACGCGTTTGATTACTTCACTCCATATCCTTAGTTCGGGTGTTGACGCAGACCAGTCCTGAAGCAGCAACTTGCATTTAGAGGGAGAGAAGCGCATCCCAAACATTGTGGCATTGTTGCTCAGTGCTACCAAAAGACTCTGCATTTCATCAGCGTCTTCACCAAACAGGACTATGTCATCTGCGTATTCTAAGTCAATAAGTGGACCTCCTGGTAGGAGTTCAATGCCGGAGAATTCAGTCGATGAGAGCGTTATTTCCATCAGGATGTCTATGATAAAGTTAAACAAAAAAGGAGAAAGTGGACAGCCTTGACGGACACCACTTGAGGTTGAAAAAGCGGATGACAGTTCGCCATAAGCTCTGACTCGACTAGTAGTGTTCGAGTCAAGAGCCTTCACAAGGTTTATGTACTTCTGAGGTACGCCTTTCAATGACAGACACTGCCACAGAACCTCTCGGTCAACAGAGTCAAACGCTGCTTTTAAGTCAAGGAAGACCACCATTGTCGGACGCTGATAAGTATGCCTGTGTTCTAGAACCTGACGAATGATGAATATGTGGTCGATGCGTCCACGACCAGGTCTGAAGCCAGCCTGATTTTCACCTGTTTGCAGTTCACGAGTCTTAGTTAGGCGTCCGATAATTATCGAGGCTAGTATCTTAGATACTATATTAGTCATCGCAAGCAGATGCGTGCTCGTATTAGGGCATGGTCGGAGTCCAAAGAGGTACTCCAGAATGAGCGACAATCTTCTATCGACTTCTCCAACGATGACTGATGACAATATGGTCTATTTAAGTCCATCGTTGGTTTGGTGCACGGAGTCGCCATGTTACACGATGTCTTTCCTTATGCTTAAAGTTTGTGTTTGCTAAAAATAAACGATTGTCTGAGCACAGTTGCAGCAGACGATCACCATTATCTGTTCGCTGTGCCGGAATATTAAAATACCCACCCAAATGTCTTTCTGTTTCGTTTAAGCTACCTACCTGGGCATTAAAGTCACCTGCTATGAGTGCTATGTCAGAGCGTTTGGCTTCCTGAATAACTTCAGAAAGCGTTCTGTAAAATTCATCTTTCACTTCATCCGAACTGCAGTCAGTGGGAGCGTAGGCAGAAACGACGAAAAGGCAACGACGTGTGTCAACTATCCTTCCGAGTTCTTACGGAGCCGTTTAGCCGAACAGCGTATAGAAGACTGTTAACGGGGATCCACTCTAACAGCGCTTGTTCCGCCCTCATGCTAAGTGCTACGCCTACACCTGCCAGTCCACGAGAACTAGCCATCGGGTCGCCAGATACACGGAGGGTGTGTCTCGTCGGCTCTCCGTTTTGCCGAGGTGAGGTCAAGTGAATGACCACGCTAGGATCCTGTATGCGTGTTTCGGAGACACAGCATACATCAATGGTACGAGATTCTAAGGTTTTAGCCAAGGAAGCCTGCTGACCGATTTGGCATAGTGTGCGTACGTTTAAGGCTTGGACTTCTGAAAAATTTAAGTTCTTTACAATTCGAATGCCTCAGTTGTATCATTCTGGTTAGGGCTGATCTATTATTCTTCAGAGTTTAGTAAATTCCAAAACACTAAGAAATATCGTTTTTCAAAATTTAGATGTCTTCTTTGTATGTCTTGTAAAATTTAATAGTTTATTGATTCTGATTTCCAGGGTAGGATATTGAATGTAACTAGGTATTTAATCGTAGGCGCTATGACTGTATTACTGGATGGTGCAAATTTAAATTCTAAGAAGATTCTCAGCTGTTTTGAAGTCATAGACTCATTGCTGATAGATATCAACAAGTGGAGAATCTAGTTTCGTCACTTCTTACTTTTTGCAACCAGATATCTTTCTTAATTGTATGACCATTCAGCGATTGAAAGAAGACCATATCATTGTAGTTGTAAACGCATTGTATCGTCTGTGACAAATTTACACTAATGATGAATGGTGTGGTGAATAGTTGTATTGGTAGCCCTCTTGGATTTGTAGTTCGAAACATCTTTGTTAGGAACTTTCAAATGTAATTGAACAATGTTGTATCACAGATCACTAGACTGTACATTCAGCCGTAATTATATAAAGTATGGAAATAATCGCTGTTGTTTTTTGCGTATAAGGTCCTACAATGTTCGCTCAAATTAATTTTGTGGCTAAAACCAATACATTTGGTTTGGGGTATTCACCATTGGATCCAGAAGTCGCTATGGGTCGGCGTAAGCTTAATTCAAATGATGCTGAGGATATTTGGTCAAACAGACACCCAGAAGAGTCTGTCAGTGCACTGTTACACAGACAACAGAAAATTCGTAACGAAAATGAATTTGATCTTAAAAGTGGATTAAAACGTCGTGGCATAGCCGGTAGGTAAAATGTGGTGTAATGTACATATTTTTTGTGCCTAATATAAATAGTCGATCTTATATAAGACATAATTACGTTAAGCTGTTTTCTTCGTCGTGAAGTAGGTTATTAGCTGATGTCACGTGTTTAGTTACAGGAGTAATAATTAAGGAAAAAAGGTAAAAACAATTAAAATCCTGAATCGATATTGACCGATATACCTGAAACATATGTAGTTCATACTTATTTCATGCTCATTTGCCGATCTTCGTTTGGTATTGTGAATGCAGAATAAAGAAGAAAACCCCATGATGATTAGATGACGTTGTGAGGATCTATGAAGATATTGCTTGTCATTTTTAGTGACTGTGGTAAATCTAATCTTCCTAATCGAAATCATATTATCAGTAGTTAGTGATTGAATACTGTTTAAAGTTGATATCAGTTGTGCAAATAGATCCAATTTTGGTTAGAGAGAATGAATCACCCATCGACATAAAGTTACACAGTTTCAGATCAGGAAATACATCTTACTTTATCATAATTGTTCTTGTCATTGAGTGGTTTCTTCGTAGTGTCAATTAGTTTGATAGTTCAGACTGATCCACCATTTTTTTATATCATCAATTGTTTTAACTTGCAAATGACAACTTTATCGAAAATAATGAAAATAATCAATGAGCTAACTTCTCGGGTAGTGTCCGGACACTTATTACATGCACCTAATCATGTTTTTTATACTCTTCTCTAGGTCATGCTTTCGGTGTAGGTGCTTTAGAGGAAGAAGATGCTGATGTGTACGAACAGGATCGTTTAGCAGAATATGATTGGGAAATAGGGGATGGTGAATCAAACGATGACGAAGATGAAGATGAAGAACAGGCTGAAATTGAGGCTGCTAGACTTGGACGTTTGTCATCTACTATAAAAAAGAAATCACAAGTTAATTCTAGTTCTACTGAACGTACTAAAATTATTGATGGGTGGACTGCTCCTTCACAACATCGTAAGTGTTTAATACTGTACTTGTCAGTTGAGGACTCATACAATCTACCTTATATCCGAACTCAACTAAATTATTTAGTGGTTTTGTCAACCACAGAAATCACTTAAATTCAATGAGCTACCTGCTGTTTGCAACTGAATATGTGGGCTACTTATGAGTAGTATCAGACGATGTCTATCAGTCTTATTAAGTGGTAGTAGAATAATTTTTTTCGTTTTAAGTTTACTATTTGATATAAATATCACCTACAGTCCACATATGAAGTATGATAGTTAATAATGTAAGCTGTAGGTTGTAGTGGCTGTGCTTCGTTGACCAATCACCCTCGTAACCGTTATCGTATAAACCCCAACGGTAGTTGAAATCAGAAGGCAAAGAGAAGCAGCTACTACAGTTTTATTAGCAGGCAACTCAAACCACAGAGCAGAGAGGCGAATGAGTCAGCAAACCGTGATTGTGTGAGAATGTGTGGAAAATGTGTGGAAAAATGTGTAGTGTTAAATATACATGTATATATATAGAAAAGTGAATGGACTATCGAATCGATTAAGCGAATAATAATAAGATTAGTGGGATGAATATATGCGTGGGCAGTCAACAGTGTTCAAGCATGCTTATTCATACAAGCATAACAAATATAAAGATAGAATAAGTTGTTAAAGTACAGATAACCTTGTCCGTTTATTAGGTTAACAAAAGGGCTTAAACGAATTAGATGAGGGCAAACTCAACTGAACGTGAGTTGCTATAATAGCTCCCCCTGCAAACAAAGATATATAGAAAAAATGTCTGTGTTTGCACAAAAAATAGTAAACTGAATAGAGTAGTTACAATTGTTTGGAGAAAGTGCTTATACAAAATTAAGATGAAGCTAAATGTGTTGTATATGTGGTTTGTGCTTGTCCGTGAGGCTATATAAAATAATAGTAGGGAATAGAAGGAATGTGTTATCGTTTTTTTTTTTTTACATATAAGTGTAGGGTACATAATATATGCCTAGTTTTATAGTGTATAATACAGGCTTAATAATCTATATGAATACAATGAAGTGGAAGAGTTATAATTAATATTCAAAATAATAGTAAATTATCAATATAAAATTGTAGCGATGTAGCGTTGAGGCCATCTTACTCTGCGGCCAGATCTCGTTGTTACTGGAGTCTCGCCTTTTTGCTGCGTTAGCGTCGTTGATTCTTGAGACTCGTGTTTCGTTGGTGTGACAATCTTCGAGGATTTTGTACTTGTTGACTGAATATCGCTATCGATGAAAGCTGGTTTCACTCTATCGATACTGATTACATCTGTTTTCCCAGTTTTTTCTATGGTAATCGTTTTATCTGTCCTCGCTGTCACTTTAAACGGACCGTCGTAATTCGGTTGCAGGGGTGGTTGTACTTTATCTCTTCTAATGAATACATGAGTGCTTTTGTGTAGCTCCTGAGGTATGAATACCTGTCGTTGTTGCGGTCTGGGTGGTGTTGTTTTTAAATCGTTCATGTGCTTTTTCAAGCGTTGTACGTAGTTGGCTACATCAGTCGGAACACATTTATTCGAAGTGAAAAATTCTCCGGGTAACCGTAGAGTAGTTCCGTATACCAACTCGGCTGGACAACATCCCATATCTTGTTTAATTGTTGCTCTTAAACCTAACATTACTAAAGGAAGCTTATTGGCCCAATCATTGTTTACAATGACGGATGTAAGAGATGCTTTTAATTGCCTATGTAGACGTTCGACCATTCCGTTTGCCATTGGATGGTAAGATGTCGTTCGAATTCGTTTAATACCGAGGAGTTCTGTAAGCTGTTGAAAGAGTCGACTTTCGAACTGAGCTCCTCTATCAGTTGTGATGATCGCTGGTACGCCGTAGTAAGAAATCCAATTTTCAACTAATGCTTTGGCTACCGATTCGGCTGAGGTATCTTTTATCGGTACTGCCACCGGCCATCGAGTAAATCTGTCAATGCATGTAAATATATAATTGTATCCATTCGAAACCGGCAGTGGTCCTACAATGTCGATGTGTATATGCTCAAATCTAGTATCTGGGTGTGAAAATGGACCCACTGCGGAGCTAGTGTGACGATGTACTTTGACTTTTTGACACTTTATGCATGCCTGTGTCCAATTACGTACATCGTGGTTCATGTTTGTCCATACAAATCGTTCACTGATTAGTTTTATCGTGGCTTTTATTCCGGGATGAGACATATTGTGCATACTTTCAAAAATCTTCTGTCGCAATGATGTCGGGATAAATGGTCGCGGTCGGCCTGTCGATGTATCACATGTTACTTTCGTGTTACCGAACCGCACGTCTTCGAGCACTAGTGATGTCGTACCCTCGGATCTGAGCTTCTTTAATTCGGTGTCTCTCTCTTGCAACTTTGCTAGACCATTGTAATCGATTCCACTTGCCATAAGTGCGTTTATCATTGCTCTGGACAGAGCGTCAGCTACGTCGTTTTCCTGTCCTTTAATATATCGTATGTCGGAAGTGAACTGTGAAATGAATTCTAACTGCCGGATCTCTCTCGGGGCATAATTGTCTTGCTTTGCGCTTAATGCTTTAGTAAGTGGTTTGTGGTCTGTGAAGACGGTAAAACTTATACCTTCTACCATGTGACGAAAATGTTTTATGGCTAAGTAAATTGCTAGTAGTTCTCTTCCAAAAGTACTGTACCTTGTTTGTGTAGGGTTCAGTCTTTTCGAAAAAAATGAGAGGGGTTCCCAAGTGCCGTTTACTAACTGCTGTAAAACGGCTCCTACCGCCACATCCGATGCGTCAGTCATGATAGCTAGTGGTGTTTCACTCTTTCGTCTAGTTAATGTCGTTTCTTTATTTAATGCTTTTTTGGCTTGCTCGAATGCCTGTATCGCCTCTGGTGATAATTGGAATTTCCGGGCGTGTCCTCTTAACGAGTCAGTTAATGGTTGCAATATCGCCGCACAATTCGGGATAAATCGTCTGTAGTAATTTACTAACCCGAGGAATCGTCGTAACTTCTTCCATGAGTCGGGTAGCGGATAATTTTTGATAGCGTCGACTTCTGTTGAGACAGGTGTAATGCCTTGAGAAGTTACAACGTGACCTAGGAATTGCAAGGATTCCTTTCCAAATTCACACTTCTCAATGTTTATGGAAACGCCATGTTCTCGCAGTCGCATGAATAATTGTCGTAACTGTTGTATGTGTTCATCCTTAGTGGCGCTGGCTACTAGTAAGTCATCGATATATGCGTAAACTCCAGGTAAACCTCTGATGACCTGGTCGATAAACCGTTGAAAGGTTTGCGCTGCGTTCGTCAGTCCGAAAGGCATGCGCAGAAATTCGTACAGTCCAAACGGGGTCGTTACCGCTGTCTTTGGTATGTCGTGTGGGGCAACAGGAATGTGATAGTAGGCTCTAACTAAGTCGATCTTTGAGAAGATAGTAGCGCCTTCAATACTGTAAGTAAAATCGTGGATATGTGGTATGGGATATCTATCGGCTACTGTTTGTTTGTTAAGTGCTCTGTAGTCTCCACATGGCCTAACTTCGCCATTCTTTTTCGGGGCCATATGTAATGGGGATGCCCACGGGCTGTTCGAAGGCCTTATAATGCCCAGCTTCATCAACTTGTCGAATTCCTGTTTTGCTATTGCTAGTCTTTTTGGGTCTAATCTTCTTGGCCTTGCATTAATTGGTGGTCCATTCGTTATGATATGGTGCTGAATGGAGTGTTTGAGATCTGCCTTATTGTACGTTACTTTCACGAGTTCAGGAAATTCCTTTAACAACAATTTATATGGATCACCGTGGCTTTTATCTATCACTAGATTCATGGAAACGGCTTCTGTAAGTGTTCCTCTTATCGAAGTGGTGTGACTACCATTTATAAGTCTGTGACGTCGCGAGTCTACTAGCAGATCAAAGTTACATAGAAAATCGATGCCAATTATGGGCACTGATACATCTGCTATGACAAAGTCCCAGCGGTATGAAGCGCCTCGTCCAAAATCTAGGGACAACTTTCGTTTGCCGTATGTCTTAATGTCTGATTTGTTTGCTGCTCTTAACACTAGTGACGCATTAACATTTCTTCTCTCCTCGCTTACGGGAGGTACTACGCTGATTTCCGCTCCAGTATCAACTAAGAATTGAGCACCTGTCGTTCGATCCTGTATATAAAACAGGCGGCTATTTGCAGGCATTATGTTCTTTGATGCCGTTGCCATTGACAATCGTGGGTATCGTTTACCTGTTATGTTAAATCTACAAGGTTGTAAACATTTTCTAGCTCTATAGCCATACATTTGATGATACCAGCATATCAAAGGAGCTGTGCGTCTTCTAGAAGGTGATCGGTTTCTGTCGCGCGAGCGATCTCGTGATGATCTTCGTGGTCTTATTTCGCTCTGTGTTAATTCTGTGAGCTTGCGGCACAAAATACTTACCTCTTTCTGTAAAGTACTAAGTCTATCATCTACCGTCACGTTGTGTAATGGAGGGCTTGTTTGTTTGGTTCTTTCGTATATTCTATCGGCTATTTTTGCTATGTTGTCTATATCGGCGTCCGTATCTCCGACGGCTAGGATCTGCTGTACACTTGACGGAAGTCGCCTAAGCCACAGTTGATAAAACAGGTTATTGTCTATTTGCCTATCGCCCAACAGGCTTTTCATATACGTTTTTAGCTGTGATGGGGTTCTATCTCCCATTTGTACTTGGTTAAGAAGTTGTTCGACAGCTTGCTGATCACTTAGAGAGAGAGTTTTAATTATTACTTGCTTTAGTACATCGTACGGCTTCTCGATGTCTGGTTTCGCTAACGCCTCTCGTACGCTATCTGCTACTTCGTCTGGAAGGAGTGTGCTTGTGAGACCGAATTTATCTCTTTGTAAGTGAATGCGGTTAGCCAAAAAATAATTTTCAAGTCTAATGAACCAAAGTTTTGGGTCGGTGACATTAAAAGAGGGGGCAGGAAGATTAAGAGACCTCACGGACTGGGTTTGCTGTAAACTTGATACAGTGTTTTCGGAAGACATGTTTATAAAAAATATTAAGTAGCACACGAATATAATGTAACTGTCATAAAGAAAAATGGACGGACCAAAAACAATGATAATAACAAATGGTACAATTTATAACATAGAACAGACTTACTAAATTGCACCAATATATCAATTGTTTGTCAATAATCGTTATTTAATATGATTATTATCGTTAATTCAATGTTTGTGAAATAATGTACGTGTAATTAAAATAGTAATATAATAAATCCACAGTTAAAATTATAGTCCATATGATAATCCAAATTGAAACGAAGTGTGTTGAATTTTGGGAATTTGATTATATCGTCGAAAGTTGTTTCGTGTTCGCTCGTCGGGATCGCCAATTCTGTAGTGGCTGTGCTTCGTTGACCAATCACCCTCGTAACCGTTATCGTATAAACCCCAACGGTAGTTGAAATCAGAAGGCAAAGAGAAGCAGCTACTACAGTTTTATTAGCAGGCAACTCAAACCACAGAGCAGAGAGGCGAATGAGTCAGCAAACCGTGATTGTGTGAGAATGTGTGGAAAATGTGTGGAAAAATGTGTAGTGTTAAATATACATGTATATATATAGAAAAGTGAATGGACTATCGAATCGATTAAGCGAATAATAATAAGATTAGTGGGATGAATATATGCGTGGGCAGTCAACAGTGTTCAAGCATGCTTATTCATACAAGCATAACAAATATAAAGATAGAATAAGTTGTTAAAGTACAGATAACCTTGTCCGTTTATTAGGTTAACAAAAGGGCTTAAACGAATTAGATGAGGGCAAACTCAACTGAACGTGAGTTGCTATAAGGTGTCATACACTGTTTGTGACTGGATCTGTCATTTATCTGTAGAAATTATCGACAACTATCATATTCTCATAGCTTTGTATGTTACTTGAATATCTACCCACTTACTAATGAATTGATATAGCACAAGTAAGTAGACTTTTTGGTGAGACTATAATTTATGGACGACCTTTGAGCGACACTAGACTAACCTTGAGAGTGTCCCCTTGATAACTAGGACCAAATGAAGGTTATAAATCAATGTGAGGAATTCGAATTATGATTTACAGTTGATGTTCAAGGCTAGGAATTAGATTTCGGGTTTTCTTCACGAACTGACATTAGCTATAATACCAAGACTCTAACCAAATGGATGAGTGAGTTTCGCACCAAATTCCGAGACCTGTTGACTTATACCTGGTTGGTTCGTTCATAAATTATAGTCTCGCCGACTTTTTTTATACATGTACCAACTTATGAAATAATACAATCAGTTAATCAAAATTAATGTCATATTTGAATCGCCAGGTTCGTCTCAAAAACTGAACAAATCATCCTCAGATGGTTTGCCTGGATTTTGTAGTGAATCAACAAAACAAAATGAATTAAAAACTCATCCAATTCAGGTGACTTTACCTCCAGGCTACATTCCGGTCTTTAATCCACGGTGTATATTAACGTGTGATGATAAACAAAGTATTAAATCAAATTCATTTAATCACCCTCATACCAAACATGATGCTATTTCACGAGCCCGTTTATTCCAAGAAGGTAGGTTTCGGTGTGATGATTGTATATGCATCAAATTATGTTTTTGTAGAATTCGTAAAGTTTATTTTATTTATCGCTCATATTGTTAGGGAATACGATTTCAACTTTCATGTTCCAACCAATACTTTGGTTTCTCTCCAAAGGAAATTATGTAATACAATTTTGTCACTATTTGAAGGGATGGAAATCTTTTTAGTGGGTTCGGAAACAGGGTGAAAGTCGTATTTCTCATGTAATCGTAAAACTTTGGCTGTTTGTCATATGTCGAGGAGGCGCACAATTTCAGAAAATATTATAAATAAATCTAGACAGAATAATTATTTGCCTAATCAATATTAAGACTTTGGCAAACTATTAAACAAACAGGAATTCAAAATTGTACTAAATAAAGTACGAAAAAACTAAGTGTTACAAATGGATTTCAAGAATTTGACCTGTAACTATTATTGACAACGTTAACTTAAGATAGATAAAACTATTTCATTGTTCTACACGACTTTTGTAATAACTGATCAGTTTAGAAAAGTTTTCTTTTTTGTAGTTGTATTGGGTTTGAGTCTTATAGTTAAGTGTTAGTTACCCAGAATATTTCATATTTCTATTTGTCGTCTGAGATTTTTTCCTTCTTAAATGGATGCACTGAACTTCTTGACTTTATCTTGTTACTGATTGCCTATTGGTTATGACGACTCATTCTGTAAATTCTCTATTTTTGACACCAGACATTTTGTCATTTACTCTGCGTGATTCAAAGTTAATCAAATATATTTGAGTGGTTTATTAAGGCATGTCATGTCTGGGATGTATTAAAAACATGACCAAATGATTGGTGGAAGTTTTTTCGGTATTTCATACTACTGATAAGTAACTCATATTTTACCGGTAAAATTATTCATATAAAAACAGGAATTCGTGGATTATTTTGTCATATTTCTAAAATTATATTTTTTAAATTATAGTTATGATACGTATTGTCGATTATTCGTTGATTTATTGGACAAATTTTATGTTTTTTTTGGACTAAAATAATAAAAATTCGATTATTGAGATACTCTCGATCACCTTCCCTCTGTTAACATTATATCAGCTAAGTCATTTTTATTAAGTGTTCCAATTTTATTGTTCGCCATACTGTTGTAGTCAACTTGAAGAACAAAATTTGGATTGTTTTTTAAGAATAGGAGAAATTTTCTGTTGCACGATCATATAACAAGTGAAAAATACAAGTGTAGGCAAGCTGATTGTGGGTGAATTGGTTTATTTGACGAAGACCACCACCTACATATTTTCTTCTCTGTCAGTCAAGTATTATATAAATACGTGTTGGTATTACTGTCTTTGAGCCACAATTCTGAAGTGGTCTTAAATAACACTACTCAGCTATCTATATCGAAGTATCTCATGTGGGGTTCTATTTCATAATCTAGTTGTTGAAAACTGTAGTAGTGGCTTAGCTTCGTTAGTCAATCACCTTGATAACCGCTATTATATGATCGTCATCGATGTTTGAAATCAGAAGGCAATAAGAAGCAGCAACTAAAGTTTACTAGCGGATAGCACAGATCACAAAACTACAAACACGTCTAGCGAATTTGAGGCAAAGAGGCGAATGTTTTTGCGAGCGATTACGGAGGCGAATTTATAGTCAAATCGCATAGAGGCAAAGCAAAGTTTAATAATAGGATTCGAGTACATATATACATGTAAAAGAAAATAACTCGTCGAGCGATATTCAAGCGATTAACATTTTAGCTAGTGAGAGATATGTGTGTAGGCTGTCATGTGATCAAGCGTACACGTTTATACAGACATGATAATGATCGTAATAATACAAATAAATATGCTAATTGTTACTGTCCGAATAACATTATCTGTTAAGTGAGTTTATAAAACTGATTAGCAAAACAACCATAATCGAAATTGATTGGAAAAGAGTTGCTGTAAGACTAAATGCTCTGCATAGTTAGTTCCTTAGCTATTACAACTTTCCTATTAGTAACTGAATTAGACGATAATACGTAAAAACAACCACTATCCATTCGTTATTTCTTTAACCTGATTTAATAAACGAACATATAAGTAGTATTTCTGTAAGAATTTATCATATCTTGCATTCAGGATACTAAAGTTTCTGGCAGTAGATCTTTGAAACAAAACATCACATCAAAAAAGATATTGGTGAAAGTAGATGTTATAAAGTCTATTCAAACAAAAAGAATGAATATTATTTACTTGGTAAAAAATAGATATATGTAATTGGTTTTAATCAAATAATTGTATGAAAAGTAACGTAAATGAAGTTAAAGTGATTTATGTAAATAATATCAATTGTAATAATGTTATCTGAGGACAAAGTGAAGAAAAATCTTCTACAGTTTACAAAAAAAAACCAGGAAAACTGAATGTCATTACAACAGTTGAATCATTTTAAATATTTTCTACACATACTTTCCTATCATCATTCATAATCTATGATAACTTGTTGTATTAGAACATTCTAAATGTTGTATTCTTTTAATCTAAGTTGTCTTTTATATCCATATGACGTTTTCGTTCATTTGTCCTGTATGTTTATGCATTCTCATTTCTGATCATCTCTTTTTGTTCTAAAAAAAACAGAGTAAAGAGTCAATTGTATTGAAAATACTAACGATAAAGCCACTCAAATTGTTGTCAACTGACTTGACTTTATTTAATTTTAGATTCAGTTTATGAAAAGTTAGATCCTATCCAACAACTCCGTCTGAAGGCTGCAGCAGCAGGCCTTCCTGTCCCAGCCCTAGAGTCAAAGACTTCTCTAGCTGAGCAACAATCAAATCAATCTGAAAATTCAAATAAACTGGCTGCTTTTACTACTTCTAATCCAACTGCTGGTTTGTTGAAAATTTTTAAAACGGACAGTAATAAACAAGCACGGTTTGAGGCTTACCAAGTACTTGTTCGTCGAGGATTCGCCCGTATGTTTTTAAATATATATTTGTATATATTTTTTGTTGAGGACTAAGTGTGCTACTTGTTAAACTTATTTTTCAGATTAAGAATCCTGAAATGTGTGGTAACTTGATATATTTTCTTCAACACAGTATCTTTCTTAGTTAGAAAACCATGGACTTTATCAATATTGTGGTCTAGGAATCGGTGTTAGTTTGAAAGTCTGTTTGTATTCGTCACATATTAGAACTTGAGAAAGTCATTCGAATATATTCCAGTGTTTCACGGATCAGGGGACCAGGAGACCTCAAAGCTCGGTGTTCACCAGACAATTAATGTATTTTTATAATTGGGAGATTTTAGAGCTTTTCAGTACTTCTTGCTTCGAATAATAATATCAATTTCAGTCATATTCTTATTATTTGAACCAACTTTCTAGGTTTTGAGCTAAAGATCATATCTGAAAAATGTTATAGTAAGGCCGGTATACTCACTTCCATAGTAGGTTCATGTCTATGCTTTTAGTTGATTTAACATCCTAGAGCCTTCGTTTAATGAACCCTCCATGCATACCAGTCTGATTTAAGCACCGTTCGTCCTTTTCACTTATCTGACAGTACATGTATGTTAAGGTAATGAGTAAGAATTCTTTGAAATAAATTGTCAATATGCTGTATATCAATTGAATGAAAACTTTCTCCTATGTCCTGTTTTTTTAATTACCATATCATTACTAATGTATCATTGTGATTATCAGTATGGGTTGTGGAGAGTGTTAAGGTTTTTGATTAAGATCATGAGTTGATTGATGTTAGACCGCTATTAAAAACCTGGAAGCACTGGACAGCTGCTTCGTCTTAGTATGGGATGCCGACTCAGTGGTCTACAGGTTAAGCGTTCGCGCGCGAGACCGGAGGTCCTGGGTCCAAATCCAGCTTGCGGAGACCTGGATGCGCACTGCTGAGGAGTCCCATACAAGGACGAAACGGCCGTCCAGTGCTTTCAAGTTTTTAATGGTGGTCTAACATCAATCAATTCATGATCTCAATCAAAGTATTATTATCACAAGTGGTATTGTGAATCAGCCCAATTTTATATAAGGTTCAACGTTATCATTCTCTGTCTATTTCTCTCTTCCTTTAATTTTACGACAATCACTTAGTAATATTATTAAGAGAAATAATTCATAGAGAAGTATTATGACCAATTTTACTTATAAAATCTATTGAACAATGATTTTTTCAAAAAAAACAACATAGAATTATTGTTGATCTGATTGTACTACCAGAAAGATCTGTAAGCGACTTAAATACACATCTATCATAATCCCTATTATTATTACTACTCTTAATATTGTTTTTATTCTAATTATGGTCATTAAGAAAAATAACACTTCTATTTTACCTTTTCAACATTTGTCTCTTGATTCTTACATTACTATACCACTGACCATTTATCAAAATATTTTGTTAGTTCCTTCTTCTCTTTTCATATATTATGCAACGTAGCGACTGCTTGATTTTCGAATAATTACTTTGATTATTATTAATCCTCTTTTTTCTAACTAACCAATCTTAATTTATAATCGATATGTCATTTTATACAATTATTACGCAACGTATCTACTCGCTAAGTATTATTTCGTCATTGTAAATTATATATGTATATATCGATTATAAATTAAGATTGGTTAGTTAGAAAAAAGAGGATTAATAATAATCAAAGTAATTATTCGAAAATCAAGCAGTCGCTACGTTGCATAATATATGAAAAGAGAAGAAGGAACTAACAAAATATTTTGATAAATGGTCAGTGGTATAGTAATGTAAGAATCAAGAGACAAATGTTGAAAAGGTAAAATAGAAGTGTTATTTTTCTTAATGACCATAATTAGAATAAAAACAATATTAAGAGTAGTAATAATAATAGGGATTATGATAGATGTGTATTTAAGTCGCTTACAGATCTTTCTGGTAGTACAATCAGATCAACAATAATTCTATGTTGTTTTTTTTGAAAAAATCATTGTTCAATAGATTTTATAAGTAAAATTGGTCATAATACTTCTCTATGAATTATTTCTCTTAATAATATTACTAAGTGATTGTTTAGATTATTAACAATTGTTCGAATCTGTATCAGAATGTTGGTGGTATTGAATATTATTCATTCGATGTTATAGTATTGAATTGATAACAATTTTTGTTCTCCCTGATAGATACATTAATTTTTATCGATATATACATGCACTGTCAACTGGTGCTTTACTTTATATATTCATTTATTTAAACATACCAACCTTGGTTCAAGGGAGCACTAAAATGTATATACGCCACACAAAATAGTTATCATTAAATTTAGATGTGGGCTGGGATACTCAATAAGTGCCCAAACCTAAGCAGATGGTTTTCTTAGTGGGCCACTCGGCGGGCTTTCGACCTAGAGGTTCAATCCGTAAGGGAGTGGAGCAACGTGAGGAGATGCACTTCCATGGTATTGGTGACCAAGGATGGGTTCGTACCCCATTTGTTCTATCAGGACGTTTGAGCTCACGTGCACCATTGTTCTGCAAATAGTTTTCCTATTCTTCTAGGTAGACTGTTCCGTACACACCAACCTCGTTTAAGCGCGGTGTAAGAAGTTTCTCCCCACTCTCTTTCCCGTACAGTCACTGTAAAGTGTACCAATATATTATTGGATCGTGTTGAATTCTCGCACTTTTTAGTTGATACGACAAATTAATCGGTTAATTATTTTAAACCAAACGAAACATTTTACTATTTATAAAATTTAAAAATTTGATGTTTTTGCTGAAGAATAAAAAGATTGGTTTTAATTGTGTTATTTACGAGTGATATATCAATTAGTTTTTTGATCTTTTTCTCTTGTCCTATCCTATACTACACAGTTAACAAATTTTATATTCCTTAAAATGTTTTTATTATCACAAATTTTTTCACTCTTTATTCACTATAGATGAAGATGCTTATCATCGTTGCTCTACCCTATTGGATTTAAGCAATGAAGAGAAGGAACGTGAAGCTAAATCGTTTCAAACGCTTATTAAAATGAATCAAATGTCAAGTACTAATAATTCTTCTCAAATGGATCCAGTGAATATGAATAATGATACAATGATTTGTCAAACTTCAACATCAACTTCTAGTACAACATCTATATCTTCTAATCCTTCTGATAGACTACTGCCATTATCAAATAAATTACCACTTCATAAACAACAGTTGATCTCATCGAAATTAGCTTTAAGATTTCGTTCTGCTGGTTGTATGGATATCAGTAAAGAATTAACTGAAGAAGAGGAGAAAGCTCAACGAGCACGAGTTGAAGTAAGCTCATTTTATTTTCATTGAAACAAATTTAAGTTTCAAAGAGATCTTTATTTTCATAGCTATATTCAGTCAAAATTCATCTATTTATCTTGATTATTTAATTGCATTAAAACGATAGATAAAGAGAAAGTGAGAGGAAACAATGTTTCAGCAAAGCGATCACTTTTGGGGTATTTTTTAGTTCTGATCGTCAAATGTGTATAGTTTTTTCGAAATTAGCCAACTGTGATATATTTGTTAATAATAATAATAATAATAATAATAATAATAATAATAATAATAATAATAATAATAATAATAATAATAATAACCTATCGAATGTAGCAACAAAGGAATGGTTTTATTTTTAATTAAGAAAATTACTTGTTATCAAAATTGAAAATGAGCTAAAAGTGTCATAGAAATTAAATTAAAAAAAAAGAATGACTATGTATAAGTAGATTACCTGCTTCGGTTTGGGCACCTGAGCAGTATCATAGCCCTCACACAAATCAATTAAGATTCGTGTGGCGCATATGTATTTGGTCCCTCTTTGTACCAATACCTATGTGTTAAAATAAATAATAAATAATGTAAGTAGATTACATAACAATGATAAAACGGTTTCCAAAATGATATAAATTCAACAAGATTATGGAGAGACAATGATACAATTTTATTTGGGGTATGATAAACCGATAATTTGTCCGACCGGAAATTATCGCAGTTGGATATATTTCTTTTGTATTTATGATTGAAAATTTCTTTTATGAAGGTTATGCATTTCAGAAATGCACGAAAACATACAACCTTTGGTAAGTTGTTTTTATGTCATAGTTGATTGTTTTTTATTAGATAACCAATGTCGACAGGTTTGTTGTTTTTGATTAGATGGAATAATGCTGTTACATGCTTTAATGTAGAGTGTGCTTCAAATAACCAACATACAGTTCCCTAGAAGAACGGGTGTACTTGTTTGTTTAGTTCATTGGAAAGCTTATTTCGATTTTGAAGGAGCTCGAAATACTTTCCTAATTCTCTGCAACTGTATCACATTTGAAGTCGTCGTTCGTGTATAGAATCTTCTATTTTGGCATAAAAAATAACTAGTGTTATGAAATGTTCAGGTATTATATTTTTATTGATAAACTTTGCTATATACTTAGATTGGTAAGTTTCTTCAGATTACCATCATTTATACACTGAAACCGTTATTAGCAAACATAACTTACCAATTCAAGAAGGCTATATGTTTACTATTGTACAACTGAAAAGAGATCTGCTTATCGTACCATTCACTCTTGTCTTTGTCTTAATTTAATTTTCTTTTAATTAAAAATTACTTGATTATTCGTGTCATTAATGAGGGATGTTTTTTCAGACTTGGAAAAAACAATACCAAAACTGTGTAAAATGTGAACTAGTGTTAGATGTTGTCTTGTTGCAAGTTTTCACGGATTGCTATATGTCTAAGTGTTGTATCTAAATTAAGTTGATATTATTTCTTTTATTAAATAAATAGATCATAATGTCATTAAGTTTTCAATTTATACAATTACATAAATTCATTGTTTTTGCATTCTCAACAAAAATTTGACTATATGTTGTATATGTAATCCCTATTCTTTTTATTCATCTAGAGCTTAGATACAGTTGAACCGCGTGATCACGCTGTTGCAACAGAATCATATGGAGCTTTAACTAGACGGCGTTTAAAATGGCATCCTGATAAAATTTTATGTAAACGTATAAATGTCCCTGATCCGTATCCTGAGTAAGTGTTTGCTAATATTAATATCTTTATTTCTACGTTGACAAGTATAATCTGGACATTCAGTAAATAAATTATGTTTCAATAAAAAAGTAGAATGATACTAATTCTCCTTTTTAGTGTTAATATTTTCCAATTACTTTTTAATCATAAACTCAATGCGTTTCGAGGAATTAGTAAAAATCATTCGTAAAGTTGATTAGTCTACATTTGTTTTATAGTCTACTCCAATGAACATTCATATAGGCCAATCTTTTAGTATTAAGTGTAACAAAGTTATTCACTCAGTGAAACGAATTACTTGAAAAACTGACACTAAAGAGTTGCGGAGATTGTTGAATTTCACTGAAATTTCATGAACGTATCTAGGTTAGACCATTGGTCTAGAAGTTAAGCGCTTGCATGTGGGATTGAAGGTCCTGGATTCGAACTTCACACGTGGGATTGTGGATGCACATTTCTGAGGAGTTAGATACTTAGATAAAACGACCGTACAGTGCTTTCGGGCTTTCAATGTTGGTCTAACTTGAATTGGTTCATGATTTCTATGAAATTCTAAAAGCTTCCTAATTATTCTTTTTTTAATTGAAATCATGGACCGATCAATGCTAAATCACCATCGGAAACCTGAGAGCACTGGACAGCCAATTAGTCTTAATATAGTTCAAAAGTATCGAGGCAGTTACCCACCGAAGACAGTGAAAAATGGTCACGCAATATCGTAGATTAGTTGAAGTTAGACATTAACACCATCAGATACCGGTTCACTGGTCCAAAGTTTAACCGTTCGCTCGCGGAACTGAAGGTCCTGTATTCGAGTCCCGTGCACGGGCTTGTGGTTGCGCACTGTTGAGGAGTCCCATACTAGAACGAAACGGCCATCCATTACTTCCAGGTTCTTAATGTTAGTTATACATTTTATGGATTTTTTTCGGCTTCTTACGACCTTATTTGTATCGGTAAGAAAATAGCATAATAACATTACTTAATCCGGGGTAATTACTGTGAATAAGTAAAATAACATGGGTTATCATATATATCTATATGTACATATATCCAAGGTCATTTGAGGTTAGATCTAGAACGTAACTGGATAGTGTACATAAGATATGGTGAATACATATAATCCTGATTCAATTGTTCTTGCTTTGTTTAAATACCTTAAATGGAGTCCAACTTTATAGAATAAATTAAGTTAACAATTTAAATTTTTTTCACTACTATTTATCATTGTTACAAGCAGATGTTTTTTATTTTTTTCATTTATGATGTTTAATATTTACTATTACAACTTAAGGTAAATAAACTTTGTGTGAATAAGACAATTGTTTCTTTTTTGTTTGAAAAAGAATACCTG
Organism: Schistosoma spindalis; assembly: GCA_946903255.1. Taxonomy (NCBI): domain Eukaryota; kingdom Metazoa; phylum Platyhelminthes; class Trematoda; order Strigeidida; family Schistosomatidae; genus Schistosoma; species Schistosoma spindalis. The sequence continues at coordinate 73,652,802 of OX336420.1, read as the reverse complement.
TAATTTCTTTTGTTTTCTCTTCTTATATGACCTTTAATAACATGATATATTGATTGACACAGACATTATTGTAAAATCTTCCAGTTATCAATAGAGGGTCAACTATTATTTAACATCATTATATAATAGTAATTAACTCAATTTATTATGTAAAAATGTTATAGCTGATTATAAATGTGTGATATTTTTCTAGCTTTACAATTTGAAAAATCTTTTTACTGAGTTAAGAAAAAATTCATGGTAGTTAGTGGAACCATTAAAATTCACTTATTGTCTTACGATACACAGTTGATATAGTTCTGTTTGATGAAAACGCTGATAAAATACCAAGTCTATTGATCATCCTAAAAAATAATGCAAGTATGTTTGAAGTGTTTCTTTCTTACTAAGTACAAAATGTTAATTTGGACTGGTCTGTGTCAACGCCTAAACCAATAATCGGGATTGAATGTATTTATATGGAGTTTTGTTCTCTCAGCTGAATGGTTTGGTCATGGAGCTTTCATCGTTCTTCTGAACGACATCTACCAAATCATCCAGCTCAGAGAGCAAAACTCCATCTGAGCTATAAATCTTCTTCAGACTCTTGAAGTGAATATGGTTGAGTGTTTCGATCACTCCATTCCTCTCAGAAATCTCAGCCGTAGTGAGTATGAATTCGTAAAACACGATTGGCTTTTGCCAATTTCACTTACTGCCAAGGCGAGATAGCCATTGGCTAATCAAAGGACAAGTATACTGCTCATCAACACTCTGTCTTCTACTATAATAGCTGCAAAACGTGGTCCTTAAAAATGAAGGATATTCGTAGGTTGCTAACTAATTTCTAACTTGTAAATTTTTTTATTTATTGCGCTAATCCAAATTTTATTTTCAATCGTATCTTCGATACCTAGTCTTTCTATTAACACTAATACCGTTACTATCTCTAGGACTTTGAAATTTACCCAAACAATTTCATTTCATTGTGCTAATAAAGTATGGCTACTTGAAATGAGTTACATATGTTCCAGGTCCTACATTGGATATGACTGATTGATAAAAATACTTATAACATCAATTGTTAATAATAATAACTATATATATATATATATATATATATATATATATATATATATATATATATATATATATATATATAACTGTATTAAATACTTTAGTCAATCTACATTAATCTGTCAAAACTACATGTGAAGGCATTCTATAAAACTGTCTATACAGAAAGTGTCACAATTATTTTATGAAATCGACCTTGAACTGGACATGATGGGGCAAGAATTAGGCTTAATAGTTCAATATCCTATTGAAGAGCGAATGACATATAGTCATCATATACTTTATTCATTTTTTTATTGAGCAACTTATAAACATTTTTATTCTTGTGTTCAACATTTCGTTATATAAACATGTTATTTTGTCAGAAAAAAAATTTATTCTGTTGGGCAACTATCTTGTTTTCTGATATCAATTTCACTGTAAGCTTATGTCAATAATTCAGTCTCATGGGTAGTCATCACTTGACTACATTGTGTCATTAGATATTTTCTACTTATCAGCATTATATTTATTCATTTTAATCACTTAACTCATTCGCTCATAAAATCCCATTTCATAATCGAAGTCTATTTCAGTGATGTTATTCTACTGTATCCTATTTCATTTCGTTTTTTTAATGTTCACTTAATCGTATTTTCAACTTTTCCCTTATTTGGAAAATTGCCTTAGGGTTTTTAAAATGATTTACATGAATAAAAGCTAAACGTTTGTTACATTTACACAATTATTTCCTTCATTCTTTCATAGTTCCACTTTTGTCGGTTGTCCAGATGATAGACGTCCTCGTAATCCTTTTCGTCAAAAGTTTGGTAAACATGGAAAAAGTAGATTCTCTGATAGTTCCACAGCAAATGAGTTTTCTATTTTCGATCTATTGGATGTTAACACTACTGGTTCAATTCAAAAGTTGAATTCTTCAAATATTACTTCCTGTGAACAACAATTAAGTAACGAGTCTTATTCTTCTGACAGTGACAGCAACGATCCTTCTGGCATTTTGTCAGAACTTCCTGCCAGTAATACACCCTATAGGACTGATTTGACTGATACAACTTTTCAGTCTCGTGGGAAAGCTTTATTCGCAACTTTGTTTCAATCGATTGAGCAGAGTCAAACAACCGAAACTACAGACAATCTTGTGGAAAATAATAATAATAGTTTGTTGGAAAAAGTTCAACCATCAGATAAAATTTCTCATGATACTACTAATGAGATTGTGAATGAATCGGTAAGTTTCGTTTTGCTCAAAAATTATTATTTATAGTGTATTTATCCACAGTTTTTATTAATATCAGGTACCTTCGATTCTTGAACTAAGCCTTATACGACATATTCTTATCGGTTATCTGATCGAAGACTTTAGGTGATCTATCTCAAAATTGGTTACAGTGGCATTAACAAGTGTATCATTTCTCTGTTTAAATCTTGGCTTTTAATGTTATTTTCTACTTTTTCACTTATATAATATAATTCTTTCTTCATAAAAGGGTTCTTTGTTTTGTGTGTTTCGTAGACTGCTTTTTTCTCATTTACATAAGCTAGACATCTTTAATGGATGTTACTTTAAAATCTAGTATTTATTGAGTTAAAATATCAAGAAAGTAATTAACTCAAATACCTTTTTTATCTAACTTTTAAGATTATATATTGGTCGTGCATTGATGTTTTCCTTTCGCTGGAATGGTATCTACTGTAGGCTAGAGTATATTCTTAGGTTACTACTGTTTCTCCACCGATGCCTTCGAAAAATTACTCGCGTATGGTGACTGTGAACTATATCGACTAAGATAGCTGTAACATTTATTAAATATCCCCATATACCGTCTACCTCAATGCGTGATGATGACTACTTTAGGTGTAGATTGGAAGAAAGCTAGTAGCAGTCGAAGCAAGACATCGGATAAGTTTATGAAATCACTGACTTTGTCTTAGGCATCTTACTGGGTTCCAAGTACTGAAATCAGTCCCATTGACGCAGCTGGATTCACTACTTATCTTCCTCTAAGTTTTGAGTTTAAGTATCTTTTCATACATATTTTCTTTTTGAACCATATTTACCAATGTTTAGTTTTTCTCACTGTCACTGACATTAAACCATTATTTCGAATAGTTAGCTATTCATCTTGTTAAATTTCGTTCACTGTGCCGATATGGTATGAGGACTTTGGCTAATACTCATTCTTACCAGGTCATACTTTGATGACGACAGACTGAAATGAATTGTTAAGCATGTGTTAAAATAGTTCTGTCATTTGAGTTAAGAGCAGAATAATAACATATCTCACATATGTAACTTTATCAGTCTAACTGTATGACTATGTGCAAATCTAGTATAAAAACGCCCCCAAATACCCTGGTACGACCGAGAGTGGAGAAAGTCAGCTCTCCCTCTCGAAGCGCTCTCACATTACCACGCGTTTACAACCACTACAAGAGATGTCTCACTCACTGCCTTCTCACGGTTAGGGTGTTATTCACGAAATTGAGATAACGAAAAGCGAATGTTCGGCGCTTTAGTCGAGTTGTTAGATATGAAGGATCCACCCAAGACAGCTGGAAAACCCTGATTTCAGAATCCCGAAGGAACAAATGGTGTATGAACCTACCGCTGGTTGCCGGCTACCATGAGACTCAATCTCCTTACATTGCTGCACTGCCTAGTGGATTAGACCTCTAGGTCAGGGCATGGGAAGTGGCTCCCTAAGAAAACCACCTGCTTCATTGTGGGCACCCGTAAGGTGTCCCAGCACTTACACAAATCAAATGACTTGTGCGGCGCATACGTATTTGATGCCTCCTTGTATGTTTGTGCTTAAATTAATAGGTAGTAAGTATAAAAACACTATAAGTCAATAATAGTGCCTTCTTTTTGTGATCAGTATAGATGCAACTTGTTTTAATATCCTGACATAAAAAATAAGAACCCACTAATACACTTTATAAAATAATCACGTACGTTTCATTTGTACATTTTGTTTACTAGAATGCACGGGTTATGGGTCCTGCTCTTCCGAAAACAGGCATGGATGTTCTTACTGATCATACAGATAAACCTCCAATGGATTTGTTCAAATCAATATTTGCATCTGATGAAGAATTGAGTTCATCTTCGTTATCAGATAACGACGTTGATGATAATGATAATGACAATAAAGACCGTGAAAAAGATGATTTAACCGTATCGAAAGTTAGCAAATCGAATTCTATTGAACTGTCTAATGGTAATTTCGAGACATCTTGCTTTTGATTATCTGGGATATTTTATTTATCTTTTTAGATCAGCCTGATTTATTCAAAGCACATGCATTATTTTCACATCTATTTGAACCGAGTGGAGATATGCGTAAGTTTGTATTTGCAATAATCTATTAACTGGTTCATATATCTTATTACCTTAATTTTTTAGGTAGTCCATTATCCGGCTTAACACGAATGACTACACGACCTGAAGTATCGTCCAAAGTTCATGCCCCCCCACAGAATAATCTCAATCCGGATTTATTGTATGGACCGGATTTACCGCCGAATTTTAGTATGTTTTCGATTGTGTTTGTAAACTTGTTATTTATCTGGATATCACTGGCGTATTTGAATGACCATTTTCAGTTGGTTTCTGTTTCACCAGAACTAAAAAAATTGTGAAATAACTGTATTCAGACTTTATTCAACGGGAAACCGAAGGCTAATCAATACTTCTTAAGTAATTTATTGAAACTAATGATTAGGTCATCGAGAATAGCAGTAGAATTTCTAGTGCAATATCCTTTTATAGTTATCATCTTTCATAGTCAATACTTACAACTCTCACAATGAAATCTTTAAATTTTAGCTTCGTTTTTCACTCATAATAACGTTGTGGTGTGTACTATTTATGTCCGTCGACGTAAATAGTAAGTAACACTAATCAGAAGTAGAAAACCTGGCAGCAGACGGCTATGAAGTTCGACTTGAAGAAAACAGAATTATAAAGGAATTATGAATTAGAGAATCATATAGAATGTGAAGGACAAATTATAGGATTTCGCAGATGAAGTATTTAGTGTATGGTTCTCAAGAGATTCTGTAATTTTGTGTCAATCAATAAATCGATTGTCCCCACCTTTGTTCTGGTTCATTGCAACGTCATATGAGTAATTAGATTATCTGATAGTTCATACCAGACATACTACTAGAGGATCAGTACATGAGGTCGTACTTAATCATCAAATTAAATTGCGTCACATTTAATTCAGTCTCTTAACGATTAGCTTGTCTAAGATAAAAACCTTTTGTAAGTTTTTGTATTTCTTCTAAGTTTAAGCACTATAATCCATTCTATTTTCTTTGGTTGTTGTATTTTCGAAGTACCATATACAAATATCATTTTATATTATGAGATAACAACAGTGTAGAATTGTTCATTGCCAGAGTAGTAGACAACGTAATAAAACTATCTATCAGTAAAGACACTATACATCTAAACAGGTACATTGGTCACCAGTTATTGAAAATATTTATTCGTCTTAATTTGTTCATTCATTTCCAAGACGTATTTATGAGTAAATTTTCGAATAGTTTCTGTTTAAATTCATCATATCTTCTTTTCTCTAATATTTCATTTCATTGTTCATTTAGCTCCTACATCTGATAAAATTCATCCAATTTCTTTGACAAAAGATCAAGAAGAAGCATCACGTTCTACCCTGTCAGATGATATTCTATTTGTGGTAAGTGAAATTACTCCACTAACATTCAACGTATTTTATATTTTACCTGTGTTAATAAAATTTCTTGTTAGTAAAACGTTTTGAAATTTATAAGCTTATTATCATTGTGTTGATGGAGTTGTCAGTATGAATTATACTTTGAAGTATCGATAATAACCTAATTTTATGATTTCAGGAAACTGTATTATAAAATCAAGTGAATTAATGTTTTAATTTAGTTCATTCTATGAAGAAAAGTTGTTATTAATCGTGGAAGGTGACTAGTGTTTGATCAACACACACATGTATGAATACGATATATATATATATATATATATATATATATATATATATATATATATATGCTTTACTGTATTATTTACCACACAGTAGGTTGATCTGTCAATGATAAGCATTGTGGCTAGCGGTGGAATCCAGGACGCGCGTTTCGTCCTGTTTGGAACTCGTCAGCATGATATACTTGCATCTCAGACTTGATTTTCACTCTGGGACAAGCTAGTGGCTACCAGGACTCAGTAGCTGGATGGATAACGTGATGGCGTTTGAACCGAATGGTACTGGGTTCGAGTCCCAGAGTGAACGTCAACTCTGAGATGCAGGTACATCCAGTTGACGAGTCCCAAATAGGACGAAACGCGTGTCCTGGATTCCATTGCTAGTCACTACCCATCTTTGCTTATAAAAAACTAGATAACTGTCTATGATTTTATTCTCCTTTATTTTCATTTTAGGAATCTCATCTTGTCAATCGCGGTTCCGTTAAACATAAAAAACCAAAGAACAGCAAAAGAAAACATAAAACAAAACATAAAAAACAACACAAGAGCAAGAAAGTTTCTCGTAAAGCATCAATTTCTTCGGATTCAAACTCTTCTGATACTTCTGATTAGATTTTGACGATTGTCGGATTTGTACATAATTTTTTTTGTATATTTTAAAAGTTATTTTCTAACTTACTAAATACTGCTATTACTACTACTACTAATACTACTGTTACCACGTTGTCTTTGTAGTCTCCAAATTCTTCTTCCGACTAGAAATTTTTGATTGTATTTCCTTGCAAATAAGTTGACGTATATCCATCTTGAAATAAACATTTTGATTCTCAACTCTATTTTCTCCAATATACCGGAAAATATTTTCATTTTTCATTGCAAAGATTATATTTATGAATTCTATTTTGTGAATGAAATGATATATGACTTTGTACTAATCGAAAAAGAAAGTATCATCCAAAAGGATGTATTTCGGTTTGTATAATTTTATTGTTTTGTTTTTTCCTCTCTCTACCGCATTCTATAGACGAATAACGAGTTAAACTTCATTGCCATTGTTTCAGTCTATAAATTACAAACTGAGTGAAATAAAATCAACTAAAAAGATCATAAATACTGAATACTGGATAGTTTCTTTCAAAGAATTAGTTAGAAAATAAATGAATCTTTATGTAAAATACAAAAGACACAATATATAAATATTGCATGTTGTATGGTAAGTAGAATATAATAAAGTCAAATGTCATAGAAATCATATTTTGTAAAGTTGTCGTTCTTTTCTATCTTAATTTTTTTTATAATCAAGAGTTTTTGGTGTTTTTTAGTTATAAATAACACGAATTTTCAAGTAAGAAGTTCTTGCATACTTTTTGAACTGCTAAGATTAGTTATCGTTTTATATTTTCGAATTGATTGAGGCCCAATTGTAAGGTGAAGTAAGTAATTCACTGAATAAATTTTCAATCAAGAACAGATGCTATTATTTATACACAATATTTCCTTTTTTTTAAGAAAGGATTTATTAAATGGTTTATAGTAGTATGAGAAGTATGGGTAGAATCTAGGGACTGGACTCAATCACTGATTGTGCCAGTCTATAAGAAAGGACAAAAGTCCTCTTGTGACATTCACAGAGGAGTCAGTTTGCCTAATATAGTGTCCAAAATATTGGCTTCAATATTACTTCAACGTCTAACCGAAGCTCGTGAAGAGCAGACTAAAGAAAACCAGTTTGTAGGTATCATCACCAAGGTTTGATTTGATAATTTCGAATAAATTGAGCATCGGGTTGATTGTTATAAATATATTATTTACTTATAAAGAAAACCAGGCTGGTTTTTGACCTGGACATGGTTGTATGGACCAGATATTCATACTGCGTCAAGTCCTAGAACATGGACACACATTCAGACGCCCCACAATGGTAGTATTTCTCGACCTTAAGGCGGCATTTGACTCTGTTGATCGTGAGGTTCTATGGCAGTGTTTGTCACTGAAAGGAGTACCAAAGAAGTACATTAACCTTATAAAGGCTCTCTACTCGAACACAACTGGTCGAGTGAGAGCTTGTGGCGAACTGTCATCGGAATTGATTACCTGAAGTGGTGTTCATCAGGGCTGTCCACTTTCTCCATTCTTGTGTAACTTTGTCATTGACGTGCTTTTAGAGATAACTTTTTCCTCATCTAAATTCCCAAGAGTTTAACTACCGTAAGATTCACTTGTTGACTTAGAATGTGCCGATGAAATAGTTCTATTTAGTGAAGACGCTGACAGAATGCAGAGTCTGCTGACCACTCTAAGCAACAATGCAAGCATGTTCGGCATGCGATTTTCTCCCTCGAAATGCAAAATGTTACTTCAGGATTGAGTTTCATCGACACCCGAACTAGTGATAGGGATTGAAGTAGTTGAGGGTGTCGACCGCTTCACTTATCTTGGAAGTCTCATCAGCCCTTGTGGTCTGGTGTGTGACGAAATCTCGGTACGGATACAAAAGGCTCGATTAGCTTTTGCCAACTTGCGTCATTTGTGGCGTAGGCGAGATATCTGTCTATCAACCAAAGGACGTGTTTACTGCGCAGCAGTTCGTTCCGTCCTACTTTATGGCAGTGAAACATGGCCGGTAAGAGTAGAGGACATTCGTACGTTACTAGTATTCGACTATAGATGTCTTCGAAACATTGCCCGTATCTCCTGGGACCACCGAGTAAGTAATGTAGTTGTTAGGAAACGGGTACTTAGTATGGATGGCAAATCAATTGATGAAGTTTTGAAACTTCATCAGTTGAGATGGCTGCGACATGTAGGTATCATTACCAAGGTTGGATTTGATAATTTCGAATAAATTGTGTATTGGGTTGATTGTTATAAATAAATAATATATTTGTAATATCCCAATGAGTAGAAAATTAGATTTTCTGACGTTTCGTGACTTAGTGTAAGTCACTTCTTCAGAGAATAAATAACCAAATTAAAATTAATCCAAGTTTAAATACTACAGCGGAACAATACGTGTTACGTATGCCCAGCTACCGACTGCCCTGACTAGCGATGTTTTATGGTGTAGGAGTAGATTGGAAGAAAGCTAGGGGCGGCCAGACCAAAACATGGCACAAATCCATGAAGTTACTGACAAGTGGACTGAGCCATGTTGGTAGGTGTAGACTACCTGGTTGGGGTCTGCGAGACGATAGCAACCGATGGTTAAAGATCTTGAATGACATGGCTCAAAATCGTTTGCAATGGAGCAGGTGCATCCACTCTTTGTGCTCTCCCAAATTCTAATCTGAATTCTCCTTGTCTTTTTTTCCTCTTTCCAAATTTTTCACTGGATTATACTCCTTAAATAACATCTTCAAACCGTAATGTTTCCGATTACTGTTTATACTCTTACTACCTCCACCTTATGGGATTTGAATAAGCAACTGTCTCTGTTAATGTGGTGTGGCAACTCCAACTGATGCATGTACGTACGAAGTTCTACGTTTTTACTGACTGACTGAGTATTAGAAGTATAGTAAAAATTGTGATATTGTTTATAGTTTATTATACGTATTTTCATATGACCAAACTATTTCATTAAACTTCATATAGCTCTGTTTCAGGTTGACTGTTTTCTAAAAGTCTACTCTATTTTTTTTAATTTCACATAATATTTAGATTAGTTTTCCTATATTCAAAGAGAAAGTGAATGAAGTTACAGTTTAGTCTGATCCACTTGAAGAAACATTCTCAAGGAAATTAAAACAAATTAAACTAAAATTGTTCAATCGCTTGAAAATGACTTAGTTGAAATTAAATCTATCTAAAACTAAATATTGAGATAGCCTAAGTTCTATACTTATTTCCTATGTGAAAAAGAATTTACTGAATTGTAAAATTTCTAAAATAATAGACAGAAAATTTGACAGTTTTTGTCTGTCGCCTTCAAAAACATTAAGTGTATTTTTCGACCATGAGATTAAGTTTATTTATGTGGACGTGTTTTATGTAAGAAAAGTTGAATTACATTATTATGAACTCATATTTAGTATACAAATAATGTTAATTTATTTACAAAGGATCTTTATGAACTGTATTAAATGGTTGTCCTTTTATCTGATAACACTTTATTAGAGTGAGTTTGTGGAAGTGGTTGTATTTTGTAGTCGTTATCACTGATTGGTCTTAGTTAGATAACCAGGAAGTACTGAATGTGTCTTTCATTCTAATATGAGATTAAACTTTGCTCAAGACCTATGGATCCAGAAATCGATTTATGATATTGTCATGAATTGTTATGGATAAGGAGTCTCTTAGTGTAATAAAAACTATATCCAGTGCTCCCTGGTTTTCATTCGTTGTCTAGTTTATATCAGCTCACATAGTAAACTACAAAAAATCTTCCTTATTTATTAACACGAAACAACCATCTAGTGTTTCCAGGTTTTCCATGGTGGTCTAGCTTCAATTGACTCATGATCTCAACTATTAAAATTATTATTTATTAGACATAAAATATTAATAATGATTGAGTTATGTTCCTCATACAGCAATTTCAATTGACGTATAAGTTATAACAAAGCCTATTAATCAATCATGTAGTTAAATATAATTACGATATTATTAATTACACTTATATTTGTGATCCGTTAGTTGATTCGTGTGAATTTTTATTTTAAACTGATATTACATTGTATCCAGTTTGTTTTCTTTACAAGGGGATAAAATTTCATGCAAAATAAGCATCACACTTTAATAATCAGATAAATTGTGTTTTCTACTATTTCTCGTCTTCATTATTATTATTATTTTTTTGGTCGTAAAACACGCAATGATTATTACGCGTAAATCTTCATTTGTGTGTAGGAAAAATAAATAGAAGAAATGTTTGTGAGAATTTCAATTGTTTTATTAGAGAAAGACTGTACTTGTAACGCTATAAATTAATAAATTTTTATCTGATTGTGTCTTTATTCTGTGGCATAGATGTTCTACAGTTATTTTCAAAAAATCGGCAGTGAAACTCAAGATTTCCCATATATATATATATATATATATATATATATATATATATATATATATATATATATATATATATATATATATTCGATCTTCAATTAAGCAAGACTAAGGTTAACTTTTTGAATTCGAACTTTTTGATGAAAACGATAATGATCTTTTAATATTGAACTTTGTATTTTCATAATAGGGTATTGTTTATAATCTTTAAACTAGGGAAAAGCAATTCATCAGCATCTTATGTGTTAGATACAAATAATATTTTCCAAATAATTTACTAGTTATTTCATAATAGTTTCGTTCACGATATAGAAGTTGGAATTACAAATTATTCGTTCAGTGCACTAATGTATCAATCTTAATGTTGATGTTCGTTGCAAGACCTGAACTCAGTACTATTCAGTTTGAAAATCAAATGCGTTGTCCACTAAGCTACTATAATTACTATATAATGTTAATAAATATCTTATCTAATCAGTTAAGGATTTATTCTGTCAATGAATAATTAGTGGGTTAATCTGGCTAACAATTTACTCAATTAATGTTAATTATCTAATGATTCATTCAATTGATTTCAAAGTGTTCTTTCTCAATTTAACACATTAAATGTTTCTTTTTGAGTATTTTTCTTTTTGTTTTGTCATTTCCTATTTGATTGAAAAACTGTTTACTGAGATGTAATTATTTAGTTGCTTGTTTTTAATTGTTTTTATTAGCTTTACTCTAAAGTGAAGTTTTTAAAATGCCATCATTAAAAAAACGTTTTTCACAGTAACTTTATTTTTATTATTTTTTTTATAATGCGGTTATTTTTGGTAGATATATTCCAACAGATGGTAAATTAATTTGATTATGTAACTGTTAATTCTGCCGCTGTTGTTGTTATTTATATAATTGTCATGATTATTTATCTTTTATTTGCCTTTCTACTTTAAAAAAAGGAACGAGATTATTCAAGATAGTGTTCAACAATCTTGAATGTTTTGTATTGACAACATAGTTAAAGGAACAGATTGTAGATATACTGGCATGTTCATAGCTTTAGTCATCTGATAGAGTATTTATTTTAAACTTATAACATAATTAAAAACTTAAAGCAATTAGTCCTCTTTGATAAATTTCGATAGTGTAATAAGAAGTTGAAGATTATTAAAACTATATGATATATTAGTGCAATGCATTTCAAACAATCTGATCACACATTATATACTTGTTAAGAACCTGAGGTTTCAAATTGTTTTTCATATTATTTTCTTTATTCTTGTCTCCTCTTACCCTCCATTTCTAGTCTCGTTGACCTTTTATTTTATAAATGTTCTTGACAAGTATATAATGTGTGATCAGATTGTTCGTAATGGATTGCACTAATATATCACATAGTTCTGATAATCTTCGTTTATAGATTAATTTACTCAATGCTTCAACATCACTATTCTAATATTGTTTCATTGATGTTACGTATGAAGTTGTAAAAGCATAAAGCTCAATTTGTTTAATTTGCTACTCATTACATTTAAAAATGAAACATTAACTTTTAATGTATTTCAAGTACATAAGTGTGCAGTAATCCTGTTTTTTCACAGTTTTGACTACAATTAATTCTACATTTTGTATTTATTCAAATTAACTTCAAAAACCATCATCAATAAAGAACTATCAAAGAACCACTGATTAATCTGCTGTAGATCTGTTGAATATTTAGGGATCTCACATACGTATATAGAGCAGTACAGAAAACAACATATCAACTGTCTTACTTAATTTCCAAGGCCTAGTTTGTAAATTTTAAACGATCTTATTAATTCTGTAAAACCACATAGATTTTGCGAATCCAACTTTTTTTCTGAATAAAATAGACATGTATACATATATTCAGATTTCAACTGATGTTATATGTGTATACATGTGTGTCAAAATGAAATATTATTAGATTTTATTTTTTAGTTCTATGTATGATTTATTGTATGGCGTAAACTGGCAACACTGTACTTGAATTGTTAAATCCGGTGAATATGTATAAACATGATAGGATATATGTATTATTATTATTATTATAGATACGATTTATTATGATATAAACTTTGCTCTTTTAAGAAATTATTATGTTTATTTTCAGTGTAGTAGCTTTTAGTATTTTCATTGTGTTTCATATAAACTAGTTGATATTACAAATAATAAAACTGAATCCTATAGATCACTAAGATGATTATATCTGTTCTTTATACTAAAGCTAATAATTTCCTATAGTATATAATAAGGATTTTAGTTGATCTAACTATTGATAAATGTGACTTTATTGCATAGGTTTTTATATGTTAGTTACAAATCGTGTAATGTGGTTGTAAGTAATCTATACTTGTAAGCTTAATAATTCTATTGAAAAATCATGAGAAAAAAGACGCTTTAAGCAAAGATGGATAGTGGCTAGCAGTGGAGTCCAGGACGCGCTTCCCTTCCTATATGCAACCCATCAGATGGATGTACCTGCATCTCAGAATTGATGTTCACTTCGGGACTCGAACGCAGCACCGTTCACTTCAAACGCCATCGTGTAATCCACTTAACTACTGAGTCCTGATAGCCACTTGCTTGTGCAATGTGGTGAAGTTTAAATCCATTTGGTATTGTTTGCTTGAATCTTACCATCGAAGAAAATATTTTCCCTTGCTTGTCTTACTACTAATCATGCTCAGTTTTAAAGTTTCATATTACACATATACTCCCAGAAGCACTTAAACTGGAAGAACAAACTGGACAGTTCTTGTTGGGATATCGTAGCTTACTCCATGGCAAATGAGAATCGAAATTCTACGCCTTTTGAAACGGTATTTTTCCGTCATCTGCTTACTAGTGGACATGTTATCGATATTTCGAAAACTTCAAAATAATCAGTACTCTAATACCTTTAAATTTAATGCGTTTCTCTGAGACGATCACTATGATCTCGAACCTATATAAGGGGTAAGTTGTAAATCACTCACTACCTTGATGAATTCAATGATCTAATTTCATTATTTTTTGTTTAATACTGTCAGTTATAAATTCCTTCCTTTCATTATTATGCCGTTGGGTGAGCTTTGCTCATACTGTTTATTTTTTACATAAATTTTTACACCAACTTCCTGTTTTTAGAAACTTGTGTCTATGTGTTTTTCAAATTTTCCTTCCGGAATGTTCACACTGGTTAACCTAATTACTTTAGTGAATAATAAAGTAGCTACAGGAACATTTTTATAATCCTTCTATATTGAATTGCCGTTTTTTTACTTATCATCATGAATATAACATATTATATGTACACTATAGTACTTTCTAAGTAATTAGTTATTTTAACAAATTTTAAACATCTGAATAGAGTCCATAAAATAAGTAAATCCATAATATCAGAAGGGTTTTTGTGGAGATTTTAGTAATTCCAATGGTTGAAATCATGAGTCAATTGAAGCTGGACAACCTGGTAGCACTGGACGACCGTTTCGTCTTAGTATGGGACTCCTCAGCAGTGCGCATCCACGATCCCGCTCCTCACGAGATTCGAACCCAGGACCTATCAGTTTAGAGCGTGGGCGCTTAACCATTACACCATTGAGCCAGCATCCAATGGTGTTAATGCCTAACTTCAACCAATCCACTAAATTGCACCACCGTACACCACTGTCTTCAGTGATCTGATATCTCACAACAGACCTGGTTGAACTCCACTGGTCACGGCTTCTCACTAGAACTCCGGGAGTATCTCTTGAAGTCTGTCACTAGTGAGCAGTGGTCTCATGGTTAAGCGCTCGCGCGCGAGACTGATAGGTCCTGGGTTCGAATTTCGCGGGGGCAAGATAGTGGGTGCGCATCGCCCAGGAGTCCCATACTAAGACGAAACGGCCGTCCAGTGCTTCCAGGTTTTCCATGGTGGTCTAGCTTCAATTGACTCATGATTTCAACTATTGAAATTCATAATACTTTGCTACGTTTTGTTATTATTGCTTTACTCCAATTTATAATTCGGAAAAATTCTAAGGAATTTCATATTATTTATTTAAGTAGTTTTTCTTTATAATGAAGTTTAAAGCAATTAGTCCCTTTGATAAATTTTGATATGTTAATAAGTAGACGAAGATTATCAGAACTATGTGATGTATTAGTGCAGTGCATTTCGAACAATCTGATCACATCATGTACTTGTCAAGTACATTTATATATAAAAATAAAAGGTCAATGAGACTAGAAATGGAGGGTAAGAGGAGACAGGAATAATAAAGAAATTAGTTTGAAACCTCATCATTCTGGATAATTCGCTCAAAATTAGGGTGTATGAACATGTACCTAAATAGAATCAAATGACCCGATAGGAATAGAGGATAAACATCCTTCACCTTCCTTTGCCAAAACACATAATTGAAACAGGTCATAAGATTGATCTTAACATTTCTTTTGTGGTGTTGTACAAAAGGGTGTATACTAAGGTTTATTGAAGCCATAAGAAAATTCAAACCCCCTCTGTATATTCAAAACCTACTCTGGTAATATTAGCTAATTAACCGGAGTGATTAGGTTTCAAATTAGTTTCGTTATTATCCTTGTCTCCTCTTATCCTTCATTTCTAGTCTCGTTGGCCTTTTATTTTTATATATAAATGTTCTTAACAAGTATATAATGTGTGATCAGATTGTTCGTAATGTATTGCACTAATATATCACATAGTTCTAATAATCTTAATTACTACTATAATGGTAAATTAATTTTAAGATAAGAAAATAATCCTTTAAAATACAATCTATTTTATTTGAAAATGTTTAATATGCAATAGTTATTATTGAGATGGGTTTTTAATAAAATAACATGAGTTAAAAGGAATGTTTTCTGAAAAAAGTACTTTGGGATTATCGTTAAACATAGAATATTTAAATATGTACTTAAAATGTTGTAAATACATTGAATTAAGAACTCAGTCAGTCAGCTACAACGTAGGACCGGTCACATATATGCATCGGTCCAAGTTGCCATACCGCATTAGCACAAGATGAATACCAAATTCATAGAAGTAGTTAATTCAGTTATGGTAATATATAAAAGAAAGATTGCATATAAGGATATAGTACAGGAAGAAAGAATTAGCTCGTAAAAAGAAAGATATGAAGCGATTTTAATCTCATAGTTTGAGGGATGACATAGAGTTTATACACCTCCATTGTTATCGATTCTGAACCATATCATTCAGAGTCTCCTACCATTGGTTACGATAGTCACGCGGACCCCAACCAAGTAGTCTGCATCTGCCAATATGGCTCAGACCAGAAGTTAGTAACTTCAAACACTGATGCCACGTTTTGGTTTGACCACCCCTATCTTTCTTCCAACCATCCCGAACACTAGTCAGCATTACGTGTCGTGTTAATCGGTGAATTAAAAAAAGGTAATTTGTTTTCATTAACGAATAAAACATCAATATCATGTAATGTTTTTATGGATATAGTTTACATTTACTTGGAAATTTATGCATCATATTGAACTCTTTTTTTAAATTTCTTTAATTAGAAAATTTGACGCTTCTTTATTGCCCAGAACATTTTCAAATTTAAGTAATACTAGGTAGATTGTTATCAGGTATTTTGATTGGATGAAAGAACAAGGTTCTCAGTCAATTAGAATGCTAGGGGTTGAACCGTACTGTATCAGACTCTATATGACATATGGTCTAGTCAACAGATGGTGTTCATAGATGTTTTATTTCATACATATTTAGAACATTAATTGTTGATTAGTACGGAAGAAAATACATGAGAAAAGTCAGCATAACGATGTTTACTTACGAGTAAGAACTGTTTTTTGAGGATTTAGTTGTGATGAGTAGAATGAAGTTCATCCATAGAACGTAAACATATTAGAACATAACGTGAAAAATTATGTAGGTTTAATATAGTAAAACTTCCTGAATAACTGAAGTGTATGGCTTAAGTTTCTAAAAACCCAAATTACAGAATCTGTTGACAATCTGATGTCATCAATAAGATCTTTCTTGGGTCAATACTTTAATCTGTATAAATGATAGCTGATAGCTATCAGAAGTCAGTAGCTAAGTGGATAACACGATGGAGTTTGAAGTGAACGGTGCTGCGTTCGTGTCCCGAAGTGAACATCAATTCCGAGATGCAGGTACATCCATCTGACGAGTCGCATATAGGAAGGGACGCTCGTACTGGATTACACTGCAAACCACTATCTGTCTTTGCTTATAAGATCATGTATTTATGTTTTAGTAAGTTACGTAACGAAACATAACCTAAGGAAATAGTTAAAATGATTTTCCGTAGAATCCTTGAAATCAGTTTATCGAACGCCTATGTAAAATGCCAAGAATTCGGACATGTTGCTTTGACTCGTAAGTATTTCTCACGTACTCTTCTTCAAATTTAAATATAACCGCTTATACTAAAACATATTCACTTCATACGTGGAAAAATAGAGAGGTAACATTTGTACGGTATTTCAATTAATTTTAAAAATGGTCGATTCACATCATAGTAGAATTTATTGAAATTTTATCTATGGAAATTAAAAGTAGTTAATTTTGTCTCATCGTATATGGATTAGAAAACCGAACACAGATTGCAATACGTAAATTATTATAAGTATATAAACGTCACTAAATAGTGTTCACTATATAAATTGTTTTGTTTAAATACAGTTATTACTTATTCAATATAATTTGAACTAAATAATGAAACTCGATCTAATTTCATACATTATCAATTGTCAAATATAATAAATATCAATAAGTATTCTAATTAAAATAAGTGAAAGTATTCTGATCATGAATACAGAAAATCAATTGATCGGTAGACATATTGATTATGCACAAAACTAAAGCCTTATAATCTACTCGGCATGCCTGAATGTTTGGGAATTCAACCTAGATTTGAGACAGTGGAAATCGAACATTTCTCTAATAAACATATTTTTATTAAATAAAGTAAGATAAATACAAATCTAACTTTACAATGGATTTCATTATGTTTGATATAATGTAGTTAACCACTGAGAGTGGAAGGTGGTTGTCTCATAATCTCGTAAATCCATTGAAGGTGAACTGGATTCCAACTACAAGGTCAAAAGATACCTGATGATCTGAAGTGCTGCAAAGGTCATGAGTTCCTAGTTTTATAACTTCTGCTTCGGTTTGGGCACCCGGGCAGTATCACAGCCCGCACACAAATCAATTGAGATTCGTGTGGCGCATATGTATTTGGTGCCTCCTTGTACCAATACCTATGTGTTAAAATAAATAAATAAATAACTTCTAAACTTGGGCGAAGCTGCTATTTCGTTCTCTTTTGATTTTGACTATTTTCAATATGAATTCGGTTTATGAGAATAAATAGTTCCAAACAAAATATTAAAATTTACAATGTAAATAACCTACTTTGGCTATTGCTTTTGTAATGAATTTATAGTGATCAATTAATTGTCTTTCACCATGTCCAACTTATTATTTTAACCTTATAGTACATGTTCAGATATGTTGGGTTATTTTAATCATACAAAAAATGTGCATTAAAGCACTAAGTAAAAAACTGAAATATCAAAACTTAAGCTATTCTTTTTCAGTTCTTTCTTTTTGGAAATTATGTACAGTTTTGTTATACAGCAATTTCTGTGATCGCTTACTTCGTAACATGAATTTTCTACAAAAATTTAATTTGGGTTTCTGTTACTGAGTTACCATGAATTAGTCAAACTTGGAAAATGGTATAAATAATAAGTTATGATTGTGTAATGTGGATTATTTATATCTCCTTGTTATATATGCACATACTAAGTTGATATGGTAAATAATTTCATTTTGTTATTTAACATATTTATAGAAACTTATTACGGGATCACTAATCAGTGCTACTTAGATTTTTCAGCGTACTCAGTTAAAACTATACATAATAACACCATACATACTATTGAAGTATTTTGGTTAGTCGAATATCTTTATCCATAATCAGAAATACGTTTGTAAACTGAATTAAATTACAAAATAATCAGTTGTTCTTTTTGTATTGATATTAGTAATGTCGGAGCAATTTTTTTATATTTTTCGATTCATATACTTTTCTAAATGATTATCAAGTCGCTTGTCCAACTAAGTGATGTTAGATTGGAGTCCAGATTATTGTATGTATTAAACTTTTAATTGACAATAGATTTAATCATTTATCTAAATTTAAATCACTTTTGAATGATTATACATGATAGAACTGTAGAGAGTCAGTAACATGTCATTCTTCGAATCGTTTATGTCTGGTTTTTTCGTTTATTGTTTCAAAGCATTTATGTAATCAGAAAAGGGGTTTTGTGGATATTTTAGTAATTTAATGGTTGAATTCATGAGCCAGTTAAGGCTAAACCACTATGGAAAACCTGGAAGCACCGGACGACCGTTTCGTCCTAGTATGGGACTCCTCAGCAGTGCGCGTTCGAACCCAGAGTAAGTTCACAAAAATTTCAACCGAACTGAACATTTATTGTAAATTCCAAATGTGTCCAACATATTCATTACATACAGTATTCATATCAAGATTATCTCTGATAAATTATTTGTTTATTATGATGGACAGGTTAACTATCTCAATGCAGTTCAATGATGCGCGTTGCACACTGCTGAGGAGTCCCATACAATGACGAATCATCCGTCCAGTGCTTCGAGGTTTTCCATGGTGGTCTAGCTTTAATCAACTCGTGAATTCAACTATTAAACTACTAAAATATCCACAAACCCCTCCTTTCTGATAATAATAATAATAATAATAATATAATAATAATCATGTGCTTACTAGTGACTGGCTTCATGAGGTATTTGCTAGAGTTCCAGTGAGAATCAGTGACCAGTTGAGTTCAACTAGGTCTGTTGTGAGATATCAACTCACTGAAGATAGTGGTGGATGTGTCGCTCAGTTTCGTGGACTAGTTGAAGTTAGACATTAACACCCTTGGATGTCGGCTCAGTGGTCTAGAGCTTAAGCATTTGCACGAGACGGAAGATCCTGGATCCGAATCCCGCGAGTGAGATCGTGGATGCGCACTGCTGAGGAGTCCCGTACCAGGACGAAATGGCCATCCAGTGCTTCGAGGTTTTCCATGGTTGTCTAACTTTAATCGACTCATGAATTCGACTACTAAATTTACGTAATCATTAATTATCTTCCTTTTTATTATCTTTGAATTTTTATCACTGAGAGAAAATAACAGAATATCTTTTTTTTAAAAAAATACAAACTAATTCTAATCATTTTAAACTTCTTATATATGCAAATTAACCATGAAATATCATGAGAGATTTGATATTTTTGAAATGGAAGTTCTTATTCCCTTCTGTTAGTTGTTAGTTTCATTTTATATGTCAAATACTATTTTAAGTCAAGTTTACTGTATATCTGTATTTTTATCTGAATATAATAATTTACTATTAAACTATACTGAGATAGTTAACCTGTCCATCATAATAAACAAATAATTTATCAGAGATAATCTTGATATGAATACTGTATGTAATGAATATGTTGGACACATTTGGAATTTACTATAAATGTTCAGTTCAGTTGAAAGTTTTGTGAACTTACTCTATTTTCGTTGGTTTACATAAATTACCATATTCTAATGTTTACATATTATATTAGGAAAATCTCAGAAGAAAAATCATTTCAGTAGCTATTTTGTTTATTATGCAATCTATAGTAGATCACATGCAATTGAATTTGTTCATAAATAATTTGGTTAAGCCCTTTTGTTAACTTATTTAACGTACAGAGTCAATCGTACAATAACAACTTATCTATACCATTGTACCTTTATTATTGTTGCACTTGTATGAATATGTGTGCCTGAGCATTGCTTACTGCCTACGCATATATTCATTCTGATAGCCTTACTATTAGTCGCTTAATTGATTCGATGATTATATATATATATATATATATATATATATATATACTCTTTCGTGTTTGTTTAGCGTACCTGTAAATTTGGATATCTGTGTATAGTGCCATAATAAACTTAATCAACATTTCGTTTTCACCTTCTGATTAATACACCGTTGTGTTGTTATCTAGTGATGATTATTAGAACGAACTGTATACAAAGTTTAAGGATTATATTGAGTACCGACCATCACAAATCAAATGATCAAATATGTCATTAAGTAATTATCAACTATTAATTTAGTTTATAAATGAATATCAGTG
Source organism: Schistosoma spindalis (assembly GCA_946903255.1). Taxonomy (NCBI): domain Eukaryota; kingdom Metazoa; phylum Platyhelminthes; class Trematoda; order Strigeidida; family Schistosomatidae; genus Schistosoma; species Schistosoma spindalis. Next base: position 73,631,541 of record OX336420.1, on the reverse strand, counting down.
AAAATCAGTATATAAAATCACCCTGTTGAGTTGGATCAATATATGTAAATAAATATTTCATCAAGGGTTCATGATATTCCATTTATTCATAATTTAAATAAACAAAAATGTTTTATTTTGTTATGCAACAACAATGCAGCCTTACTAGTCTGGTTTTCGACGTCCAATGCTTTTATTGTAATCAATTTTCACTAATTTATTTTTAGATTACCCTTTTTAGAAAATACATTTATGGGCTTGACTTGCACTCAACTTGAAATTCTATGAAACTCTCAAAAACACCAGAATTATATTTCTATTATTTGAATAATTATTAAATAAAGCCATTTGTCCTAGTAATTATAATTTAATATTAATTGCAAACGTGTTCGAATCTCTTCAATATTTTAACAATAATTAGTAGTTGAAACTTCAATCACAAAAATACTTCCTGTAATATACAATCTTTTTGTTTGTTAACTAAAATCAAACAGAGAGGTATGTTCATTTTATAGTGTTACATGAATAAAAGCCTTCTACATTCTAGTAATTGTATTTTGGCTTGAAGTTACATTTTCTTTATTGGTTTTATTGTACTGTCTTCATGAATGACAGAATGTACAGTTTCATTTAACATGTGTTCAATAACTTCATGAATAAAGGAAGTATTTATATATATTTTTTGTTACATATGATTGACAAACAAATAATAGAGAACATCTTACAAAATCTATCTTAAGTGGACTGAAATCTAAAATATTCGTCAACTATATATTCATATTCTTGTAGGATATTAAAAAAAAGAGATAATTCTCAGTCACTTCTAGGAAAATATAGTGTAATAGATAATAAATAAACCTGGACGGTAACGATTGATCTAGTTTAAATGTCTCATATTCGTATTGTATTGGCAAGTACAGTCATTGTTTTATACTGGCATCAAGAATATCTATGCTGTTGAAGTGCAATTTAATTACATGATTATTTCTGTATTTCAAAAGCAAACATGGATAAGCTAATTAAAGATAAATTAACTATTTATCTGTATACTTAATAATTTATGAAAATTTATTCAATGTAACGACAGTTTTCTATTTGGTATGTGGTCAGCGATCCCATCCCGTAGAAAGCAACCTTGCTAAAAAAAATTGCTAACCAGAAAAAAACAATCTAAACCATTTAAAGTTTGTCTTTGAAGTTGTAGAATCTTCATTCAGAAGAATTATGATGCCCTATGTTTAAAGTCCAGAGTTTTAGGAAATTACGAAGCCGATGCTTTTTCTGACAACCAGAGCAACAATTAATATAAGTATATGGAATGTCCAAACAATGTGTGAAACAGGAAGGACCAACCAAATAGCTGTTGGAATAAGAAGTGAAAACCATTGGACTCAGGCTGAGCAGAAAAGATTAACTTCGGGAGAGGTACTGCCGTACTCTGGTCACGCAGAAGAAAATGTTTCACAAGCCCAGAGTGTAGAGTTGTGATGGGCGGTGTCTGAAATCTGATACCGATGCACGACGTGCTATACGCTAATCCTCCTCCTAAATGACTCTACTCGAGTGGACGTGAAAGTACATTGGGCTGGTGAATATAATGCACAAATACTCAGATATATATACCTCTGCCACTTAGGAAATAAATCCAATACTTAGTCGATGAAACTCACACGTCCTACAAGTCACTTCTGACTGTCATATATTAATTTTCTCATTCAGCTACTTCTGATAAGATTACCGTATAACTTTTCATTCCACAAAAATAAGTCTTGCTCCTTTAATTTGACTGAAGACATTGAGGGAAGTGCCGTATTTTAAGATCTGGTCAGCACCTCTACTCTGATCTTGTCGCTCCAGACCGACTGTATCAATAAAGTGATCTAGTGGTAAATTGGAGCTGGGTTTTTTTTATCCAAATTCGATCGTCTGTCGCAGATATGGTCTGCACGTCGCGTCAGACATTTACATCGAACATCAATTTCGCACATTAAGTCATCGACTTTTCTTATGATGACACCCATTCAGTCATCTATTGTCGCAAGTTTCCTACATAAACTGGTGACTCATTAAAAATCTGACGTTCAGTTTCGCTCGCCTCGGTTTTATAATCTCATTTTCTTTCTGTATACATGATGTCAAACGCAGTTCGAGTCTTCCTCCCGAGAATGATGAGAGATTCGCAAATTTACGTGCCCTCAACAAAATGGTTACAGGTAGCGCTATATTTCCTCACATGTGCATACACAAAGCTACATGGGTCTCACCGGACCACACCATGGAGAATCAAATAGATCATATTCGCATCCGTAAACAATTCACAAGGTCACTGTAAGATGTGAGAACCAGGAGAGGAACTGACTTAACTCCAGATCACCTGTGAACAAGATGACACGGAAACTAACGAAACACTAGACTGATAGAGAAACAGCATTACAAAGGTTCAATACAGCCTTCCTTCGACATACTGACAAACTGAATTAATTCAAGACAATTCTCAACAACAGGTTACAAGCCTTACAGATTCTACTGAAAGAAGAAAGTATAATGGAAGACAACTGGAAAGGGTCAAAGAAGCACTACTTTAAACGTGTCAGGAACATCTTTTACGCAAGAAGCATCGCCATAAGCAAGGGATCGCTATGGAAACCCTGGACAAGACCCAAGAAAGGAAGAACAAGGAGACAACAACTAACAACAGCCGAACACGTGCAGAAAATGTCAAGGCAAAAGCTGAGTATACAGAAGCAAACAAGCAAGTGGAGAAGAGCGCTACAGATGTCAAGCAGAAATACAGCGAGAAAAGCTGCATGAGAAGGAAATATGAGATAGATATATGACCCAACGAAGAAACTAGCAAGGAAATATGGTAAACCAGTGAGACCGATCAAGTATAAAGATAGCAAGCCAATCACTGAAATTCAAGAATGGAGTAACAGATGGGTGGAACACTTTCGAGGAACTCTTGAATAGACGAGCTCCTTTGAATCCACCGGACATCCAAGCAACACACAGACATTCCTATAGCTGTCACTCCACCAACGATCGAAGAAATTAGGATGGCCATCGAACAAGTCAAGAGTGGGGACCCAGCACAACCTGACGATATACTAGCCGAAGCACTGAAGTCAGACATGGAAGTATCTGCAAACATTCTTCACACTCTGTTCAGGAAGGTTTGGGAGGAAAAACAATAGAAAAAGGACACCTCATGAAGATACTAAGGAAAGGAGATCTGAGCAAATGTGAGAACTACAGAAACATCACATCACTATCAACACCAGTTTTGTGACAAGCTAATGTGACTCCAATTTGAATGAACGTATGAACATGCTATGTACACAAATACGGGTTACATTTTGGGGGATTTTTTTCAAGTTTTCTGTTTTCCATAATAAGAAACGCAAATGAGAAAAGGAGAGAGCGAAGCGGACACGAGGAAGAGAGGGAACCAACTCGATTTGATAGAGCGTTACTCTATATTTATATTCAGGCAAAAAGAAGTTACAGACATGTGATGGGTAGGATAAGCAATACACACATATACGTTCGTATAAATACAGTCTAGGTTAATAAGTGAATAGTTAACAAGGTCAAAATGTGATATATAAAGAATGAATAAACCATCCTCCTGATATTGCGTTGGCAACTACACAAGGGGAACTTTCCAACGGTGATGTTGGACTCGATGAATGTTTGAGTACACGCCCGACTTCGGGATCAACAGACCGGATCCCGCAATGATCGGTCGTGCACAGACCAAATCGCGACACAATGGGTCATTCCTGAGCAATCAATTGAATGGAACTTGTCACTATACGTCAACTCCCTTGACTGTAAGAAGGCGTTTGACAGTATGAATAGGAGAACATTATGGAAACTTCTTCGAAATTATGGAGTTAGTACTTGGGGAGATCATCCACATCATACGAAATTCATACGACGAACTACACTGCAATGTGGTGCATGGAGAACAGCTAATAGACGCATTCCAAGCGAGAACCGGTATCAGTCAAGGCTACAATGGAGGCAATCATCAAACTGCATCACGAAACAAGCATTAACTTGGGATCCCGAAGGGAAAAGGAAAATAGGAAGGCCAAAGAGCATACTACGTCGGGAATTAGAAGCAAATATCAAAAGGATGTATGGCAACTGGGAAGTATTGTTTAGAGCGGAGTTGCTTTAAGCAGCCTATGTTCCTCCTCGAGGTGTAACATGAGTAAGTATTGTTATGTTTAACCCCAATGTTACTCGCTTTGTGTCTTCATCACTCAGCCGTCCATTTTGAAACGTGTGATAATATATATTCAGCGTGCATATATCTTCTGTTCTTGTAGTCCGTGATACGCGGTCATATTAAAAAAAGTAAACTTCTGAGCCTTGTTCTTGCTTCTTATTAGACAGACGCACATTCTATTTGCTGAGTAAACGAAATAAGTTGATTAAATTGAGTAACCTTTCCGAATCTATAGGAAATTATTTTCATACATGAAATGGGTTTGGTATTTCCCGGATTTGTCATTTACTTGACTTAATTAGTCGTATCTAATATTTTAGACACTATTCTGTTTTTATTACAAGAGCATTTCTGTTGTTTCTAGCCAAATGATTCAATCAACAATCGAGGTCAAGATTCATCATGTTTAAACTGTAAACTTTAAACTATTCAATCCAACTACTAAGACTAAATCACTATTCCTAAATACCTTTGATAAAAATCCATTAATAACAAGTTAGCATTAAAATAGATTGCTAAATTAAGTCATGAATAACGCTTTATACTATTACTTTCATTGATGTTAGCACGGTTTGTTGGCTAACATAAATAATTAACAATTTATTTAATATGATTTGAAATGAAGCTTGAAATCTATCAAGCCATCTGTATCACTAAACTAATTTTCGACGTATAACATAATCGTTACAAAAAAAACTTAACAATCAGTCAAATAAACGTATATCTTTATATTTATTGCCTCAGGGTTAAATAAAACAATATTGTTCGTTTCAATATTTTCATTAACCGATTTTAACGCATATTATAGTAATCATAATGAATAGATTTTTTCTTATACTAATGCCTACACTTTAAATGGTTATTCAGTTTACAAAAAAAAAGAAAAACAACATTGGTTATATATTTTCTTTGTTTTGATAAAAGTTTAAAGTAAATAAAAGAAATATTCAAGTTAAGAAGCAAGCTAAAACATGTATATCTAACCTGAAGGCAATATTGAGTACATTTTATTTCTCTAGAATATAAAAGTACATTGTAATTGACATATACTTGATGGTGAGAAGAAAAAAAAATTAGGTATTAAAATATAATTAATTATTTTTAGTATCAGTTTGCCATGAGTAACGGTTTAAAATAGTGAATAATTACAGTCGTGTGATTTATAATGGTTTATTGTTTACTTTGTTATAAAATTCTTTTGTGATAAAGTGTTTAGAGTGAGAGTATTAATATATATATAAATACTTAATGAATTGGTAATTGAAACATAAGAAGATGAATATGTCATTTTTCTAAACAACATATGATTGTAATTGTCAGAATAGAGGTATGTAGAGATTGTAGTATTTTTAATAGTTGAGTCGATCTAAACTAGAGCACCATTGAAAACCTTAAAGCACTAGATCGTTGTTTCGTCTTAGCATGGGACTTGTCAGCAGTACGCATCGATTATCGCGCATATGGAACTCGAACCCAGGACTTTCGGTCATGCGCGCGAATGTATTAATGTTTAATTTCAGTCGATTGATAATCTTGTTCAACTATTCATTTATTGTCTAAGATGGATAACTATTTCACACCCGACACGGATTGGAGTCCACTGGTTACGAATTCTCACTAGAACTCCAGGAAATCTATTATTATAATCATCATAACAGTGATGATAATGGTTTAAATAGTTGTGAATTTCTTAGTAACAGTATTATATTTTATCAATGAGCAATAGCTGTACAAGACAAAATGTTAACACTACAATTATGACTCTCATCTCCAATATTTAATTAGATAATAGTGATTATAACATTTATACTTCCTATTCACAACCTAACTGTTTGTTTAATTTGGGAAGTTATTCATTTCATTGAAAATACATAACTTTTACTAGAAGTTTATTTTAAATATAAACTGAAATTAGTTGAAGAACCTTCGTGATTCAAAAAAAAGGAACGAAAGAGGTCACACTTTACTAGTTAAATTTCTTCAAGCAAATACACATTTGTACTACGATTTTGACAATCTAATAACTGCTATGTCAAACTATGAAGTTGAAGTTACTTAACGAAGTCAAGTAAAGTTATTCAGGACTATTGAATTGATTTCTAAGAAATAATTTCCGATGTATATAGATTTCGATACCTCAAATAACGTAATCTCATTCAACTACAATCAATAAACAATAATGAACTGCAATTCAGATAAATGAACCAATACACATGTAGAAAAATGTGTTTTATTTTTTCAAAAAGAATATGGACATATTTTGTTTATTTAACTGTTGCTTTTTATTGATAGTGAATTATGTTCAGTCGCATACCAGCCGGGAAGAATTGATTCGTTTTAGAGATAAACGGGTCAATTTTTACATTAGATTTAGGAACCGAATAGAAGAGAAAATCGATAATCTTTTTAAAAAGAAATCTTTCTTAGTTGATTGTTGTGTTCTAGAAATTACGCGATTTTATTTCTCTTTACTAAATAACGTCATACATACAAGAAATTTTTAAATCATACTCCAAATGTCTACTGAAAACCTAAAGGTTTCTTTCGTCTCACCAGTAAAATTTGTCCTACACTTCAATGTATATGGAAAACTGAATGACACATAATATTTCACTTCCATTGTAACTAACTGAAAATACTCTTTGATTATTTCTTACAAACTGTCAAGTTATATTTTGGCCCAAAAAATATCGATGATCAACTGCTTTCAACGGACATTTGATGAATATGAAAATCGAACATGGAAAATGTCCCACAAATTTCAACTCTATCACTTCAATATATCCTCCATTATGTTAGTGTTAATCGAGAAATTTCAAGGATGGTTTTTTAATGTAAAATTTCTGTTACCTCAAAATGTATACATTCCCAATATTTCTGTACCTTGAGAAAGCATTATTTTTTTGTAATTATCATTATGGTAGAGATACCATTCATGTTGTCATTAGTGATAGCCAATCGTCAAATTCAAAATTAATCATTGATCAATTATTCAGTACTCGACAGATTCTAATTAACTGTTATTCTGAACTTCTTTTCAAAATAAATAACCCTTTTAGCATAATGAAAAATAAAATTAAAATAATTTATATGTATTTATTTTACTATTGAATAACTTGTGAAGCTCCAATAACATTAGACATCGATACACAATCATTGAAGGTATTCAGTGCTTTGGAATTCATTTCGCATTAAAGGAAACAATGTTATTACAATTGATTGATCACTGGGTGGTGATCAATATCACCAACCACCATCTTATCTCAACATAGTGTACACAATGTTAAGTCAGCTAGACTAGTGGTCACATTGCAACTTGGTCGATAGCATTCGATCTGCACTAAGAAAGACTTGACACACATGACATTGATCACCATCCAGTGAAAAATCAATTTGTGATTACATCTCAGTCCTACAGGAGGTCGGCCAAGGCTCGGATAGCTCATTGGTAACGTCTCATACTGTGAAGCTGGGTGACACGGGATCGAATCCGTCAGGGAGCATCAATTCCCTCAAGATTACAGACACACCTTGTTGACGAGTGCCGTGTAGCACGAAACCCTGGTCCAGAGTTTCCTGTTGACTACCTCCAACCACCGAATTATCTGAAAACAATGTTAGTTATTTTGTACCAACAAAAAAATGTTCCCCACCGAAACATGACATACTTTTTTTTATAATACATATATTCTTAAAACGAAGAAAAGCAAACTGACATTCCAATATGCTGTTGACAAAATGTTTGTATACTTCATGTTAGTAACAATAATATATGTTTGTGTCTTAATATTCTGGTCTTAAGAGAAACATTATTTTAGTAATACTATTTATAAATTATTTTATACAGTAATAGTTATAATATAATGTCAGATTTAGCTATGATACTCCGATTAATGGTTTCATAATCTATAAACAAATACAATGAAATTATTAAACAATAGATCGACAGGAAGCGTATGGACAATTAAGAAAGAAGCATTTTTTTGTTACTTATTTATTCAGGAAATAAAAAAAGTTTATTTTTACTTTTCAACCCATAATTATTCATTGACAGGTATATGAAATGTAATTGTCTGGTCAATATTTTCTACTTATCATTATGTATATTTAATATAATCACTGACGAATATAAAATGATTTCTCTTTTTTTTATCAAAATAAATTATGATTGCTTATTTTATTGTATAAACAGAAATACAAACTCTATATATTTTCCTATAATCTTATACAAAACGATTCATTTTTAAAACTTTATAAGAAAAACAATAATTTTACTAGTTAAGATCGTGAATCAATCGAAGCTAGACAACCATGGAAAACCTAAAAGCACTGGACGGCTGTTTCGTCCTAATGTGAGACTCCTGAGCAGTGCGCATCCACGATTCCGCCTCGCGTAAACCGAACCCAGGACCTATCGGTTTCGCGAGCAAACACTTAACCTCTAAACCACTGAGCCGGTATCCACCCAGTGCTTTCAGATTTTCCATTGTGGTTTAGCTTCGCTTAACTCATGATCTCAACTATTTAAAATTACTATAGTATCCACAGAAACCACTTCTGATATTAATTTTATTTAAGTTTATTTGAAAACAGAAAATTCAATGTTTATATTTCATTTCATAGTAAAGTTTAATTCATTTATTTACATAAAATAGTTTAATAAAAATAAATGAGTTTCAGTAAATTTAGTTTTAAGATGTACATTTGTTGAATATTTTGAAAAAGAAATTTTTTAAAGAAATTTAGATAATATATTCGATAGTAATACAGTTTTAGTTCTTTATTTATTTATTTGAACACGTAAATATTAGTACAAAAGAGCACCCAATAAATACGCGTCACACTAGTCACCTGATTTGTGTGTGGGCTATGATACTTCCCGGGTGCCCAGACCGAAGCAGGTGGTTTGCTTAAGGGGTCACACTCGGAGCCTTCGACCTAAAGCTCTGGTCCACAAGGCAGTGGTGCAGCGTTAGGAGATGCACTCCCATGGTAGCCGGTGACCAACGATAGGTTCATACACGATTTGTTTCCTCAGGACTCTGGAGCCCATGTGCACCATTGGTTTAGAATCAGGGTTTTCCAACTCCCCTAGATGAACTCTCCGTGTCCACCAACCCGGTTAAAGCGCCGGATATTCGCTTTTCGTCCTCTCAATTTCGTGAACAACACCCTAACCACGAGAAGGCAGTGGGTGGGACATCCCTGTCACTAGCTTTATACATGTGTGAGCAATTCGAGAGGAATAACTAACTCTCCCTACCCTCGGCCGTACTAGGGCATTCAGGGGGCTTAATTCTTTAAATTATAGAAAACTGTTGAACTCATTTCAGACCAGAATCAATTGGTGAAACGTTTTAAGAATTTTCCAAATGATAACAATTCGCCAGTGTAATCTATCCTCGAAGAAAATATGTCTTTATAAATCACGTTACTGATTTTATTATTGATCGTAAACATGCTGATTTTTAATTGCAGCATACTGGATAAATTAGATTATGTATCTCTGAGGGCTTCATAGAGAACAAAATATTAAAACAAAGTGTATAGATTTGAATTCTTGAGTTGATCTAAGCTAGAGCACCATTGAGAACCTGGAAGCACTGGACGATCGTTTCGTCCTAGTATGGGACTCGTCAGTATTGCTCACCTACGGTCTCTCATATAGGACTAAAACCCAGGACCTTCAGTTTTGCGTGTGAAAGCCTAACTTCTAGGCCGTTGAGCCGACGTAAACACCGTTGGATGCTTCGATTGACTCGTGAATTCAGCTGTTAAAATACTACAATCTCTACAGATCCCCATTTTAATAAGATGTAAAAAATCAATTAGGAAAGACTAACAACCTGTCAAAATATCTTGTAATGAAATTGGATTTACTTTACTTAACAATTATATCTTGCATTTATAGATCAGATTTCATTTTAGAAATATCCAATTAGAAGACTAACTGATGTATCTCATCATTCGATGGAAGAGAGAACTATTTGATTTTTTAAGTACTATCCAAATAAATTGAGTTATCTAATAGAAACTAACATTCAAAAACATTTTTAAATATATTTTTTTGAGAAGTTTGTGGGATATATTCTAGAATTCTAATTTTAAGAGAAAAAGAAGAACAGTTAACTACACTTGAATGTTGTGTTTCAGTCAACAGATGATACTCAGAAAATTTTTTGATTGGTTTATGATAAATATGCGATATATTTATTATTTAGAAATGAAAGACTATTCATGACACATAAAAAGATATATTGACTATATCCAAAACATAGAAACTAGATCTTTAAGCATAAATACTAAAAGATACTGCATTAATTTGTTTACAATAATGGTAAAGTAATTCCGTTAATTGTAAACTTAATCAACGTATTTTAAACCTGCGAACTAAAAACATGTTGATTAATAGAGACTATATGATGTTGTGATGTGAGTTACTTATATCTACATAAGTAGTATATAACGATGTTCAGGAATAGGGTGTATTTCAGTAGAAGATCGAGAAGGAAAGAACGGCAACGGAAAGCAATTGGTATTAGAAAGCACGGACAATGAAATCTATGACTGAGATCTGCGAAAGGAACAGTCAAGTTTGAGACAATTGATTGATATTTTGCAAACTAACTATTTACTGTATGGTTCTCAGATTTTAGTAGATATTCTGTAATTTCGTGTTTAAATACATTCGATTGCCACCACTCGTGTTCTTGTTCAATACAATGTAACCTTTACGAGTTAGTTATAAATATTGGCTATAAATATTTATGAAATTCAAAAATGACTTAATGATCCTTTATTCGTATATACGTTAAATTTTAGATTGATGTAGATTTGTAGTTCAGGTGGTCGATTTTGATATTGTTCAGTTTTCTATGTTACATATCAGTAGATGCGAATTTTTCATTGTTACTCTGAATAACCTTATCCTATTAAGATAAAAAATAGACGAGATTGATATAGATCAAAACTATTACTGTAAAAACAGTAAATTCATCAACAAAACAAACTAAAAAATAAGTGAATTAAGTTTAAAATAGATAGTTTAATTGATCAATTTTAATAACTATTCTTCTGATACAGTAATCTTTATGATGAATGTGAATTATAATTAAGTTGTAAAGGTTCGGATTTTTCTGTTATCGGTGCTAACCACTCGAAATGACTATTCACTTTTGGAGTATATTCATCTTGCGTTGATCACCTCGATATTCTCATGGGAAACAAGGAAATCAAATCACTAAAACCAATTTTTAATTTATTCTCACTGCACAATTTAATGACTCTCTAGACTAAATAGTTCAGTAGATAACTAATTGACGTTTGAAGTGGAAGATATTAGTTTCGAGTTCCACTATAAAAATCAATATTTTGATATAAATAGATATATTCATCTGCAAGTCTTGAATGCAGCAAAATGCTTACAGCAGATTCCATAGTTAGCGATTGTTTATCTCCACTTCAAAATTATTGTGAACTGATATTAAAAGAAATGAAATAAGCAATAAATTCATTTACGAAAGTTCTCAAGAAAACAATAGAGCTTCTTAATAAAAGTGTAACCTATTCCTTAAAAAGGTTAATTTAAGTGAGTTCAAGATTATGGATAGATAATGAACAACAATATAAAAACCATTTATATATCAAAGATTTAATATTATTCGATATATTAATAAAGCTTTTACTTTGTATTAATGACAAAAGTGAACGTTTACTGTTCAGAATAATTATTTTGATTAAAGAAGCAACAATAAAATTTATCAAACAGAATGAACTCATATTCTATTCCAAGATTTCATATTGGCTGAATACAATCTAAATTTGAGATAAGATGGTGGTTGGAGGTAGTCAACAGGAAACTCTGGACCAGGGTTTCGTGCTACATGGCACTCGTCAACAAGGTGTGTCTGTAATCTTGAGGGAATTAATGCTCCCTGACGGATTCGATCCCGTGTCACCCAGCTTCACAGTATGAGACGTTACCAATGAGCTATCCGAGCCGTGGCCGACCTCCTGTAGGACTGAGATGTAATCACAAATTGATTTTTCACTGGATGGTGATCAATGTCAGGGAGCACCAGTTCCCTCAAGATTGCAGATGCACCTTGCTGACGAGTGCCATGTAGCACGAAACCCGGGTCCAGGGTTTCCTGTCGACTACCTCTAACCACCATCTTATCTCAACATAGTGTACGCAATGTAGAGTCACCTAGACTAGTGGTCACATTACGACTTGATCGATAGCATTCGATTTGCACTAAGAAGGACTTGATATACATGACATTGATCACCATCCAGTGATCAATCAATTGTGACAATCTAAATTTATACAAAATAATAACATTGAAGACAAAACTTTGGGATATATTAGTTGATAAAATTCAAAAGAATATTTCAAATGCTATGAAAACGTATGATACAAGGATAAAGACATGATGTTATCGATTATAAATTTTTTGACATAACTATAAATTATGTTAGCTCTACCAAAGAATGTTAATAATCAACAACAATAAGATTATAAAAAAGTCATTTTAATCATATTTATCATGTGATAAACGAGTATATGGTGCTTTTCTTTTATCCATATTCGTCGATTAGTTAAATCTATTAATTATGTAATACCTTATTATTTCTACTATAGGTCTGTATTAGTTTTGCTATGGTACGTTTATTAAATATCATAAATCATTCTCCACCTTGTTATATCACTAAATTTTTAAAAACATAAATATTCTAGATTCTGTCGTAGCTGAGGCCATGAGTGCACAATCCTGAGCAGCCCAAGACAAATGCAAAATGGTCGTCTTTTTCCGCTGATTTCCAGTAGTACTTCAACTGTGATTAATCCATGACTAACACTTTCTATATACAAATGAATGATAATCTTATCTACTATGTTCAAGATGATATATATAAGTCAATCACACAATCAGTTATTATTCCCCATTATATCTCATATTTTCCCTCATATTACGAATATCTGTCGTATTTCATTCATCTCATTTTCATAAACTACGGTTTGCTAAATATCTGCTTTCATTTATATTAGGCTACTTAATGTTGATGAGGAGCTTTGAAATAATATGTGAATTTATTTTGTACTACAGATCTTATTCTTGATTTATTCAAATGTATCAAGAGAAGTAAATAAATGAAATACTTAAATTAATACTTAGGTAAGTTGTGAGTAAATGTTATTCTGTGTGTATTCTCTTGTTGAAATCGAAACCGAATGGTACGGATACACTGAAATTTCCAAATGTAATTGTAATGCACTGATATTTGTTTCAGCTGAATTTATTACTACAACCAAATAATGAAATCAAAGTACTACCAGACCGGGAGATTTTTAAACTTAGCTTATATTCAATGAAATTTTTTAAATTACTATTGAGGTCATTCGAAAGATGTTCGGACGATTTCTCTTGAGACAAGTCCCAATTACAGTAAGGGTTGCCAAGCTTAAAAATTATGAATGTCTCGTGAAGCTAAATGGACTTCGTAGTAAATGCAAATGAGAAAAACTGATGGGAATGAAGAGTCAAACTATCGAATTAACTGATGAGAAGGTATAGTACATTCAACATCTTAGTCAATTTTATAATATAATAGACAGTATGTACCTCACAATATACTCTAATATGGATGAACGTAGATACATGGCTCACAATGTTATCTAATACATTTAAATGCTATTATATATTTGATAAAATAATTTTTTAATAAAGAAATTCAAATCTATTTGTTCTTATTAAAAATCATTCTTTCTATGTAACTCTTTTGTAATTAAGTCTTTCAGACAATACAGACTAACCGTAACTTCTTCAGGTATAACTTCAGTGATGAAAGCTTAAAAATTGAATACTGACTATTATAATGATAAATAAGCAAGTGAATTATTATATAGAGTGCGTTCCAATTCACAGGTATTGTGAGGTTGGTAAAGAAAGGAATATTACATGTAAAGAACATAGGTATATGGGTAAATGGTTTAGAAATATATGGTTGATAAATTATTTTGAAAAGAAATTTGTTGTAAAGATTATGTTAAATATCAGTGGGGAACCAGTAATTCTTTTTAGAAGGACTAAGACATCCAGTTAATGTATATCAAAGTGTGATTGTAATGCCGTTACAAATGAATTATAATAATTTACAACCAATGAAAACGAAAACAGAAAGTTGAGAACAACAATATTGAAAATGATCATGATATTATAGGTTGCTTTACGATCTACTGAAGTGAACAGATATTATCTAAACTAATCAAATTAACCAGAGAAATTATGATTGTAAAATACCTGTTTGTAAGGAAGCATAGTAAGTGTGCTTAGTAATAACAATTATCAAACGTTTAATTTCTATAGTCCAGTGAGATGATAATCACAGGTGTATACGTATTTAAGGTAGCTTCAGAGAAGAGGTAATCACTTATGTAGAAATCGAATAACAGTAGTGATTTTGTTTCATACACACATGTTATTACAAACTGTTTCAGTGCTTCAATAGTTTACTAACCACATAATTTATATCAAGAGAATATTTAAACCAATATAATACCACTTTTGACAAAGAGTCAACAATAATAAAGTTAGACACTTCCACATATTAAATTGCATCAACATTTATATAAAATAGTTTATTTTGTACTTTCAAAAAAAAACGATTTGATTGAGCTTAAGACTCCATGTTGTATGATAAATCAATTCATAATCTGATGGATCTATATTTGTAGTTTAAACTGTAAACATTCTCATTTTAATACAAAGAGTAAATCATCACTGGAAAAAATTCAGCATTATTTTATCAAGTTCAACAATTAAAACTTATATTAATATTAGAGTAGTTTTGTGGTGTAGGTTATTTATATTCACATAAGCAGTATATAAGTGTTCAGGCATAGAATGTATTTCAGTAGAAGATCGATGAGGAAAGAATGAGAAAGGAACGCAATTGGTATGAAAACGCATGAACAATGAAATCCGAGACAATGGATTGATGTTTGCAACAGGAACATTCAAGTTTGATATGATGGATTGATATTTTGCAAATTAACTATTTACTAAATGATTCTCAGATTTTATTGACATGCTCTATAATTTCGTGTCAATGACATTCGATTGTCCCCACTAGTGTTCTGTTCACTACGGTTTCAACTTTTAACTCTGAAAAGAAAACAATTTATTTACCCCAGTTTTATTATTATTATTATCAAAACAACAACAAAACTAAAACAAATTAATCCATTGGAATTGTAACACAAAATAAAACGAATGCTGAAAACATTTGACAAGTCATATCTATCTATCTATCTATCTATCTATCTATAGATATACATAACAATTTGATACAAATGAATGAAGTTAATTACACATTGAATCCATAATTGTACTCATATATATATATATATATATATATACAAGCTAAAAATTAAAATATGGATGAATTGTGATTATTTGTTTTTCTTTTCCTTTCTTTCTATTATTTTCTCTCAGATTATTTGCTTCAAAAAAAAACAAAAAAATAAAAACTTCACTTGCTCTTAAAAAAACAAAATTGAAAGAATTTTTTTTCGAGTTTAATTGAACATTTTATTTTTTTTATGTGATTTATAGTAGTAATTTCCTTGAATAAAATAGAAAGTTGAAGTAATATATCTAGAAATAATTTTCAGGAAATTACATAGTGAAATAACATAAGTCGAGTAACTTTTCTTTCTTTTTTTCTCTTTCTCTTTATTTCTGACACTCATACCATTTGATTCTTTTTTTTTCACTCTTAACAAAACAACAACACTGAGATTCACTGATTATAAATATTTATCTGTTTTGATGATTTAGGTCAAAAATATGCTATAGAATGATTCATGCAGATCTATATATATATATATATATATATATATATATATATATATATATATATATATTTGCATATGTAACGAAAGGTATATCAAAAAAGAAAAAAAATTGTTTACGTTTGATCGATTGACTTCAAACAATTATATGTGATATTCAGAAAAAAGTAAATGAAATAACTCAATAGCTCTGGAAATTTATGATGATTAATTTGGTTGCATATTAATCTTAATTTGACTTAGTAAATAAATAAATAAAAATTTAAAAAAATAAATGCCATGATACAAGTACAAAGAATATACATTTTCATGGTTGAATTATTTGACGTTTTCCTGTTAATGGAGAAAATGAACTTGATATATATATATATATATATATATATATATATATATATATATGGCGTAAAACTAGATTATATAATCGATGGCTTAATCTTTAAGGCATTTGAATTTCGGACATCATGTCACAAATTTGAACCCCATTCCAATTTATTCGGTTTGGACAATGTATAGTATTATAGTGCTCACACTTACAGTGTGGTTTATCAAGTATCTAATGAATCATTATTATAAAAATGCGGAGATCCGGTTTTGGAAATCCAAACCTTATTATTTCTCATGAGATTTATAAATAATGGTTAATCATAATTTAAAATATATTTGACATTTCTTTACATATGGCTTAGAAGGCTTATAATAATTAAAGATAGTTGATTTTTTAAATTTATAGTATACATAGTTTTAAAGTGAAAATCTTGTTAATCATTATTCACTTCTACAATGCATAAACAACGTGTATTTATCTGTTCGTTTACATCACATTTTCGAACAAATCACATCTTAATGATTCAGTGAGTACTAAGTGCTTCATAGTGGTACAAACCTATAAGAAGAATACTGTTTCCAACTGTTGCTTCTTTATTGTCGTGGATGTGCACTGCTGAGGACCCATATACCAGGAAGAAACAGCCGCTTATCATTCCCAAGCTTTCAGTGGAGGTTTAGCCAATATCTGTTTGTGATTTGAACAACGAAACTACTTCAATCTCCACGATTCCCCTAAAGTAATTATACTTACGTTATTCTAGGACTAAGCTTGTGTAGAAGTTTATTATTTACATCAGGACCTGAAGATTAAATAGTGGTTTAGCTGAAATATACTCATGATATTAACTAAGAAAATTATTTTACTGTTGATGGAAATTTTCTATCAAGCTTGACGGTCTTATGATAAATGTTTACTTAGAATGTCCAAATCAGTAATAGCTAATAAAATTAAGAATAATTAAATAAACCAGTGGATGTAAAATGAAATTGATTGCGAGTTATCCTGGTAAACTAAAAGCAGTAACATAATCTTTGACGACATTGATGAAAGTGATGATCGTCTAACATCGCGAGTTGATTGAAATAGGAAGTATGGACCAGTCAGTTCCTACTTCTCCCTTTTGAGGTAACGCGCTCGCCAGGAGGATTATAAGTCTACCACAATTTCATGGATGTGAACTACTAAAAAGTACCAAATACGACAGACACAACTGTTTAGCATAACCTAATTTTCAGCGGCTGTTGGATTGAAATCAGTTCATGATGTAAGCTCCCTTCGAATTGAACGTTAAAAAACTCTGACTTTGTAGTACGATAGTGTATTTAAAATAAAGATAAATATATACCTATTTAAATAATAGAGCATAGGGCGTAAATATGACAACAATAGCTTTAGATATCGATAATATTACAAGAAATGCAAATGAGGATTATAATAATGAAAAGAGTAATCCGCAATTGACTGATATAACTAAATAACAAACAACATTATTATGTTTTGATTAATTGATGAAATCCGTAGAAAGTAAAGCAAACGAGTGTGTAAGTTTAATAAGGAAATTTCATATTGACAGAATGGTTGTGACAACGGAAACTGTGTTTTTTGCTCAGTTATCCGAGCCTGATGTTAATATATGAGCTTCTTATGTTTGATAAATCAGATAATTTGGCGACAAAGTGAAGCGTACATAAGTAACATCTATTAGATAACCGAATCGAGGTGTACGCACAAATTCACACATAAATAGCGATATGTATTCCTCAGATACGTAAGAAATATTTTCAACCGTTAGCATATATCTGTCTACCGAAAATTTAATAAGATGTTGACCAATAGCTCAGATCTATCTTGCTCTCTCACATATAATTTAGTTTTGAACTGATATGTCTGGATAGTCCAGACTGTCAGAAGTCTCAAGAGCTAAGAAATTTCTGCTGATCAGAAGGTTAACAGTAATTGACTTTACGCTTGATACCTAATAACTGAGACAACATCAATAGTCTGATGAACTTTTTCCCGAATTCGCACTTAAAAACGCTGAAAAAAAGTGAATTTGCCACTTTATACATATATATACAAGTACATAAAAGAAAAATCATAAATATTTGTGACGTGATATGAATGTGAACCCAAGAGAGTTACCAATTCATCCAATTTATGATGCAGAATTCATATAATCAAATACCACTTGTATCCATTTTTCATCTAGCTAATTCGGCCTCATAAAGTATATCTGTGCTTTAAAACCTTGAAAAATACATAGCAAGTAAGGTTTTTATTCAGTAGCTAACGTGTATTAGAATAGTCTACCGTTTAAATATGTATAAATATGTCTCTATCGTGTTCTAAATTTGTTTGAATGACCTGTTTACTACAAAATGATTTTTATTATTACATAGGATCTAATTTTAGTCATTTATTAAAGTGATTTTTAATTTATACAAATTACATATAGACTTTCAGAATGACAACTATTAAAACATTAGATAGTATTTTAATATAATTACCTTACTTTTATATAACAAAATATTGTCCATTGTTCAATCGAAATAGTGAATAAACACATCTCAGATTTTTTCAATGAAAATCGTTCATCTAAACTTCTTAAATTTTTTGACTGAAACATTTGAAATTCAAGTTATTACTTATTAACTCCACCTGGAGTCCCTCTGTAGTTACTGCCGGTTCCAAGCCCAGATAAACGAGCATGGTTGGACATGATGTTGGCGACCCCATTTCACGGAAAGTTAACTCGCTAAAAAAACGCCAACCAGAAAAATTAATTACTTATTACTAATATTATATTATTATTGTATTAAACTATTATTAATATTGATAATATTAGTGAATTATTTATTAATTTATTGTTTAATTAGTCTATGTAGATGAAATATCTATCAATTAATTTATAAAATATTCACTGCGTTATTTTAATTAATTATATAAAACTTTATTAGCGCTAAAATTAGAGTACTTGAAATGGTGTGATTTCTATCATAAGTAAGTGATTGGGATATACGTCCAGCCGAAAAGGAGATCCATTCACTTTTCCAGATACCAAAGATTTATCTTGTTAAACTCTTGATAGTGACTTTTTTCATTTATCAATGCATATAGAGGATTTATCTTGGATTGCTTAATGCATCAACAGTATGGTAAAATTTCTGAAATAGATCCAAAACGTCAAGCAGTGTTTATGAATATTAGGGAGTGAATACACTTAACTATCACTCTAGTCTACCTGGATCAATATCTCAGTTAAAGTATATGGTGTTCCAGCCGTGTTACGGTTGATCGAGACTTACCCAGTGAAGCCGATTGGCCTTTCTGGAAATGACTTCCGTTTTGCGACATTTACAAACCCACTGTGATTGCGTTGGTAAATCGTTACCCCCAGGACCTGGTCCGCGTTGTCTTGCCAACTGCAAGGAAAATCTACATCCTCCGGTAACATACAAGTTTTCACCCATGTATCCTTTGACACACGTACAAGTATAGTTTTCCACTTGAAAGAGTAAATGGTCACCTCTCCCTTCGAACGTATTTGCTACAGCTGTCACTTACGCATTCATGCATATCAATGGTACAAATACTGTAGCCTCTGCACTTCATGATATACATAAGCATAAACACTCTTTCAGAGGAGATTGATGATCACCTTTTCCTCGTGTTTGAGATCATGTTTTTCTATTATGTCTTTGACCTGGAGGATTAGGCCGTTGATTTTTTTAGACATAGGGCAGACATTCTATGGTTTAAGTTTCTTGTACTACCCCACATGTGTACCCTTCGCATAAACTTACATACATAAACCACAAAAGTCGGACTCATGCGATTCGTACACATAAGCGTACACATCAGCAACATGTAATATTTAGCTAGCCCGATATCGGAACCCGGTTGATTCAGTTGACAGCAGAGTAGTGAATTGGTTCGATCTCGTTGACCGCCTAAATTAACTAGTAAGGTTTCCTTCACTATATAGCAGAGCCACGTGGATGCTTCGAGTCGGATTTTGCTGCCATCTTGGTCACAATATTTTTTTTACTCAAGTACTATGTGTTAACGGCCACAATCTATCAGAGGTATCTGTTAGTAGTCGCTTTTAAAAATCAGAAATATCAATCAGATAGACCATCAAATTAGATTTAACTTACTTGTGATTCTACCGGTTCGAATATGTTAAGTCAAAACAACGTGAGTCCACTGATGAATACATCAAATTTAATCTAACTCATTTACGTGTACAAAACTACCATGAAGTCCAAGTGATGAGGATATGCAGTTCAGGTGGATTATTTCTACGCTTAAATACTTTGAGCTAGGTGGTTCGATTGTGAGGCTTAAGTTGTTGTTCATGACCTCATCAGTGCTTACCTCAAGTAGGATAAATCACTGGCAGCGTTGTCTAGAGTTACAATTAAAGCTTCACTATTAAATCGTCTAGTTCGAACAACTTAACAAAATCAAAGTCTGTCAAGTATTAAATAAATTCACGTGATGAATTGTCAGCATGGGGTTGTGGAGATTATTAAGTTTTTGATTGAGACCATGAGCCGATTGATTCTAGACCACCATCAAAAACCTGGAAGCGCTGGATGGTCTTTTCGTCCTATTGTAGGACTACCCAGCAGTGCGCATCCACGAGCCCGTTCACGGGATTCGAACCCAGGGCCTTCGTTCTTGTGCACGAACGCTTAACCTCTAGACCACTGAGCGTCATCTAACGGTGTTAATACCTAATCTCAACCAATCCACGAAATCGCGCGACCATCTTCCATTGTGTTGAGGTAGATACCTGTCTGTACATGTCTATACCTGACATGGATTAGCTCCTCCGGTCACAGCGTTCGCGTTCGCACGCGAAACCGAAGGTCCTGGGTTTGAATCCCGGGTGTGAGATCGTAGCTGAGCTCTGCCGTGGAGTCCCACAATATGACGAAACGGCAGTCCAGTGCTTCCAGGTTCTCAATGGTGATCTAACGTCACTGAGTTCATGATTTCAATCAAAAAGGTAATGAATTGTGATAGCTTATTTATTTACTGTTTCCAAATTAGCTTTTCACTTATTTGTCTACCTTTTGTGTATCTCTCAAAAATACTCCAAATATAATTCTTATCTAGTATTATTGTTTATACTTTCGTTTATTTAAGATTAATTAATTTTCATGAGCATAATTTCAAATTACGTACAGTTTTAACTGTTAACAATATAGATATACCTAAAGGTTATATTCTCATATTTATTGTCTAGTGTTTACAATAAACAGTGATAAATTATTTAGATAAAATGAAATATCTTAATGGGTATATTCCGTTTACTGTTTAATGATTATTGTTTATTGTATCAAATCAAATCGTTAATAATAAGAAGAAGACGAAGATTATCGGAACTACTGAAATTAAAGTTTTATAAATCCTGTACATAGTTCTGATAATCTTTGTCTTCTTATTACACTATTGAAATTTATCAAAGGGACTAATTGCCTCGAATCATTCATGTTGGGATGACTAATAATGAAGTGTTAACTTGAATCAGTTTATACGTGAAATGAAATTGTGAAATAAATTATGATCAGAAAAAATATAGTCAACATGGTTTGAGTGAGAGAATGATATAATTACATATCAGAAATTACGTAATATGTAGAAAAATATGAATCAGGTACGAATTAGTAGGTAGGGTTGGATGCTGGGTGAATTTCTCAAAAGGTTAGCAAATATAATAATAATGACAATGGTATGACGTGTGGATAAGTTTAGGATATAAAAATGAATATTAATCAAATTACGTCACCATAATATAAAATTGATTATTAACTAGTTGGACCCGAAGTTGATCAAAGTAAAAGGAGCGGTTGAACATATTTCTTTAGAATAAAGATCTCTGACATATTGGTCTGAATAGCAATTGCTTCAGATCTCTGTAGGATTCTCAGTTTGACGGAATGAGGTTGAATGTTGTTAACACGATATATTATTGTGAAAGATTGCTTTTATATTCGAAATTTATCATTATTATTTATCGAATTCTCTTATTGTATATTTGATTTAAAAAACATAAGATGACGTCTAATATAAATTGATTATATTTTCATACATTTTTTCACAAGCATTTTCTTATCAGACATTGTTAATGCAAATTTGTTGCAAATTAACTTGAAATATTTAATTCAAGTCATTTAACTTTCGGTATCTAAACAAGGTGTCATCATCAATAGTTTTTTTATTCATGAGTAATTCTACAAAAGCAAAAGGCTATCAGGACTCAGTAGCTAAATGGATAACGCGATGGTGTTTGCAGCGAACGGTACTGGGTTCGAGTCCCAGAGTGAACATCAATTCCGTGATGCAGGTACATCCATCTGACGAGTCCCAAATAGGACGGAACGCGCATCCTGGATTCTGCTGCTGGCCCCTATCCATATTTGCTTACACGACAAAATAGTTTTGAATGAAATATGATCGATACACAGATATTTGCACTTTAAATGTCTAATCATATTAATTAAAACATAATTATTTTTTAAAAATTTTATCTACGTTTTAACTATTTCTACTGGATATTGTCTTGCTGTGATTTACCGTAGTAAGAAATAATAAACATTTTAATTCTTATTGGTAATCCAATGGGTCACGTCAATTATAGAACCAGGTTTAATTTATATAACTAACTGATTGAATTCAACTAATTACGCATGAAATTTTATGTTGCTATTTGGAAACGTGAAAATAAGGGTCATGGACACGAGTTCAGGGAAGAGTTTTGAGCGTGTATTCATTTGGGACTAGTTACTTTCATATCGGCTAGCAAAACTCTTTATATCGAGATTTTTAGCTAACATAATTCATGTTTAGTCGTATCCAACTTACGACATATTCAATAACTGATGCTGTTCTTGATTTTTGGTCAAGACTACTCACAGTAACTCTTAGAAATAATCTATCAAAAGGCTTTTAACTTCCGACTTACTGATCTTATTCGAGCTGAATGATTGTCTGTAGCGAGAAGAATCCATATTAAGTTACTGGACCTTAAAAAACTTATAAGATATGTTTGTCAGCCGACTACTGGTTCCTACGGTTTATGCACTCAGCATTATGGTACAGTTCCATCACGAATGCTATTGAAAAGTTTGATGCGCAACATAACCCTACTCAGTTGGTTAATAATAAAGGGACTACTACGATCACCTATTTTCTGATCTGGTTATCGTTTTTTAGTGATTTAGTTTTCTACACAATGGGGTCGTTTACCCCATGCCCAACCCTCCTCCGTCCTCCGGGCTTAAAGCCGGCAGCAGCCTTAAAGATGCTCCAGGCGGAGAAGAACATCTGGAACTAAAAACAACTGTCAACCAACACTAGAGTCTGAATTTTCAATACAAATGCAGTTCTACTGTGTGAGGTGGAAACTTGGAGAACTACGGAATGCATCATCCAGAAGTGTTTATTAACAGTTGTCTACGCAAAATACTTCGGGTCAGTTGGCCAGACACTTACTGTAGGAGAGAATAAACCAGATCCCAGCGGAGGAAGAAGCGCTGAAATGGATAGGACACACATAAAGGAAAGCACCCAACTTTTTCACGAGGCAAGCCCTCACTTGGAATCCTCAAGGCCAAAGGAGAAGAGGAAGACCGAAGAACACTTCATGCTGAATAATGGAGACAGATATGCGAAGAATGAATAACAATTGGATAGGAATAGAAGAGAAGGCCCAGGACGGAGTGAGTTGGAGGATGCTGGTCAGTGGCTTATGCTTTACTGAGAGTGACAGGCTTAAGTAAGTAAGTAAATAAGTAATTTTCTGATCGCATTTTCGGAAAACAATTAGATAATTTGAGGTGGTTGGTAAGAAAACGTAAATCTAGATATCGTGTTTTTTAACATTCATTAGACCGGCGTTTATTCAATATAACACTGGTTACCGATACATAATAAATTATTTGGAATAAATACTGTTTATCAAATTGACAGTAGCGTTAGTAACTTTGTCAAAATAAAATAAATAGATTCACTTATGATTTCTAAATGGTTATTATACTCTTAACCATTTCAAATTAGTCAAATTGACTAATTGATGTAAACGATTCGCTTCCTTTATTACAATGATGTATTGGTAAATTAAATTATGATTTAACATGAATTATCCGGTATAATTAATTTCACTATAAAACACTGTGTTAGACAAATGATCAGAGTTTAGTACATAAAATGATTTTATAATTAAAATTTGTAGTTAATTTATCAAAAGATCATTCCTGTCGGATAAACTAAACAAATCAAATGATTTTTATTATGAAGCTAGACAGACTGTCATACAAGTTAGAATCAAATAATTCATTTTCCAATGACAAATGAGGATATTTGAAACCTAACAAGTAGCTTAAAGATTTGTATTAGAATATGTCCGTTAGCCTCATAAGTAAACGCACACATTTTGAGTAGTACACACTTTGAGCCAAAATATTACAGACGAATAGGAAGAAATGAAATAAAAAAAGACATGATTTTATTCTAACATTAAAATTATAAACACTTCTTGGTTTTTCAATTCTAGTAAGATTAACACCGGCTTATTCACAAAAATAAACAATGTAGAATGTTATGTTCATTATCGGTAGTAATTAACTAAATCAAAAAGCTACCGTCTTGTGTGAAACTGCATAGTTAATGTTTACATTTTAGATGGATCAAAGAAGTCTTTTGTTAAAAGCAATAAACAAATATCAGTGGTTAGTTCAAATAAAGCAGTCCTGCAGCTTACAATGTTGGCTACTATGCAAGGTTAATGAATAGCAATAATGTAGTACTGTGGCATCATCGATGAACAAGGAGGTACATGCATTTATAAACAGTTGTCTACGTAAGATACTCAATGTCCGTTGGCCGGATACCATCAGCAACAGCCTATTTTGGGAAGGGACAAACTAGTTATTAGCTGGAGAAGAAATTAGGAAAGGATGTTGTAAGTGGATAGGACACGCATTGCAAGAACCACCAAGCTCCATCACGAAGCAAGTACTAACTTGGAATCCTGAAGTAAAAAGAGTGATCATCATTCTTCAATGTATTAATCACCAAAACTGACACAGGAAAACTGAAGACTCAAGTATATAAAAAGCCTACCCACATAGATCAAATTCTCGATTTCAGTAGCAGCAAACCAAGAGCTCACAAAATCAATTGCGTACAATTTCTGTTCAAGAGGGCGAGGACACACTGCAACACACTTTATACCCGGAAAAATGAAGAAAAACACCTGAAGACTATCTTTCAAAAGAACGGTTACCCAATCAACTTCATCAAAATATACTAACCAAACGCATCAGCAGGAACAAAATCAAGTACAGAAATCAACAAAAGGATCACCCTACCATACATAAAAGGCATATCAGAAACTACAACGACACTGCTGAAAACCCTTCGGAAATGCGTTGCAAACAATCCAGAAAAGCACTACAATCAATCTTATGCAAACCAAAGGACGAAAGGACAAAAGAATAAAACCAAACATCATCTACAAAATAACTTGTGCCAACTGCAAACAACACTACATCGGACAAAGCGAACTCCCTCTTCTTCTTCGCTTACACGAATACTTATTAGCGGTCAAATGCCACGATACATCCTCACTTATATCAATACATGTTGATAATTGTGGACACTCGTTCGACTGGAAATGTATTGAGATCTTGGATAGAAGAAATTCTAAAAGCACCAGATAATTTTTATAAGTTTGGCACTCAAGTCAATCAGTAATCAACAAACACATTGAAATCGATGTAATTTATCAACCAGTCAGAAAACTGTGGACAAATGTACGACCAAAAATCAAATCAGTAGGCGATACAATCAATATAAAAAAGTAAACAATGACGGGCTAAAGGTCAACAACAACCAATCAACGTTGAAGTCTACAGGACAAGCTGTGAGCCAAATGTGGAGAAATCTGAACACTCCACATCTACCTGAAGTTCGTGCTGATGATGTCATTCAGAAGAACAATGAACGCTCCACGACCGAGTCATCCAGCTCAGAGACCAAAACTCCATCAAAATCATCCACCTGAGCTACAAATCTCCTCAACCATCTCAATTAGCAATCAAGCAACAGACGAAACAATATTGGTCACTACTTAGCGACCAGTCAGTTGTAAATATCCCAGTTCCTTAGGAGGTTGGTATAAGCCTGAATACCTAAATGGTAACGTATAAGACTTTGAAGCTGAATGATACTGATCCAAGGAGAGCATTCAATTTCATCAATATCTTGCTTCTGGGTGCCAAATAGCACAAGATGTATGTCCAGCATTTACTGTTGATTTCCTATAATCATCAAATAGCTCAACATGTTGAATGGAATGTATTCTTTCCAATTTATTGAAGAACTGTAGATGGACAATAGTATACATAAATCTTAAACAAAGGGGGAAACGTGCATTTCTATATCTGACAGATAATTCTCATTTAAACATTAAAAACACGAAGTTCAGCAAAGAGATTTCTTTTCAACGAATTTATTATCAAGCTGAACGATCGTATGTATATGAAAATTTTTTAAAGTACTACTTTCGTGAGGTAATGTGAACAGGAATAATCAAGATGACGCAATAGAGAGATTATAATCCTAGATTAAGTAATACGATTAATAACAGTAGATTTAATAAGTTAGTAACGAATTATAACGTGAATGTAGTAAGATGATTAAAATGATTTTTTAATAGCTGAGGTCATGAGCCCATTGAAGCTAGACCACCATGGAAAACCTGGAAGTACTGGACGGCCGTTTCGTTCTAGTATGGGACTCCTCAACAGTGCACTTCCACGATCCTGCCTTACGAGATTCGAATCCAGTACCTGTCGATTTCGCTCGCGAATACCTAAGCTCTAAACCACTGGGTCGGCATCCTACTTCAACCAATCCATGAAACTAAGCGACACATCATCACTGAGTTACTACCTCACAACAGATCCGGTTGAACTCCACTGGTCACTGGTTCTCACTAGAACTCTAGGAAATACCTCTTGGCTGGTTTGAAGCCGGTCTTGGATGCGCACTGCTGAGGAGTTCCACAGTAGGATGAAACGGTCGTCCAGTGCTTCCAGGTTTTACATGATGGTCTAGCTTCAGTTGACTCATGATATCAACTATCGAAATTACTGTAATACCCACAACACCCCTTCTGATAAAATGTTTTTGTTACAATAATTAAAGGTCATTAAAGGTTTACAAACTTCATAGCCCTTTCATTCCTGATATTATCATAACGACGCTCTGCTTAAATTCCTGTTCACTTTAATTAATTAATTAATTAGTTAATTATGCCTGTCGACATAAGTAGCATACACCACAATACTAATAATATAGCTGGGTGATTACACAACGTATCTATAAACATCAAATGCTAGAACATAAACTCAATTGTGTCATTTTGTTAATGTTTATTTATTATTAATAGATTTAATAAAAAGGATGTTGATTAATAAAAATTCTATGATCTCGGTGATGTAACATGGAGTAGAAATTAATCATTCATATTTACTACAATAAGTTGACAGTACATATATATTTTATACGAATGGTAATATTATAAATTATATGAATATTTTTCAGTATAATAAACCCAGAAAATAATTTAAAGAAAAACATATACTCAGTAATAAGCAAAGATAGATGGTGTCTAGCCGTGGAGTCAAGGATGCGCGTTTTGTCCTATTTGGGACTCGTCAGCTGGATGCAACTGCATCTCAGAATTGATGTTCACTCCGGGACTCGAACCCAGTACCACCTTTGCTTATAAAGCTTGTGACATAAGGCAATATCGAGGCAATCCGCACATGATGCACATATGCCAACAAGAGACTGATCAACTGCAGGCCTAAACAACAATAGGATGATACAAGCAAACAAAACCAGTAGATTTTCTGTTGATATTATGGTCACAAATTTATATTTATGTATGCATTTAAAACATTTAAGCCATTGTATTTAGTAGAACTAAAATACATTTGAACGACATTAAAGATAAAATAGTTGATAATAAACATTATGTATAATGAAAAAATGATTGAATCATGAATATGTTATATGATTGATGAGTAAGTTAAGATTGCCAATAACAATAATGACAAAGAAAATTAGACAATAATAGTACATAGAGAAATAATATTCACTATCGTTCGAATTAACTTTTATCGTTATATTTCAGTAGGCTTGGCAATCATTCTGCCTATGTTGCTGTTACCATAGTAGTAGTTAAATTCATACATGCAATATCTTCTTTATCAGTCAAAAAAGATTATTAAAGAAGTTTCATTAGTAAAACACGCCTATAATAAATAAAGCCACTGTTCAATCAAAAGTTACCTATTTCAAGACTGGATAAACAGACTAGAATCATAAATAATCATAACTAACATATAAATGAACTAGACTCGATTCGTGTTTTGTATAGATCAGAATAAACTGAAAAGATGAATATTATTCCTTCTTTCAATAAGTAAATTCAAAAACGTGTGAATGATCAGGACTAGATAGAGAAATTAATAGGAAACTGCTCAAAGACCTTGAAATCTTTTTTGACGAGTCAGACAATCTTATCTGTTCTTCTTGAACTTCTAAATCCAATAGGAACATATGAAGTTAATCTATTAGAATGAACAATTCTGGAGATATCTAACTCTCCATAACATGAATTATCAAGATGGTTTGAGTAAATACTTTAGCTGCAAGGGCAGAAGTCTACTAGATAAAGTTTGAACAATATTCTCGTGTAACGAGAAAGCTGTGGACAAAAACATACAAAACTAGATTATGATCTCCTGGGATGTGAGCACGTTGTTTATTCCTTTGATGGACTGATAATCACGTTAGTAAATCGCTTTCACAATGCAAACCAGAGGTATATATACCACCAACAACCCTTCAAGATCCTTTACTTCTACGAACAATAAAAATTGATGGTCCCTCCGTATACTGTACATGCGAATCAAGGATAGGCTCTTGAGTCCAGTCAGTTACAAGTGCATGTTTAAGTTTAACTGGTCTTGTGAAGACAACAACATGTGCTCACTATAACTTTCCCAAACATTATCTTGTGCGATGAAATAAAGGGTCATTGAAAGCCCAATACATTCTTATCTAACAAATGAATACCACAACATGTATAAGGGTTTGATATTCAGTATAATATAAAAAATGATAATAATACTTTTATGATTTGTGAGTCACCATTTAATGAACATGGCTCAGGTCATTGCCATCAAAATTTCTTAACCATAATGCATATGAAAACAAAAGTTCTTTACTTAATAATAATCAAACTAAACACTAAATCTTGGGTCATAACAATATTCATTTTTGCCAACATAACTTCGAGCCATAATGAATATTATTTCTCTATGTACTATTATTGTCTAATTTTCTTTGTCATTATTGTTATTGACAATCTTAACTTATTCATCAATGATTCATTCATTTTTCTCTTCTACGCTTTATATATGAGTTGTTATGATTAGCATTTTATCTTTTATGTCGTTTACATGTATTATAATTCGTGGATTAGTTGAAGTTAGACATTAACACCGTTGGATGCCGGCTCAGTGGTCTAGTGGTTAGATGCTAGCGCGCGAAACCAGTAGGTCTTGGGTTCGAGTCTCGCAGGGGGCGAGGTCGTGGATGCGCACTGCTGAGGAGTCCCATAATAGGACGAGACGGCCGTCCAGTGCTTCCAGGTTTTCCATGGTGGTCTAGCTTCAACAGACTCATGATCTTAATCATTGATATTATAGTTCTGTTAAATAAAATATCAGGATTCAGTAGCCAAATGCCGTGGTACGGCCGAGAGTGGGGAGAGTCCGCTCTCCCTCTCGAAATGCTCTCACATAGCCACGCGTATATAGCCTCTGCCAGGGAAGTCCTACTCACTGCCTTCTTGTGACACAGGTGTTGTTTACGAAAATGAGAGGACAAAAAGCGAATGTCCGGCGCTTTAACCGGACCCCAAACCAATAGTGCACATGGGCTCCAGTATCCTGAGGGAACAAATGGCGTATGAACCAATCGTTGGTCACCGGCTACCATGGGACTGCATCTCCTTACGATGCTCCACTGCCTTGTGGGTCAGACAATCAGGTCGAAGGCTCGGGATGTGGCCTCCTAAGAGAACCACCTGCTTCGGTTTGGGCACTCGGGCAGTATCACAGCCCTCACACAAATCAATTGAGATTCGTGTGGCGCATATGTATTTGGCGCCTCCTTGTACCAACATCTATGTGTTAAAATAAATAACTGGGTTCGAGTCTCAGAGTAAACATCAACACTGAGATGCAGGTACATCCATCTGACGAGTCCCAAATAGGACGATGCATCCTGGATTCTACTGCTAGCCGCTATTCATCTTTGTTTGTAAATTAAGGTAATACCGTGGCAATACACACAGTATGCACGTATATCAATAAGAGACTGATCAACTGCAGTCCTAAACATTGATGAGAAGATTCAAGTGAGCTCTACTAAGTGAATTTAATGGCTTAAATTTTCTGAACGCATACATAAATATAAATTTGTGATCATAGTATCTATCGAAAAATAACTGAGAATATGTATTTCCTTCAATTACTTTCTTGATGTTAATAAGTGATAATATTTTTTACACAGTCATATTGCATAATAGTGTAGATTTCATGTTGCCATGTCACTGATGTACAATCAAAATGTACTTCAAATACAAATGCTGTAC
Source organism: Schistosoma spindalis (assembly GCA_946903255.1). Classification (NCBI taxonomy): domain Eukaryota; kingdom Metazoa; phylum Platyhelminthes; class Trematoda; order Strigeidida; family Schistosomatidae; genus Schistosoma; species Schistosoma spindalis. The sequence goes on along the minus strand of OX336420.1, from coordinate 73,600,394 downwards.
AGTTGAATAACACATAAACATATGGTTTAGTTCAACACTATAATGAGTTACGCTTTTTTGTTACCGTGTACAATAAACAGCTGGTTTCTTGTCATTTAAAAATTTTTCACTTAATTTCTTCTATGAATGTTTAAAAAAAGAAATAAGCTGTGAACGTAATGAATAATTTTTATTAAATACATCTTAATTACAGCTTAGATGTTTTAATCACTGATCCGTAATGATCGAATCTGTTGTTATTAGTTATTACATGAGCTCTTTAAACTGATATGGAAACATTTAGTGTTAATAGACTTGAATATATGACCGTGAATAGCAATACAGTACAGAAAACTCGAATAACAAACGATACCATTTCGTAGTAAATAGATACACTAGCCAGCGATCTGACGGATAACGTACTGGAGTTCCATCATATCGTTACAGGCACGTTGATCTTGTAAGTCACAAATAGTTTCAAACGTAATTTTCAGATTTCTGTAGTAACTATTAATAGTCACATGTTTAAAATAATATTTCGTCCTTGAGTGCCAAGATGTTAGGTGCGGGTTCGATAACGATCATATTAAAATGAACATATGTTTATACGATTCTTAAGGGATGATGGAGTAGATTTGTTGCTCAGGTAGATGATTTTGATGGGGTTTTGTCCTACGAGCTGGCTGGTCTGATATTTTAGTTTTGATTGTTCCCTTGAACAACATTTGATCAGATCACAAGGAGGTGCGATCAAAATAAAGTTCTTGTATATCATTCGCTACCCATAAGTTATTCACACTAGCAAGATAATATCAGATACATTCGAAATGAGTTTATTTTTAACTAATAAGAAACTAATAAGAGTTGTTTATGAAGATCTGCAATATAAACGTATTGTCCTGGAACACATTAGACAACATCAAAATAATAACATGTGTGTTTCTAATCTTAGATTCATGCTATCCTATTGTCATGTTATTTTCAGTATTATTTTTACATGTTATAGAATTTATAAAACTTGTAATAATTTTAATATAATTGTCCGTTTCCATTCTTTATGAATTAAAGTGACTTATAATCTGTCATATGAACTGAAAGAAATTTTATGTAGTATGCTGTCTGTACTACATGTATTATGTCCGTTTAGCCTCTGTTATGTACCAGTCGGCTATGTTGTATCCACGGTCCTACTGCTTGTAGTTGGAATTCTGAAACCACCACAACTTACACGATATGTAGTGAAAATATAGAGACCGATACGAATGAAGATTTATTGACTCTCCGAAATACGACCCTAAAACAAGTCATACAAAATCATTGATTTTAAATATACTACATTTATTGATGATTGTTAAATAAACATCATATGCGTGAACAGATACACAGGGTGATTGTAAAACACATATTTAGTTTACACAGAATAATATTAAGAACATGATTGTCACATTGAATGAACTTTCAATCCTATTATATTGAATGAAATTTCTACTTTTATTGATACAAAACACACTGACCTGAAGTAATGATATACTGGAAAAAATATATATTGTACTAACTAAAGTGTTACACTGGAAATACAACTGATAAAATGTTACATCAAAACAAAGTGTGAACTCACCCTCACATCGTTATTTATTATGTAATAACAATGAAAGGTCTGTTCAACATACTGATAAATTTCAGGAAAATTGAGTAAGATTATCTATTAATTTTCACTGCATTTATAGATGTCAGAAATGTTTAAAGTCTTATACTTTATGTAGTTGACTAAAGTTAATAATACAAAGGTAACACACAAATATTAAACATTAAATTTACTGGGTGCATGATACTGAATTACTTGTTACGTTTCATTTAAGGGAATAAATAAGTAGAAATGTGAACAGAAATTTCGTTTAGTTGAGAGTTTCTTATATTTTTGTTACTATTATTTCATTAGCTAGAAATGAAACGCCGTAGGGAAATAAAATTATTTTCTCGAAGGAATATGGAATCAAAAACTGAAGATATTTGAATTGTCAGCTGAGTTTATATAAAAAAAATTATCTAAACCAGAGTTACTATCGTATAATCGTGATAAGGATTGCGTCTTGTGATTATCTATCCGAGTTGTATTGTTTAGAGCAATCATTCCCTGAGTTGTTACCATGTCAGCTGGGTCAAACAGAGAGTAATAAAGTTGAAAGCAGCAAGTTAGAGGTCGAATTGGGAGGTCATATTCTCAGCTGTACTAGCATCTATTGGAAAATAAATAAATGTCTAACTAAGATCTGCAACTTTTGAATTAGACATAGATTGTTTCAAACTAAGTTGATTAATGCTTTGTACATCAGTTCTAGTGAAATAGAAAATATCAAATGCCACCTTTCATGTCATTCCATTTATTATGGATGTTAGCTCATTTAAGATACTTAACATGGGGAATACATTTTATAGATCATAGCTCACAAATTTAATTACTATATGGATTGACAATTAATGGCCTATTCCTTTTAATATATTTAAATGTAATTTCAATGGCTGAGATCATGAGTCAGTTGAAGCTAGACCACCATGAAAAAACCTGGAAGCACTGGACGGCCGTTTCGCGCGCGAGACTGATAGGCCTTGGGTTCGAATCTCGCGGGGGGCAAGACCGTGGACGCTCACTGCTGAGGAATCCCACAATAAGACGAAACGGCCGTCCAGTTCTTCCAGATTTTCCACGATGGTCTAGCACCAACTGACTCATGATCTCAACCATTGAAATCACTATAATATCCACAAAGCCCGTTCTGGTATTTAAATGTTTTCGAAAATTTTAGATCCACATTTGTTAACATGGTCATGTAAATTTTGGAATTTGAAATACGATGAGAAAAATTCTAGTTTGATTAAAAAAGCTTTTTAAGACTTTAAGAATATTGAAAGATTTCATCCTCAACAACTCACACAATAGTGGAACTGTGGAATGTTCGTTATATAGACAGGTTAGATACACTATATGGAATTCCGAATGTTCATTTTCTGTTAAGTAGAGTAAAACAATCTGCTTTATTTAATAGAAGTTATAGGAATGACATTTTAATAGCAGAGAAACAGTTGAGATGACCTACAAAATAGAACACGTGAAATGAGATCGCTGGTTTGTAGATTGTGCAATGGAACCTAATTTCTATGCTGAACTAAGACTATTAAGATATAAATGACCGTAAAAGTTTTAATGATTACTTTCTACGTATCGAAAATATTTTAATCAATAAAACTGACCCCACAAAAATGAAACAATAGTGTGGATATTTTAATAATTGTGATAATAGGATACGTCTACTCTGTACACCGATAGTAAGAGTTTATCTATATTTTACTAAATACACTACACTGAATAGAGCGATAATAATAATTATTATTATATATTTTTGAGTGTATTTTTGTCGAGAGTCGTCATCGTGTTTTGAGGTTAATAAATCTTCACTTATATCAGTCTTGCTTTCGCGTCGTGCGAATTGCAGAAGTCCCTTGTTTCGAGTATAAGTGATAAGCGTTTCCGACGCAACAATCAGAGACGACTAGACATAACATTTAGCATTCAATCGACAAGAAACAACAATCTTTGTTTGCCAGCTTATATGACAGATAAACATTATTTTTTCCTTTCAGTTGTTTTTTATTTGTGTTTTTTAATGTGATGATCATTATTGTTGAATTCGTGCTAAGGCGCCAATTAGCGACGATAGTTTTTTCTTTCAACTGGTCGGAGTGAGAGAATCTCAACTTAACGTTAGACCGTTGAATAAACATTCAACTCAAAGAGTCAGAAAGAATAGCTAATTTTTTCGCAATCAGAAAATCGGGGACAGACAAAGCAGTTTCTATAGATCAACAGAAGTGACAAATGGAATCTTAACAAAGAATCACATAATCTTAGGATATATTACAGGTTTTTACTTATGCTGGGTTTATGAATTATTTTATTGATAGTCGTTTGATGATTATATGATTAATCTAGATCTACTAACAGGCTTCACCTGTTCAACAAATATATATTGTAATCAGAGAGGGGTATGTGGGTGTTATGGTAATTTTCACTAGTTGAATGCATAAGTTCGAATCTCGCTAGGCGAGATCGTGGATGCGCACTGCTGAGAAGTCCCACACTAGGACGAAACTGCCGTCCAGTGCTTTCAGGTCTTTCATAGTGGTCTAGATCTAATCTAACCATTAAAAATATATATTGAGTGACAGGTTCTTTTGGTCTAACAGTTATCTTCTTTATTCGCGTTTATTATTATAGCTGATGGTTTATTTTGATGTCGAAATTGCTTATATTTACAGGATTGGCTTTACATCATTTTTGTGAGCAATAATATTTAAAATGTAAATTTGAGCATGATCAAAATCAACTTTGCATTCTTAAACTGACATTCACACTACTTCACTTATTGTGCTATATTGATATACATAAACTTTGAATATTTAAATTTTTAAAATTACTCTATTCTAACTAATTAAGTAGAATATTATAAATGAAGCTGTCTATAGAGTATACAAGTGGTGCATTTACGAAGATTGTGTGATGAAACAAAAAAAAAAATCAGACCAATTAGGATTGAGGCGAATGAACTTCTAAAGGAATAACGTTTCTAATTTGTTTAATATACTATTATTTGATTGGTTATTTAATAATACAACTACAGAAATCTGCAAAAGATGAAATGAATGAGGTATGAAAATTTATTTGAAAATATTATCAATAACTTTGAACTATATGGTACTGATGCATAGGTGTACTATTTTCGTATTTTTAAAAATTTAATCATGGAATATGAAATCAGTAATATATCTGTCTGGGAACGTTATAATGACAGTGATCTTTTATTATTTAAAACATTTGCACCACATTTAACTATAGTGGAAAGAGCAAATTTTCCATTATGGGCTATACTTGGTTTTCCTGGAAGTATATTCAGTATTATTGTATGGAGTAGTCGTCCAATGAGACGTGGTGGTAGTGCTGCTGCTGCAGTTTATCAAGCTAGTCTTGGCGTTGTGGATTTATGTTTTTTTATTATACATTTGAATTGGTATTTACACGTGGCATGGCAACTCGGTGTACTTGATCATCCGGTAATTTGTGAAACATTCCCTGTTATAAATTATTTAATACAATATCTAAGTCCTACATTGGCATTTACATTCACACTAGAAAGATATTTAGCAATATGTCATCCATTCCGTTCACAACGAAGTGTAATGCGTTCCACAGTGAAAAGTGCTTTTAAATTTATTGCAATAATGTTTGCATTTTGTTTGATTACAGCTAGTGTTCAAGCATTCGTATATGCTTATAATCACGGTGTATGTACTACAAGACCATCAGTTGAAGATCCTAATTCTATTGAATTCAGTTTATATACAAATTGGACTTTTATCACAGAATCATTATATTTTTTCTGTTTACCAATTACTTGTCTTGTATTAAATATATTAGTCATTGGAGTATTACGACAAAGTATTAAATCAAAACGAAACACTTTAATTGCAACAACAATAAATGGTAATTCAAATATAAACTGTGATCGTAATCAGATTTCACAACCGATAAGTAAAGGAGCACGTTCAAGTACATTGACATTGTTATGTACATCATTTTATCTTATTGTTGCACATCTATCTGTAGCAATAGCCGTAGTAATTCATAAACGTTTACCAACTGGTAATGAATATTTAAGTGATGAACAAATACGTAATGATTCTGGTTGGACGACTTATTTTCGTTTCTTTACAGTACGTGTATTAATCGAATGTTTTGCAATGACACATTATGCGGCAAAATTTCCAATTTATTTAGCAACAAGTAAACAATTTCGTCATGAATTTTGTAGAATATTTCAATGTTGTTGCAGAAATCAATCTTATTTATTACGAGATACTGATGCAGATATTGATCAAAATGCACATTTACAAAATGGTAAACGTTCAACTTTCATATATAACAGTAAACATTCATTAAACACTGTATGTAAAACAAGTTTTACACAAAAGAAACTAAGAAATTCTGCTGTATCATTCACTTCTACAAATGAAAATTTATCAGCTACAAAAATTCGAAGACGTCCATCACCTGGTCTAAGTCGTACTGTGTTAGGTGTAGATGGACAACGTGTAAAAGTTAAATCAAGTATTTCTATAAGTGTTTAGTAAATTCAAGAATTAAAATAAATATTATTATCTACATCAAATGAACAACACCCCCACCCCACGCCCCCAAAAAATCCTAACAAATATTAAAATATGGCTACTTTTAACTATTCATTTCAGTTACGACGGTGTATTTTTTTATACGCTATACAAAGCATATAATGTATGAATGAAAATTTATTATTTTTATAAACAATGTAAAATGTCATAAACATTATCTCTTTAATATGAACAATTTTATGAATCGAAAAACAAATATTTGTTTGGTTGTTTGTTTGTTTTTCTGTAAACCTAATAGTCGATGCATTTGACACCAAAAGAAAAAGTGTTCAGTGATCTTTAGATACTATAATATCTGTTCATTCAAAACATTACCATTATTATTTATATGGATGACAATAAAATTAATCATATTTTATTTCATCTAAAGTTTAATGAAGAATAATTATGATAGAATATTCTATTTGGAAATTTATTTATAATAAAATATTATGTAATGAATTCAGATTGTAATGTTAATAAACAGAAAATGCATAAATGAGTCATAGTAATAATACATTTTCTTACTCTTAATATGTTCATATAGTTTACGTAATTAATATCACATTGTAAGTATTTAATTTCTACTAATTACTTTTAAATTTATAATGTGATATTTTTTAAAATTAAAATCCATAGATACTTTGCAAAAGGTTTAGTAACCATGACGATTATCTTTCTTAATTTAAAATTATTTAATGCCTAGTCACTGTTGGAAACTAATTAGCCTAAAATAGTTAATTTATAGTATTTTTCACTTATTATGATGTCATATTAAATTAGTATTCATAAATATACATCTATCATGAATAATTCAATTGCAAGAAAATTGGAATTAAAAGTCTCAATTATTAGTAATAATGAGTAGAATATCAATCAATGATATAAGATAATGGCTATACTATATGTAATATTAAGTAATTGAATTCATATATTATGCACTGCTGAGGAGTCTCATACTAGGACGAAACGGCCGTCCATTGCTTCCAAATTTTCCATGGTGGTCTAGCTTTAATTGACTCATGATTTCAACTAATGAAATTACTAAAATCTCAACAAAACCCCTTCTGATATTATAAATATATCAATTAATGCTACTGAGTAATATTGACTTTTCGCTCAAAAGTGTTTATTACTTATAAAGTCGAAACTTTTATAGAACAGAAATAAAATGTTCCAACTGAAAAGAAGGTAATTTTTTTCAAGTATATTCAATACCAAGTTAGAAAACTATGTATTTATTAATCAGTTTCTCACAAATCATTAAAATATATTAGAAAGTAAGTGAAAAAAAATGCAACAACAACTACGGCAACAAGACCACTTACATTACAATCTTGAACTACATACAATTCTTTGTGTCAATGTGAACTGAACTAATTAGATTTATGAATATCCATAGAAATTATTAAGTTAATCATTTAATATTATTTTTGTTAATAATTAGAAAGAAAAATCAATGAAAAACTATTTTTTGTTCATAATGTGATCTCAATTATGACTTAAAATTACCCTTGTAAGTATTTAATTGTTTATATTATAATTGATATAACTATGTGACTATTATTCAATGATAGAAAACATTGATAATTTGTAAACCACCTGAGAAGATGAATTATGTATGTATTTATTTATTAGAATTATATATAATATATTACTGAAATACATTTTAATATAAATCATAATTACATACTATTATACATTTATTTTGTTTAGTTATTTCAATATGAAAAACATAATAGTAATATTCATTTATATGAAAATATCAGAATCATATGGATATTAAATAATGCAGTAGTAATAATAAAAATATTTATGTTACATACAATTTATGATGTAATCTCTCAATCAATAATATCAAGGTAGGTTGAATGATCGTTTGATTATTTTACTTCATTTCAAATAGTTAATTCTAAACATGATTATAAGCTCAATTATGGTTTATAGTTGATTTTCAGTTTGATGGGAGGGGGGAAGCAACATTGTAAACTTATTTTATTGTAACTGGAGATTTTTAGTTAACGTGAAAAGGATTCAAAAGTGAAAGTAATAAGTCTTTATTTCACGTTTTTGAATTGATAGAATTATATTAACTACACTAGGAATAGCTCAGATAAACCTCATTTCATATTGGTATAAGCAATTGAAAGTTTGTTAATATTCTAGATTATGTATGTTCATTTGGCAGTCAATTAAAAATAGTTCTCTAAATAAGGAATTAATCAATGTTAAATAGCCATCTCAGTTTAGTCTACTTGGCCACTTTTTAGTGACCTGTGATCTGACTCCAGTAATATTGTATGAGTGATTGTTATTGAAATATACATTTTGATTATTCTCCTATATATTTATTGACTTATTTAATTCCGTTATTCACTAACGCGATTTATAGTCGATGATTATATACGTGAACTGACGATATGTATATTTCAATAGCAATCAGAAATGATCAAATTAGAGTCAGATATAGGGTCACTAAAACTTTCAAGTGTTAAAATAAAGAACATTTATGACTTTACAGTATATATCTTAAATTCATTGAGATAATTCTATTACATAGATATTTTTCAACATTCTATTTATTAATGATAAATTCATTGAAATCAAATACTGTTATTTTTAATCACAGCTTTAGTGGACGTTTTATCACCGTTTGGATTATCTCAATTTTAGACTCTTCAAAATACTCATGATGATATTGGCCAATATTTGTTTCTTTCAGGACCCCCAATAAAACACATGTATAACATCATGTGCTTGTATCGTATGCACAATATTTGTCGTTTCAATTTCTATGCATAAGATGTTTTGTCACTTGGTGAATGTCTCACTATTTATATTTACTTCTAGCATGAATGCTTAGCACCAACAACTTTGGTATAATGCAGAATATAGTACGATAAAAAAGATATCTATTCGAATGTCATCTACATTGAAACAAAGTATAAACTTTATCTTTGATACATATGCACTCTATTAGTCTAAATATATTCATAGTTGAATCGAGTTAAAAACATGAAGCATTAATATTTCCAATATATATTCATGAAGCATTGCGAGTGGATATATCTCATGCTTCATTTCGAATATTTTATTTCACATCAATTCGATAATTGATTATTTAAAATTACAATAACCATAACATTAAAGTGGTGTACATGAAGAACGTCCTGTTGAGTAAATTTAGTTATCTCCTTATTTACACAGTTCCTTGCCCGTGTTTAAATATGCCCATTCAGTTGATAAAAACCAAATCTAAAAAGATCAAAGTTAATTTTAAATAATTTTCATAGTATAATACCCACAGGAGTGGTCATAAATACTAAATTTTCTATTGAAAAATTTGTACGACAATCATTGAGATTAGCACAAGCTTATAAAGACTATTGTTGCATTAGGTTCAGAAGCTATCTGTGTCCTAAACAGTTCAGTAATTTGACGTTTGAAAAATAAATAATTAAAGTCTTGAGTTATAGTTATGTATGTGATTGACAGCACGACAAAAATAAAGCTTTAAAAAAACCTGGAAAATCCCACAGGTCAATTGTATATAGGGCTTTTCACGGCAATGTTGATTGAAAAACATCATGTATAGTGTACATTCTCTCACTTTAAGTATATAGTAGATTCAAAATACTTAGTTTCAGTCTCTTTGCTTTGATTTATTTAAAGGCTTCAAGAGGTATTTCCTGGTGTTCTAGTGAGAAGACGTGATCATTGGAGTTCAACCGTGTCTGTTATGAGGCGGTAATAGACTTAGGACAATGGTGGATGGTAGGGAAATTCTGTGAATTGGTTGAAGTTAGACATTAACACCATTGGATGCCGGCTCAGTGATCTAGAGGCTAAGCGTTCGTGAGCGAGACCGATAGGTCCTGAGTTCGAATCTCGCGAGCAGGATCGTGGATGGGCACTACTGAGGAGTCCCAGATCAGAATCACCAGGTTTACCATGGTCTTTTAGCTTTAATTGACCCATGGATTCAACTATTAAATTACTAAAATCTCCATAAAACCCCCTTTTGATAAAAAACGATGGTTTAATTCTCTTCCTTCTTACCGTACATCTAGTTTTATTATACTTATAATACATTTTTTAGTTTTTATACTTTATTTTAATTTAATATAATAAAAAAGCTTGTCTACATAAGTTTCTTGATTTTGATTTATACATGACTTATTCTGTTCTCTTAAGCTAATGTTAGTCGCACATATTTGTGAAATTCCTGCACATAACTATTTTCACTTGGAAATACTCAGTCAATTTTGTAACTAAAAAAACTGTCACATCAGTATTCTAACAAAAATATAATTATTTTCAAGTTTGCACCGAAAACCTGGAAACACTGAACAATCATTTTGTGTTGGTATGTGGCTCCCTATCTTCTGTGACTATTGTTCAGCAAATCCAACTCTGAACCTTCAGCCTCACTCTCGAACACAACCTATAGCCCCCATCTTCAATTAATTCACGATATTTAGTGACTGTCTTCAATTGGCTGTTGTAGGTTTTCGCACTACACCCATTATCATTGAATTCTACTGATCACGACTTCATGCTCATAAATATACATAAATTCAGAGCTGGACAGAATTTTACATAAACTCAACAGGAGGGTTTTCTCTTGTTTAAATGATTGTTAAAGGATAGTAAATTGTTTACTTTAAATCATAGTATAAATTCACTTGGTGTTATTTTACTTGTATCTTCTGATTGTTATTTAGGACTGTAATTGATCACTTTCTTATTACATATATACATCCTGTGCAGATTGTCTCGATATAACCTTAAGTTACAAGCTTCTAAGCAAAGATAGATAGCGGCCATCTTTGCTTAAATCATAGTTATTTTTTAATGATTAAGCAATATTCTAATGTTACTGTTGTATGGGTACTTATATCCACACAAGTAGTATTTAACGGTGGTCAGCCATAAAATGTTCACTACATTACTAGTTAATAAATTAATACAATAAACTAGCTACAAAACAGATTTTATTATATAATATATTTGTAATATTGTTCATCGTTCAGTTACAACACTCCCCTTTAGACTTTATGCAATAAAATTAATTTATTACATTTTCTTTTACCTCATTTATTCATTGTTCCTTTTCTCATTAACCTTTCCTAACATTTATTATTATAAATTCTATAAATATAGTAATACATTGTGTATATTCATTTATTAAAGTTTATTATTACTATAAATTCATGAATACATAATAATGCAATAATTAATTGACATTTGTCTTGAATTTGTGTTAAAAAATTGAATACAGATTTTAAAGAAAGAAAAAAAATCTCCGCCATCAGATAGATAGTAATTTTGTAACTATGCGTTAATTAGAATTATTAATATCACTCATACCGTTCGGAATAATTTAATCAAAGAAATAAGTAATTACTTCTAAACTATGACTCAAATTATTTGGATTTAGTTATTGAAATTAAAGTTTATATCAAATAATAAGCGGTGATGGTTTTAAAAGAAAGAATAACTATTAAATCTGAGATTTTACTTTGATCATAAAATCTAGGATCACTTGACTTACAATTTATCATGGATATTTGTAAATTAACTTTGTTTATATGAGTATATATATATATATATATATATATATATATATATATATACTTATGGATGATTAGAAATATTTTCTAATTTTATTCAGTTACCACTTGTCAAGAATGCAATAATTATGCTGCTTTCCAACTGATATGATTCAGTGTAAAGAGGGTAAAAATAGATTGATAGGTGGAAACTTATTTAATTTTAGAAAGGCTTAAATTATATTATCTCAGAACGCTTATATTTAAAGATCTTATTTACATTGAATAAAAATCAAGTTCCGTAGCATGTATTATCAAATGATTTAAACCAAATCTATGCATTTAAAAAGAAACTTTCTTCTGTTTTGAATTTCGTCATAATTTTGTTTTATAGCTGCTGGTTGCATGTTGTCCGATTTCACGCTTTCTATTATATATCCCTTTACTTCATTTATCTATCCTCTCTCAGCAAAACTCACTTTACTCTTTCAATCTATGAATTTTCATAGTAACTGTTGACTTCAATTTTCTTTTCCGAGAAACTTGTGTTTCGAAATTTTTTCGCTAGAATTTTTATATTGAATAACATACAAATGTTCAAACGTTTCGTAGTGTTTTTTCATAATAATCATCTGATTTTCCTAATCTTGGTTGATGAGAACTTCTCTGGTAACATGACGCAAATTTGTATAGTGTATTTGAACAATTATCAATATTGTGTCTCGGTTACAATCAACTGAAGAGAATTTTTGAAATGTATGAACTCATGTTATCCGAATAGGAATGATGTCTATCATTTATTTAAATTCTATTTCAGAAAACTTGACATTGGTCAATCAATAACTTATTATATGAAAATGATATCTTAGGATTTTAAAAGCTACAACACAATATTACTTACTTACGCCCATTACCCCTCGTGGAGAAGCATAGGCCGCCCATCTGCTTTTTCCAACTAACGATATGCTGTTAAATAATTGAGTTTTAAGCTTACTTCTTCTTGATACACAGCTAAACATGAATTATACAGCAATTAAAATAATAATAAATAGGACCGTCGCAACTATTATATTAATTTTTATCAGTGTTTGCACTGGATACCTGTTACACGTACCTGGCCTTTACATATCACATTTTAATATTCTTAATATTAGATTTAACTACAAAGAGTTAATGGTAACGAAGGAATAAATTTGATTCCAAGATACATTGGTCACCGGTCCAAGTGGCATATTTACAGATTCGTTCTCAAATCGACTTAAGGTAGTTGAAACCCATGTATAACACCAGTGTATGTATACCGATACTTAAAATTTCATGTACATGTGACTCTAGAGCTATCAATCGCTTTAAACACGTTTCATGAAAGGTTAGCATAACCACTCTAACTCAATGTTTAACTGAGTGTTCCTTACTTGTTGGACTAACAGGATATTTGCTGATTTTAGTCTATAAAAATAAATTGTTGATCCCTCTCTATATGTGCATAAATTCAGTCATAAATATTCGAAACTTCTGTAATCAAGTTTTACTCATGATTTTTATACTGAAATAACGAGTCGATTTCTCTTATCATTTTTAAAACAATCAAACGGACACAACGAATATATAAGTTTCATTGAATTTTACAGTCAGTATACATCCGATTAGGTGACAGTCATAAAAAGTGGTGATAATCAGTTCTGTAGAAACTAGATAATTAAAACTAAACTGTATATTTATGTTAGGTTACGTGAAAAATAATGTGAAGATAATAAGACTACAAAAGAAAGAATAGATTCGTGAGTACTTTTTGACTGACTAGACAATGTTATTATATGGATGATTGATAACAACTAACAAACTAACATAGAAACTTCCTAACTAAACTTTTAGTCTGATTAATTGTTAAGGATGAACTGGCTTACCGTATTACAATAAATTAGTTAATTGTGTTGAGAATTAATTTACCGTTGAATAAATTATTGATGGAGAAAATTACCATATGAAGAATCAAAGTAAGTGTTACTTTGTTAATAGAAGAATTATGAGTTATAGACTGAATTACTAGCTGCAGGGTATAACAGATTGCCCAAAATCTTCTGTATGTTGCGTTTGGGCTTCGCAGATAACATGCTACCTTCAGACCACTGTATTGACGCCCAAAAGTCAATATTTCGAAATTCAGACTATTTCTGACATCCAGTAGTCGTTATCTAATATCTTCTGATGAGCTTCGTACTTGGACAAAATGGCTGTCTACTGTTCCTTTTTTGTCTTCTGTAAATTGATGGAGTAAAGGATGCAACTAAGATCGGAAAACAGTTAAATGATGTCTTATTTTTCTAAAGTATTATTGATTAATACCTGAAACGAACATAAAATATGAAAATTTTCCTAAGGCACCAAAATCAAATCATTGGTTACTAATTGCATCGTGCAACAATACGAATGTTTTATACGCGTCAGTAATAAGTAATAAATTTTATGTAAAAGGCTTCAGACACTTTATTTATAGACAACTGATCGTTTTACCGTAAAAAATTTTACTAAAGATAGCACATTGATAATTAATTTAAAGATTGTTAATGATTTTTGTTTCGGCATTGTTTACAAATTGTGATATATGTGTTATCGATATTAAAAGAGCATCTGTCAATATTTTCTATTTATATGATACTGAATGCCCCATTAATCTCCATCAATTTATATTCTGAGTATGATTATCCGTCTTTCGAATAGATCATGAGTCAAAACGGATCACCAATTATAATAATTGTTAATAACAGCCAATGGAATGGTAAGTAAAATGATAATTAACTAAGTAAGACGAGTTGTCTTCATGTTAAATCTTTAAATCATAATGCTGATCAACCTTAGCTATGATTTAAGTGATCAAAAACAATCACTGAGCGTTTTTATTAAAAATTCTAAAGGTATCAAAACAATCCCATCTTGAAAAATTTGATTCATGCTAAAACATAATCCGATCATAAAGATAAGTCACTGGATCTTAAACAAAACTTAAATTGAAATTTTTTACTAAAAGCTTCAAATTATCATATCAAAATTTGTTAGTTCATTCAATTTGAACAACACAAAGAATATAAGAACTCTACTCAATTGTGACCTGTCCATGCTTTATCGCTTAAAGTAGTCATTATTTTCTGCCTAAATAGTTTAAGAGAATACTTTTCTGTTTAATTTAAGTAACCTCGGTTAAAACACCCTCTCCATATGTAGAGATACACATCTATGACAAATCCAACGAGCGGGATCGCGAATGCGCACTGCTGAGGAGTCCCACAATAGGACGAAACGGCCGTCCAGTGCTTCCAGGTTTCCAACGGTGGTCTAACATCAATCGGTTTATGATCGCAATCAAAAAATGTTAACGAACACTGACATTTTTGTGGCGAACTATTTGGCAAAGTTATCAGAAATGTTTCTCAAATGAATAATTAGGAATTTAAACAACTGAAATGATAATGAACTAAAACAATATTTGAGGGAAAAGTATTGGATCTATATCTTATTACCATTATTTGTTTATATGAAACTGAAGAAATCTCTCCAAAATAATTAACTAAACTTTTAGGGAACTACTTAATTTATACGAAAAATTTATACAAAATTTATTGTATTTTATAACTGAAAACTTGGAAGTGTAATTCATTATTATTTCTATTTTGTTTTTTTCTTCCTATAAACATCCAGTCGTAGGTCAAGGTAAACATAGAGGTTGGATATACCTTTTCTGGATACGTAAACTAGGTCTTCTAGAGTTGATCCAGATGGCTTTGGCTATGTAGATATTTTGGAACTTGATATAAAACAGAGAAAGCTTCCTCTATTTTGATATGATGTACATTATCTACCAAGTGTGAAAGAATAGCACTGTTAATTGATTTAGTAACTCCTTTTCCCGACCATGCCGGTACATGTTCACAAACACGCAAGGATAAAGCCCTCTGAGTACGGCCTATGTAACTAGCTCCACAGGAGCAGTTGAATTGGTATACACACATGGAGGAGCCCATCTTTGATAACCTATCCTTGATTAGTTGTGCCAGTACTGGTTTAGTCGAGAAGATTATGTGTAACTTGGCGGCATGAAACGTCCTTTCGACATAGTTCCCGTCAAAAATCTTCCCATACAAAAATAAATGAGAAAGGAAACAGTTTTTTTATCTTTATACTTATTCCTTTACTTATAGATAAAACTTGATATTGTTTCTCGTTTGACAAACACTAGAAGTTTGTATGCAAATTTTTCATAAATATTAGTGTATGTGGAGCGATGTACTTGTACCTCAATACTGATATTTTTATTAAGAGCCTAATCTAGTATCCTTCACTTCATTGAGTATCTGTGACCAAATACAACTGACTTATGCATCAAAGATAAATTTCATTAGTTATTTTTAAGTTTTTTTCTGTTGTTAATGGTGGAGAAGTTAGATGAATTTTGATGGAGTTTTGTTCTGTGAACTGGACAAATTGTGATTCATATGTCGAGAAATTCGTCACTTCCACCTGAAGTTTGTGTTGATGATGTCATTCACAAGAACGATGAAAAGTTCACGACCAAACTATCCAACTCAGAGAACAAAACTCCAACAAAATCTGTTGTTAATGTTCTAGGATACAATTGATCAATCTGTTTTCATAGATATAAGTCATGAGAAATGCAGAATTAGACTGGAAAAAAAAAGTTATTACTGTAAATCTTTAAAATTTATTACACTGAAACAATGGTTCACTTAATCTTAGTTTATATTAATTTATCGAATCCTCGGAATATATTCCTTTATTTCAAAAACAGTGAATTACTTTTGTCGAATTATTATTGTCCTTGATATTTCATGATTCTGATTACAGAGACAGTTATTTCCGTTTTAATCATATTTATAAGTGACATTCTTGTGTTGAATTGTATGAGAAAAAGCCTAATGGATTTACGTATTTATGCATGTTCTTTCATCTTAGTACCTTAATCTGCGAATTTCGTTTTATCTTCAATAGAAAGGAAATGTTTTTCTAGGGGTCTTTAAAAGTTTATGGAGAACAGATAGAATGATTAATAAGTAGATTTAATTTTATTTAACCGTTTATATGCTTCTGAAGAAGCTTAACATAGTTAAGGTTTAAGTCAGTTTTGGATGAAAATGTATACTGAAAACAATAAAGTACACTTTAATCGGCATAAGGAAGGTCTTGTTTAAATTTTATTAACATTATTTTTAGCATTCAAAGAACCATACAACAGAATGTTTAAAACATATGACATTATTGTCATTCAACAACAAATGTTACTGCATTATCAGTACATAAGCAAATCAAAATGATAGTTCACACATGTCCTACCTTGTATCGCTAAATAAACATAATTCACAAACTACTTAGATAGCATGTCTGATAGGCACTAAAAAACCGTAACGGATCGATCTCACTTTATTTCTTTTAGGATTCGAACAAAAACCCAAAAACTTTATTTCAATAAAAATGAATACTGTTTAATGGTACAATCGAGAACTCGTGAAACATCCCATTTGAGACTCGATAGTTCGATGAAACTGGATTTCAGTGTTGATGTTAATATCAACCTGAAAGTATGTATAACGTACACAGTTATTTATTGGATAATGAACAAATTAATGTTTGGGCATTAAAATAAACAGTACTCTATGTTTGGTAACACGAAACTGTTAGGAATAGAAAAGTATCGAGACAATTTAGGAAACCTAAATGCTAATCTAGTGATGGTGGAGATTGGTAGCTCAGGTGGATACTAATACTAATTTAGTAAACATCATGAACTTTAGTTATATACGCCTCTAATCCCTATATAAGGTGCATAGGCCGCTCACCAGCATTCTCAATTGAATTCGCTGTTCATTCTTTTTTATATCTGCCACTAATTTCCGACACAATGTGTTCCTTGATCTTGCTCTGTCCCTTTACCCCTCAGGATCTCAAGTTGCTGGTTGATTCATGATGCAGTTTGATGGTTATTGTAGTACATGTCCTATCCATTTCCAACGCCTTCCCCTAATTTCTTCTTTAGCCAGAAGTTGACTTGTTTTGTACCCCAGTAGGTTGTTGGTGATGATGTCTGGCTAACGAATATTGAGTATCATGCATAGATACAAACATCAGTACTTTTTTATGTTGGTTATTGTAGGTCTCCAGGTTTTAGCTTCGTATAATAGAAGCTTCTTGAAGGCTTGAATTCAATCAAAGGTTTTCCATCAGTATGTCCGTAAGATTTGTTTACAGATGTGCTTAACATTAGCTGTTTATAAAACTGAAGAGCGTATTATACAAAAAGTGAAAATAAATATTCACGTTGATAATTTATAAAAGATAAACGTCTAGAATCAGTTATTTTCAGATTTGTTAGAAGCATTCATCAAAATGTGGGTATAAATGCCAAGTTTGGACTTGACAGTTTCAAACCAACTGTATTTCTGATGTTTCGTGACTTAATGTGAGCCACTCCTTCGGAGTAACTAAATAATATTGCCATTTAAATTTGTGTTAATTTAATCCAGTTATTTACTCACTCTGAAGAAGTGGTTCACATTAAGTGACGAAACGTCAGAAATACAAATTTTCTACTTATTGAGCTATAAAAAATATATTTATTATTTATCAATATAGTTTATTTTCCAAGTTTGTATTTTAACTGATCTAAACTGGATTCTTAGGCTCAATTTAAAGGATTTGAAGAGATATAGCTAATCTGGGAATTCGCTACTGAGTTTACTGTGAGGGAAAATTAATCAAGATAGTTCCAATATTTCATAAAAGCATCTTTTAGCAGAAGACCATAAAAAGGATTTATCAGAATCCAACTTGTATTGTTGTTTGACCTCCATATAATACATAGTGACCAGTTGCTAAAGCTGTGCAATTATTTATTTGTCCTAATTTTCTGACTTAATTTATCTCTGATAATCGAACGAATACGTACCAGATAGTGTAAGCAAAACATAAAATATATCATGCATCAGAATTTTATTGCATTCACTTAACTGAAGGCTTAGTTTTTACTAATATTACTTGACTAATGACTAAGTAAATGATGGTACGTCTAAGATTAGTCCGTAAATATGCAAATCTCAAGTCTACTTCTTGATGTATAATATACAGAAAACTGTACTCATTAGCAACTCAGATAACTCTATTTCTTAAGTGTTTACTGACCTAAAATACAAGTGCTAAAATGTCATCATAAAGGAAGAAATATTTAAATGATACACTAGAACAGCCCCACCAAAAATATCATCCTATAGAGTACAGATTTATTGAGAGAAAGTAAATGCAAATGTTTATAAGGGAAACTCATTTCTGTCTTTAAAAAACACAAAATAAGAAGTATTTACACCATCTCAATTTCTATTAAACATCAAGTAAGCTTATTATTAAATCTACAACAAATGAGTTCCAAATATTGATTTAGAAAATAAGTCACATATACGTCGCAATTTCACTTTAATTGGTTTTCAACATTTCACTCAATTATAGAATAGTTGCCATTATTATCGAGCATTTTAGTATAATACCATTGATAACACAAATGTAGTGTGTTTGCTTTGAACGCTTCATGGTCGCGGATCAATAACCGTATCGTGCATTGAATACATGATATTATAGTCACAATAATAATCATGAAAATACTTGACTATGGAGACAGAATTAATTGCTAATATCTTTCCTATCATTTTTTACTCTGGTGTATATAGTGATCTTTATCAGGTGATTTTTGTGAAGCTAGTACAGTTAATATAAAATAGTCAGTCAATTTCTACTGATGAACAGACTCCATTTATCGAGATTTAGGTTGTAAATGACTTCGGAATTATGTACCTATAGGAAAGATTTTGAGTTTTAATAAGAAGAAATTTGGTATATTGATATAACTCAGTTCCAGTTCTAAAAAATGACAAATACATGATATACTATTCAAAAATAACATTTAAAATACAAAGTTTATTATCATTTAACGATGAACCACTTATTTCGAAACTTCAACTAAATTAAATGAACAACGTAACGGCTATTTAGTCCCATATAATAATTCCAATCTCACTGATATCAAAAAGTAACCAAATTAAACAACCATTCAAAACCATGAAGCAATGGGAAGCATTTTTGTCCTGAGATGCGGTCGACCTCAAAGCAAGATTTTAAGGTCCCAGGATCGATTCCAAGTTGGGTGAACAATGCTCATTACTGAAAAATCTAACGGTTAGACAAAACATATGCTTGAACTCTTCAGCTGTTGATTGGTTGTCTAGAGTGATTTGATCAGTCATCTCAATAACATTCATCGATTTCAATAAACCTCCATACTGATATTGTAATGAACGAGAGCACAGACGAGAACAATCAGACATAATTGAGTACAAAATCACATAGTAAAATCTGATAACCATACAATAAATACTTCATATGACAAATGTCAGTCAGTTGTTTCAAACGTGATTGTTCCTTCGTTTGCACACTAATCACTCTTTGTTCTCGTTTTCTTCTCTTAGATCTTTTTGACCTTCTGCCTCCAGGCATTTCACTTTCGGTTGGTGATACATACTAATTATATCTATCGACATCAGTAGCGCACACCGCAATAATATATTTTGTTTGTTCAATATGATTTATTGAAAATCATTTAACATGAAGAGTGTATTGATTTTGGATTAAAATCAATCAATAAATCATTGTAAACCAGAATATACGAGACTTATTCCATCTACATTTAAAAAACGAACGGTACTGGGTTCGAGTTCCGGAATGAACATCAACTCTGCGATAGTAGGTTTTATAGATAGTTATAATAAAATATGGATAATCAGTGCAGAATGAGTGAAATAATAGGAATTAAAACAAATTGAAAGATACTTATGCAGAATATTGAGGAAGATAACAACAGAATGTATTTTAAGTAAAGATGGATAATGTTTAGTGGCCCGAGATCTGACTCCAATTTGATCGTATGAATGATTGTATGAATGTTTGCTATCACCTATCCTCGTATATAATCATTGACTTAAATCGCGTTAGTTAATAACAGAATTAAATAAGTCAAATAACGGGAATGGAGTTTTGAATGCATATATTTTGTATAATTGTTGATTAGACAAACGAACGGAGGAATGATGCGAAGATGAGAAAGCGAAGCTAAATTGGCGCGCGGTAGAGATGGCTGGTAAGCCAACCCCCTGTTAACCAAGCGTTAATCAATATTTATAAGCCCACAAAAATAAATTACAGACATGTGATGAGTAACGGGATAAGAAGTGTACATACACCTACGCGCTCATATAAAGACGGTCAAGATATTGATAAGCGAATAATTAACAAGGTCAGAATGTGACTCAAATAGAATGAATAGAATGGGCTGTCCGAAAGAATAATAAGGCATTTGGGCTTAATATAATGACAGACACTACAAATGGCTAGCAGTGGAATCCAGGACGGGCGTTTCGTTGTATTTAGAATTCTGGAATGCAGGTACATATTTATCATTATTTATGTGAACACATAAATATTGGTACAAGGGGGCACCAAATATATATGCGCCACAAAACAATAACAATCGGAAGAGAAAAAAGAAGGTAAGGAAAAAAAAGAACAATAACGACCACAGATTAGTGTAAGGTATTGTAATAATAATACTAATAATAATAACGATAATAATAATAATGGGGGAAACGAAAAGGTACACTCAGAAGAAATCTTACATTTAAGGAGGATACAGCCACTTTTTATGAAGAAAGTAATAAAAGGTTACAGCGGGATCGCCACTGGCTTCTATTCTGAACCATATTTGATAAAGTCTCTAGCTACTGTGTTGTACCATCTCTAGGACTCCAACCAGGGAGTCATGAAGGATCAACACAAGCCAGCGCTTTGCAGATTTCTTTCATACCACGACACCATGTCATGAGATGAAAATGACAATGTTTACTGATGCAGGTATATTCAGCTGATGAGTTCGAAATAGGATGAAACGTACGTCCTGGACTCCACTGCTAACCATTATCCATCTTTGCTTAAAACGTTTGTGACTTAAGGCTATATCGAAGCAATCCGCACAAGATGTATATATGCCAACATGAAACTAATCAATTGTAGTCCTAAATAACAATGGGAAGATACAAATCAAACAACACTAAGTGAATTTAAGATAAGAATGGTTACAACATATATGAAATGTTAAAACCATGGTAATTAAATAATTTTTTACTCTCTAAAAAAAAAGACTGTAGTATCATGGATCGGACAGGATTTAAGATATTAAATGCCTAAAACTATAACAAAACATTTCCCTTTTTCTTCAATTAATGTTAGTCTATTGTAAAATCTCTACATAAGTTCCTTTTTTAATTATATTATATACTATAATGCAAAATACTTTGTTCATTTGAATTTAACGAAAGAAAAAGAAAGCACTTTATTTATATTTCAGCTTTCTTGTTTTTTGTCGAGGTGATGAAATCGAAAATTGACCAAAAGTTTCATATCAAAGCTAATAATCGTATCTTGTAAAATTTGACCTAAATTTTTTTCCTCTTCTTTTCTTTTTTTTTATTATGTCCTTTACATAAAACATAAAAGGATATAAAAAAAGTGAATATATACTGTATAATCGAATAGAACAATTGGACATTGTTTAAAATACTAATTTATGTTAAAAATGAAGAAAAAAAAAGAGAAAATAATAAAGGAATGGTTACTTTGTTAACAACATTTTTTTTCAAAAAAAACAAGCGACAACTTTTTATTTTGTATGTTACTAAAACTTATATTTTAAGAATGAAATAAGTTAATCACAAGGGAAATTGTTTATTCATTCTTTATTTCTTTTCTTCATTATTATTTTATTATTAAAAAGATAATTATCATGGATAAATCCGTAATTTCATTTTGTTTCTTAAAAAATATATATTTTGTTTTATTGAATGATCTATTAATGTTTTCCGATATTTATCACTTTAAATGAGGGAGAGAGAGAGAGAAAGAAAACAGGTCATAAGTAAAAACAATTAATTATTTGCTAAACGTTTATATTTTCTCTAATACAACACGGAGAACACTAACCCAATCACATTTGATGGCGAAACTCCGGACGAAGTGGAATCCTTCACGTACCTGTGAAGCATTATCGATAAACAAGGAGGATTGAATGCAGACGTAAAGGCGAGGATTGGTAAAGCAACCAAAGTATTCCTACAATTGAAAAACATATGAAACTCAAAACTGTTAACCAATACCAAAGTCAGAATTTACAATACGAACGTCAAGACAGTTCTACTGTACGGAGCCGAAACTTGGAGAACTACTACAACCGCAATCAAGGAGGTACAAATATTTATCAATAGCTGTCTACGCAAGATAGTCAACATCCTTTGGCTGGATACTATCAGTAACAGCCTACTGTGGGAGAGAACAAACTAGCTTCCAGCTAAGAGAGTAATGAAGAAAAGACTTTGGAACTGGATGTGACAAACATTGAGGAAATCGCAAAACTGCATCACGAGGTTAGCTTTAACTTGGAATCCTGAATGGAAGTGGAAAAGAGGACGGCTAAAGAACACAATACGTCGGGAACTAGAATTAGGTATGAAAAGGATGAATAAGAACTGGAAAGAGCTTGAAAGGATTGCCCAGGACAGGGTTGGATGGAGAGTGCTGGTGGGCTGCCTATGCTCCACCATGAGGAGTAACAGGCATAAGTAAGTAAGCAAGTAAGTTAACTTAATTATAATTTAAATAAACATTTCATTGTTATGATGATTTGTGAAAACTGTCCACTTTAAAATAAATTTACATTTACGGCTGATACTGCCCGGTATTCGTATGTTAGATCTCTTCAACAATAAACACTTAGAACTAAGGCAAATATCACCAATGTGATCACGTAACAACTAAGTTTGATGATGTTTATGATCAAATCTGACCCAATTTTGTGTAAATATAATACCTTTGTCTCGAGATCTGAATATATTTAGAGCTAATTGCCGATGAGTTTCAAACTAATAAGAAAAAAGTTATCCTGTGATTTGTGGGACGATCTAGACTTCTCAGATGATTTGGCTCTTCTATCGCACACGCAACAACAAATATAGGAGAAGACGACCATTGTAGCAGCAGCGGCAGCTTCAGCACCAGTAGGTTTCAACATGCACAAAGGGAAAAACAAGAATCTCCGATACAACACAGCATGCACCAATCGAATCACAATTGACGGAGAAGATTTGCAGTATGTAAAAACCTTTACATATCTGTGGAATATCATTGATGAACACGGTGGAGTAGAGTTCAACCGTGTCTAATGCGAGGCAGATTTTCACTGAAGATAATGGAGGACGGTTGCACAATATCGTGGATTGATTGGAGTTAGACAACAACATTATTGGATACCGGCTCAGTGGCCTAGATGTTAAGCATTTGCGTGCAAAGCCGAAAGTGCTGAGTCCGAATCCCGAGTGTGAGACCGTAGATGCACAGTGTTGAGGAGTTCCATACTAGGACTAAATAGTTCTTGCTTTGTGATGCTAAAGAATTAAAGAACTTTTAAAGTTCTTACCGATAAAATTGACAATTTTTTACATTACTTCTGATTTTATTGTTTATCTATTTCATAGTTGACATGTGACATCAGTATATCAGTTGAATTAATTTTTCATTTAGACTTTTGAAACTGCTACGAGGACCAACAAATGATCCATTCATTTCATTTATAGACCAACAACTTTTGCCTATGTAATCACGAATATTACAATATTGCACTACATTATTGTTGGAATACAATAAAAGTTAGGCAGTTGGCACATGATTTCATTCAGTGTATCTACATTATTCATTTTAACGGTTGTCAATCAATGATTATTAACTGAAACAGAAACGTCCTAAGATCGGAAGAAAGTATTCTTACAATAAAAAGAGAACGTTCCTGCTAAAAATGAAAATTTACTTATAAAGTAATTAAATGAAAGACTTTACAATTATTGGAAGAATCCTGGTTGTTGGAGAAATAAATGATGTGTTTATAATGTAAATAAAAGAATCATCCACATGAAGTGTTTTGAATAACATTACAATAGAAAAATTTACCATAAAAAGGAATATGTACATCATAATGACTGGAATAGTAACTTCATATGTACAATATACATGAAACCTACTATCATCCTTATTCAATGTTTACATATATCACCCATATAGTGAAAAACAAACAGTAATACTGCAAGAGTTTATTAAAAAGACTGCGATAATACTGTCCACACCTAAAAATCGTATAATATCTGTCAATCGTAAACAATAAATCACATTACTGATTGTTGACCTCGAAATTTAAAAATGAATATTATGAAAAGTACTACTTAGTAAATGTGTAATATTTTGACAGTTGAATTCACGAGTCGATCTAAGTCAGACCACCTTTAGAAATCTGAAAGCACTGGACGGCCGTTTCGTCTTAGTATAGGACTTCTCGATAGAGCGTATGCACAACCCTGCTTGTGAGACGTCTAAATTACAAATAAAATAATGTTTGATTAATAAAAATGATGTGCATCAAGTTATTTCTATAGATTTT
The DNA here is from genome assembly GCA_946903255.1 of Schistosoma spindalis. Taxonomy (NCBI): domain Eukaryota; kingdom Metazoa; phylum Platyhelminthes; class Trematoda; order Strigeidida; family Schistosomatidae; genus Schistosoma; species Schistosoma spindalis. Next base: position 73,575,059 of record OX336420.1, on the reverse strand, counting down.
TAATTTTATTTATCGAGCGACCAAATATATATATATATATATATATATATATATATATGGCTATAAGGATGAACTGAGATACCCTTAATCTACTATGGCCTAAAACAAATTTTATTTTCAAATTACTGTTCTATTAAAGGACACAATTTGTTTCGTTTGTCATTTTACATTTACTTAAAAGAAAACTAGAAAAAAAAGAAACGGAAAGGAATTCAATTTTATCCCACTTACCATCCATTTCCATCCAGGCTTTTATTTTTAAAACAATCTGGTTAATAATCAAAATGTCCTGATACCATTTTTATAAATAAATTTACAATTTTGAAATAAATGTTCAACTTTAGCCGTACAGATATTTGATTTTTTTTAAAGAAAATCTGTTTATCTTGGCAATTATATATATAAGATTTCGACAGTCGAATGAGATGTGAAATATTCGGTTATAATTTACTTGAACGTAATTTCTTATATAGTTGATTTACATTCAAGTAAATTATAACCGAATATTTCACATCTCATCTGATTTTCGAAATCTTATATAGATAATTGTCAAGATAAACTGATCAGTTAAATTGAATTACACACTCAAGCATTGCCTATAATAAAAGAAAATCTGTTTATCTATAAACTTATATATATAAAGGTGAAGTTTCTGAAATATTTACTATCCTTCTAATTACCTATATTTCATTGAATTTGTCTCAGGTGAGGACAATCAAATGTATTTGAGCACAAAATTACAGAGCATCTCAATAAAATCTGAGAACCATATAGTAAATCGTTAATTTGCAAAATATCAATCCATCATCTCAAACTTGACTGTTCCTGTTGCAAACATCAATCCATTGTCTCAGATTTCATTGTTCATGAGTTTTCATACCAATTGCATTCCGTTCCCATTCTTTCTTCATCGATCTTCCACTGAAATACATTCTATACCTGACCACTGTTATATACTAATTGTGTGTATATAAGTAACCGACACCACAATTTATTATATTTTTGGTAGAGTTATATCACTGATAGTGTTGAATTTTTCAAATAGTTTTATAAGAAACAAAATCTAGATGAATATTGTGTGATATGTTCCAGTTGTTTAAGAGCTACATCGAATAATTAAAGGAAGGTTGCAAGCCGAAAATGTTTTAGAAAAATTCGTTTGAATTAGTTTATGGTATTTGCTTTAAAGTACATTTATGCTATACCCTTCTAACTGTATTTAAACATTTGAAATTCAATAAGATATTGTGTATAAGTATTTTACATAACAATTTATAAAGCATTTTCATTGAACTCTTCACTATTTCCTGATGCATTCCTATCAAACAATCATACAAGTCCCCAAGTATAAATAAGTACCTTTTTTATTTTTAAATTACACAGATTTGAAAGACTGAGCTGATCAGATAATTTTTTTAGAAAAAATAAGTCAGTAAACATAATTCAATATGGTTTAATGAAGAATATTACCATGTAGGTAAGTTGTATTACAGCAAGGTTCCAGTTTCGGTAACTAAAATGACAGTTGACTACATACAATCTTTTCATAGAAATATGTTTTTAAATGAAATGGCCATCCAGTGCTAATTTAAAGTTTAGTTAGAAGACTAAGCGGAAGAATTAACACTGACAAATTTGTATTAAAACATACTTTCATTTTTAAAAAATGAATTATTGGATGCTGCTACGAACACAAAGACCAGTAGATTATTCGAAGACTTTGCCGTATAGTTTTATTACTAAGCTTATTGATATTTACTTTCATCTTTTATCAATGAACTATAGCTCTCGTCTCACACAGACATAAACAAGCAGTGTAAATATGTACAGATGATGAAAGTAAAAGTCAACCCTACGTAAATTATAAAATCGTTTATGAAATGGAGAATCATTATTTTAGAATATATGCTGAGAGTTCCCTACCCTCCTATTCTTTTAAATGAAAGTTTCGATAATTACTATAGTTACAGTAAAATGATATTCCATAATTTATTTGTATCCATAACACAGAATTAGGATACATTGAATGGACTTAAATATTTTATATCAACAATTATCCAATATAGGTTTATCAATAAATATATTTTCATATATTTTCAAGGTTGTTAATATAATCACACATCAGACAAAACAGGGTGTGATCAACTATTGATAACTGAAACAAAAGAATAACCATGAGTTAATTGGCTTATGATACGATGGGAAGAAAAGTCAAAATTAGATTGATTTACTCATTGTGATTTTTGTTCAATATTACTTCCGTTTTGATTCAATGTGATGATTACACAATGTAGTACTTGTTTTGTTTTCCGGTATGATATTTTATTTTGTATAACATACGGTATTCTTGTATTAAGTTAACATGAACTATACTCAGCATGTGATTTGTTATAACCCTAAGTATTTTTCATGTATGTGATTTCATCCTAATTATTAATCACAGTGTGTGTGTGTACAATCAAGATTTAAATGAGTATATTACCGACTAGGGTCATCGTCGTGTTTCGGGGTTAATAAACCTTCATTTAAACCAGTCTTTGTGTTCTTACTGTTGGGTCGTGGGAATTGCAGAGGTCTCTCGTTTCGAGTATAAGTCATAAGCGATTCCGACACAACAATCAACGACGACCAGATATAACAAGTAGCATCCAATCGACAAGACATATCAGCTTATTTTAAATTAAAATCTAGTTAGTTCATCGTACATACCTTTTCTTTCTAAGTCTATCAGATTTTTTATTATGTTACGTAATAAAATCTATTCTACAATATATCAGGACTGTCACTTCTAGCATTTACAAAAATGTGTCTTTATATTCAATGCGAATTATCATTTGTTGTAGGACAATGGATTTTTAAAAATTCCTAACCACCTTAATAATGGACGAAACTTATAAGAATTTTAGTGGTTAAAAAAACAAAATATACGACAAATTTATCGTATTCTACGATTAATCTCATTCTTCATTTAAATTTATGAATAGAACCAAGTTGGATGAAATTAACTGTGTTAACTTCAAACATTTCTACAGTTAACTGTTAGTAAAAATCTTCATTTAATTCTCATTTAACATAGAGTAACGCTTTTGAAATAAAATCTAAGTTTAATAATCAAGAAAAAACACATTCGGTGCTATCAAAATAAATTAAGATCATCAAATATAAGCGAACAATACTGCTTTCGATTAGATCCTCATCAGGCTTTACTCTAATAGACAGTAATATTGATATGCATATACGAAATTATTAAACTAATCAAGGTAGTTTATGAGTCAATGATAACAGTGGAATAGATTACATAATAAGTGAAAAATACAAACTGATAATGTGATGACCATGAAGCGTATATTTGACAAAAAAAAGGGTAGGAGGATGTGAAGAAAAATAATCGAACGAAGAGTATGGAAAATAATAATAAATAAATTAATTTCTTATGAACACAATGATTTGGATTGCTGGCTCGAATTCCTATAGCTTTTCTTATGTGTAGGAGACGAGATCGAACACTATAAGGAAAGCTAGTAGGAATACGATAAATAATTTTAAATGACTTGTTTCTGTCCACTACATGACCACTATCGATCAGGTGTGACAGAACTGAGCTGCGTATTGTCTTGAGATTACCGTTACCTAACCACGAAGGGAGGTGTTCACTAACTCTTTGGTTCAGTTGTTTGATAGTGCACCCGATATAGCTTTCTCCACAGGAGCAGCTGAATTCGTAGATACACATGGAAGTGGCATGACCAGGTAACTTATCCTTCAGTTGGGGAATCACCATAGATCGGGTCGAATACGATAGACAGAGGTTGGCTGCATTAAACGTTCTCTTCACTGCTCTAGTCAGTTTGTCACGTAATACATCACCAGCTACATCTCCCTTGAATTGCAGCTTCAAGAAAAGAGATTTCTTACTTCTTATGTTTATTTATGTAATCTGTTCCATTGTTATCATTAACTGATAAATTACTTGATTGGCTTAATAATTTCGTATACACATATCAATATTACTGTATATTAGAGGAAAGCCTGATGATCTAATCGAAAACAATTATATTCGCTTATATTATGTTGTTCTAAATTTACAATATGTGAATTTTTCAAATTTGAATATACATCGAAGTCAATTTGAGATGAATTTCTTTTACTTTAGATCTATTTAACTAATCATGATAGAAATAGTTGGTGAGACTCTAATTTATGGACGAGCAAATCAGAAGCGTTTGAGAAATTTAAAGGTCACTGCGCCGACTTCAATGCTTAATGCTAACGTACGATCGGTTCACAGGAAATTTTGTACAAAACGCGATAATTGAGCGGTTATAACAAATAAAACGGCGAGACTATAATTTGTGGACGAATCAATCCGTTATAAGATAACAGATCTCGGATTTTGGGGCGAACGCTTTTCATCCATTTGGCTAAATAGATTTATGGTATTACAGCTGATGTCAGTTCGTGATGAAAACCCTATGTATATAATTCCCAACTAAGATAGATTATGATAATTATTGCGGACTGGATAATAAAAGCACCAGTAACACTGCCTGCAGCCAGGTACTAAAATATATGCGGATGACTGGGGAGCGTACAGACTCCTAAATAGGCTTGGTTATGTGCATCGTGTCGTTATCCACAAGTGGCATTTTGTGTACTCAAAAACTGGAGTGCACACAAACAATACTGAAGCTATGTGGTCGAGGCTGAAAGAGTTTTTGACACTTTATCATGGCTGCAGAGGCCATTTGGATGATTTCTTCTACTGAATGCATTACGATTTCAGAAGCTCTGAATCTTTTTCTAACTTTGACAAGTTTTTGAACCACGTATAAGAAGTGTATCCACTTTATTTCTTTGGTTTTGTATACTATATTTCTACTCTATACTTACTATTTGCTGATTGCCTAATATTCCTCAAGGTCGCTTAAGATTCGTTCAGAGGTCGTCCATAAATTATAAACTCGCCAATTTAACATTTTCTTTATTTATTTATTTATTTATTTATTTTTTTATTAAAGCCATACGAATAGACTACTGTAAACGAATATGCAACTACTGATTACTTAATGAAAAAATGATTATTATTTGTATTTATTTAAATAATAATTTGAATTACTAAACAATTTATCATCTTCATTGACATCATTAAATAAATGATGCTTCCGTTTTCTTTTGTTTTAAAAAAGTTAATTTAAAACTTTTACAGTAATTGGAATCCAGTATAGATAAAGAACAAGTCTCAAATTAAATAATCATTAAACGTTTCCTGTTTTATTCCATAAGTTTAAAGTTTGAATGATTAACAACGAATGAAATGTTAATTTCTAGAACAGTCTATATATATATATATATATATATATATATATATATATATATGGAATCAATTGTTTTATGTACACCTGTCATTAGTAAGTCAATTAATAGGAAACATTAATAGAGTAGTTACATTGATAATGTATTGTATTACATAAGAATGCATATTTATCAGATCAGTAGAATTTTTAATAAGACTATAAATATCTTCAGAACAAATATATTTAGACATTAGAAATATTTCGGTAAACAATTTGGTAAATACTTCAATTATGATATGAAACGGATTAATGAACAAATCAAATATTTATTGTTGAATTTAAGTGTAAAATAGAAAAATACTAATGTCTGTAGAATGAAATGACTACTATTGAAATACTTGGTTAAGTATTACGTTTTGAAAACTATGACAGGATTCATTTAAATTAAACTTAATGTTTGGACAATAATATACAATGATCAAACTTTTCTATTAAACTGATAATAGAACAAAGAATGGAACACTTACTTATCTACACCTGGCATAAGCCGCTCACCAGCATTCTTCATCCAACTCTGTCCTGGACAATCCTTTCCAGTTGCTGTTCATACTTTTCACGTCTGCTTCCAATTCTTGACGCAACGTGTTCTTTGGTCTTGCTTGCTTCATGATGCAGTTTGATAATGAGAATGGAACAATTTGATGACAAAACCTAGGGTCGATTAAATGACAACTAAACATCTCTGTAAATGATGTAGCATATCATAATTACATTCGCAGTCGGTAGAATAATCAGTCTGTTCCTAAAAGTTATTTTAGCAATTTAAATAAGCCGAGGAGACTGATATTAAAAGTATATTTTACAGTGCGAACAATTGATGAATACTAAGTTACATTTAACTATGACCAGACGAAAATACTAAGTGAGTGTTTCATTCGTAAGTTAACAAAATATCATAATAATTTTACTTTAAACCACCATCGTAAACCTGGAAACACTTGACAGTTATTTCGTCTTAGTATAGCACTCGTGAGTAGTGCTCACCCACAACTACTCCAGTGATTGAAACGAGGATCTTCAGTCTTGTGGTAAGCACTCAACCTCTTGATCATTAAGCCTGAATTTTGTGGTATGTATGCCTAATTTCATTCAGTTTACGATATTATATGATCAATTTTTGTTGCATGAAATGGATAACTGTTTCATTCGCGATATGGTTAAAGTCCGCTAGTCATGACCTCATTAGAACTCCTAGAATTATCTTTCAAAGTTATTGATATATAAGTACATGATTATCATAAATACAAGAAACATAACGTAAACTAACAAAATTTATTCACTATTAGTTTGAGCAAACTATTCTTCCCTAATATTGTTTACATTTTAAAGAACAATGTTATTTTCTGCTTTCTCTCGTCAATTTTCTTTGACTACACACTAGTTATTTTAAAATAAAAACAAATATTACATTAACATATTTCTTGTTTGTTTTTTCGTTATTGTTTATATTCAGCTGTCATACAAATTAGATTGATATGACTTTATGAGTCAGTTTGCTAAAGTTTATATTTGTTATGTTGGTATCCTAATATCATACAACTTTTCTCATTTATAAAGTTGACTAAAACATGAATAATTATTGTAGTAGAATAATAAGAAATCATGATATTTCTTAATTTCTCATCATCTGCTAACAACTTATATATAATAGTATGAATCTGTATAATCTGTGTACATCTCATATAACAGAAAATTGGAAGTGTTCTCATCAATGAAGATTAATGAAAAGAGTAATAAGTATGAAAGAATGATAAAAGATGTTCATATGTTGACCAGTATGAATATTATTAGGTTGAATATAAGAATATTCTAGAATAAATAACGAAGAACATTGAAACAGAATCGTTTAGTAATAAGATATTAATGTTGTGGTTATATAACTGTTAAAAGAAAACTAACTAACGGAGTACAGATCAAATCACAAGTGAAAATTAATAAGTAGTGTCATGAAAAGAAGAATTATGTAACAAACATTTATGAATAAGTTCACTACAGCAAAGCAAGTTTGATAACTGAATCTTTCTGAATCTGATTTGTCTTTTCATGGTAATTGCTTCTGTAAACCATTGTAAATTCAACGTTCTTTGTTCATTAATTTTCTTGAAGGACTTTGAAACATCAACATCATAGCCACTGTAAAGAGGATGGCGTGCAGTTGGATCACTAGAAATAATATTTCAACATCCTGACTTACTCCTTCAATTAAACGATCTACAAAAGATTTACCGAAGAGCTACTGTAGTTGCTTATGATATTTAGAGACTCGAAGAAACTGAAAATTTGATTTATTGTATGTCTGAGTGACATTCTTACCGTGAATGTAACTAGAAATATTTTAAATGAAAATAAATGAAAACAAAACAATCAACAAAACTGAAACTATAGACGTAAGAATCTCTGATATATGCAAATCATAAATACTAAACGGAACATACCATATAATAAGTCACAAAGTAAATTAGGTCGATTTTATATGTTTTCTAACTCATGGATAAATCTAGAGTACTAGGAAGCCATATTGAGAATTTTTCAGTTCATTATAACAAATTATCATGATGATGAAGATATTTTCGAAGTTATGGGATATAATTATGTATATATTAACCAATAATTTATCAAAATATTTTATAAGCTTAAGGTTTACATATTCTAGTGCATGAAAATACTAAGATATTACAACTCGAATCAAATATATCTTCAGTTACAATCATGGTAAGAATGTCACTCAGACATACAATAAATCAAATTTTCAGTTTCTTCGAGTCTCTAAATATCATAAGCAACTACAGTAGCTCTTCGGTAAATCTTTTGTAGATCGTTTAATTGAAGGAGTAAGTCAGGATGTTGAAATATTATTTCTAGTGATCCAACTGCACGCCATCCTCTTTACAGTGGCTATGATGTTGATGTTTCAAAGTCCTTCAAGAAAATTAATGAACAAAGAACGTTGAATTTACAATGGTTTACAGAAGCAATTACCATGAAAAGACAAATCAGATTCAGAAAGATTCAGTTATCAAACTTGCTTTGTTGTAGTAAACTTATTGCAGATGATATAGCTAGCTTTTCATTGGTCACTGAATTAAGAACTTTAGAACTTACTGTTTGTTTTAGGTGACAAATCTTTTTGTGAATATCAATGTTCTGTCTTCTGAGTTATTTATCTGTTCCATTGTTCAAACTTAGGGGAAAGCATAAAATTATCATTCTATTTTAATCCTCAGTTAAACAAAATATTTGAGCGCATTATAACCGGAGAATATGAAGTTTCTATTTACGGATAATTATTTTTCAACCGTTTATTTCTACAATAGATGTTCAGGCTTTGTTCTGTGTTCAGACGATTAGAATATTCTTGTTATAATATGTTACTGGTTCAAAATAATGTTATGTTGAATTTCTTCATGTCAATAACACAAAACAATCAAATATATAATCAAAACTAAAATATATGTTTAATACATAACCAGTGATGAAATGTTATGTTCTTTTTTTGATAAATGTAGGTTAACTGTCATAAAGTTTCTCATGTTTTCCAAGTTACGGAGATTAAATTATAACTCTGTAGAAGACTATAGCAACTTTGTTAATAATGTTAAGAGATTATCTTAGTCAAATATCTGTTGTTTTGCAAGTTACGTCATGTATCGCAGTTAGACAATCGATAAAACTGGTTGACTGGAGAGATATTCATTCATCTTATGAGACTTTCCAACAGTTTACACCCACGTTCTCGCCAAAAATCGTTCTCAGTAACCTCAGTTTCCTTCAAATGTTTATATTTTTATCGAAGATTAAAGTTTATAAATGCTTTTAATAAATTGTGGGCTGATTTTTTATAAAATATCGAAAGTAAATGTTATTTTATGTATGAAAAATCTCAATCCCAATCGTTGTTTAAAAAACTGTTACATAATTTCTTATCATTAACATACCACGTCTAAATTATAGCTATAAACTGTCATACTGTTAGTCTACTGGTCTAGTCCTGAATGAGAATTATCTCTTAGTTCACACAATAAACTTGAGCATTTAACAAATAAAATAATGCTTCTTGAATTATTCGTAATTTTTACACAGAATATATTAAAAATACGAATTAACGAGATGCAAAATATATTACATTTACGAATGAACTAAATCTGACCGGTAAGTGTTATGTCTTAGTGTAGATTAAATTATAGATAACTTCTGAGAACTATTTATGGACTAATGTTATACGTATATTCTTATTGTATAACTATTCAGTAATTAGATTATGTATATTTATATTCCTCTTGTTATAAACTTTATTTTGACCTATAAACTACCATGATACGATTTAAAGCCACTTTTTGGCTTGATCTTGTACAAATATTATTTACTATTTTATTCTGTTTGGCTTGTATATAATCTACGTACGTTTGAAATAAATGATTCACACAATGGGAGCTTGTATTGGTGTTCTGAACTCAACTAGAATGGCTGAGAGGAAAAACGAATAACAAGAACTCTGATCTGCTCATACCAGTCGATACATCATTGGTTTGGCACAGTTCTAAGATTGTATAAGCCGTACTCCGATTGGCGAATAAGTCAAGTGATATTTAACCGACTTAAAGTAACAACAGTAAGTAGTTGGAAAAAGTTGATCTTTCAGGAAATGATTGATAATATTTTAATAACTTTTCGATATAAATTTACTGGTAACAGTAACATATTGGAAATGGAGCAATTAACAAAAAGTAATCTAACTTATTTTGAATAATGACATAATACGAATTTGAACTGGACAACCATTTGTCTTTGAATGGATCGTAAAATTAATTCTACTTTACAGTTTCTTATAATAATCTGTGTTAAATATTCTGAAAATAAATAGTCATTCAATTGAAGTAATTAGTGTATTCACATATGACTAAAAGCTTTAAATATACGATACATGGTAATTTTGTTAATTTTAAAACATTCCTAACTAGAAGGGGGAGTGAGACTATAATTTATGGATGACTTTGAGTCACACTGAAGTGACCTTGAGAGTAGATACCTACTAATTAGAATTAAGTGAGGGTTATAAAGCGGTTAGAACTGCCATTTACAGTTGATAGTCAAGGTTGAAATTTATATTTACAGTTTCCAACATGAACTGACATCAGCTACAATGCCAAAACTCTATTTAGCCAAATGTATGGATGAATTTCGTGCCGAAATTCGTGACTCGTTATCTTATATCTGTCTGGTTCGTCCATAAATTATAGTCTCGCCGAAGGGAACACAGTTTAATGGATGGGTTTGAAATAAATTTATTTCATGACTTTTTACCAATGTGAATCTATAATCCCTTCATATTGAACATTTATTTAATCATTTTGTTATTTTATTTAAAATGGTGTTTGTAGGTTAATCATGTTTGCTAATAAATATATATGTAAATTATTCAATTGTTTATAACGTATGATAATGAATAATAAACATAGCAAATTGTTCAGTGTTGATAAAACAAGATAATTTATACAACAAATTGTCGGCAAAACCCTCAAGACAAGATCATGTGAAGACTGTTAGTATTGATAACATGGAGAAATAACTTGTTATCTTTTTAAAACTACTCATATGTTTAGATAATGCAATGAGAAGACGACGTTTATCAGAATTACGTGATATATTTGCGCAATACATTTCGAACAATCTGATTACACATATACTTGTTAATAAATTTTTATATGAAAATAAAACGATCAACTAGACAGGTTAAAGGTAAGCCGCAATAAAAAAAATATTAAAGTACACAAAAACAATGTGATAACCACTCTGGTATTACCAGTATTACCAGGGTAGCTTAAGTGTAAGGACAAATTGTTTTTGAACGCATAAAGGGGGTTTCAGTTTTTGTATAGCTATGGCTTCAATAAACCTTAGTATACGTCCTTGAAAGTTTTTGTATAACATTACAAATACTGACTTGATGTCAACCTTATGACCAGTCTCAATCAAATGTTTCCCGACAGAGAATGATGTCTGTCTATCCTGTGATCTTAATTGACTATTGGAATTCATTTGTTTCTGCGGACATTTTGGCATAGGTCCACCCACCCTTACTTTCAAACCACGGTTGCGCCTTCCTATGTACGTGTTTCCGCACATGCATGTAAATTAATAGACACAATAGGATGTGACACAATCGCTTACGTGCTGTTTGGGCTTTTGGTGAAACAGATCTTGTCTTATCAATAATGACAAGTTGGGTTGCATAAAATGTCCGGTTGATGGCTAATTGTCTTGAAAGAGCTCGGACCGGATCGCCAGACGAAACGTTGGATTTACGTCAAATTCATTCACTGAGATTTTACAAATATATTCTTCCTCTTTAATTACTCATGTATCTGTTTATATATAATGGAGTGAAAGTCCTTATGTAATCATACTACAAACAAGCTTTTAATATTTTTCGTTCTATATTTGTATTCATCTTTAAGTAAAGCATGGATTCAAATCTAAAATAATGTGCCCGAGAAAATTTCTACTTGTTATTGAAAGTTTATTGCACAGAAATACACAACAATATGAAACCTTAGATTGAAAATTTAATTAAGTTATGTATAAACTAACAGAAGTTGATTTCACCTTCTTTAAATAGTAAAAGAAAGTGTTTCATTCCAATTTTGTAAGTGGTTTGAATAATTTTTTCTGCTTGGCGTTTTTTTTTTAGCGAGTTAGTCTTCTGCGGGATGGGGTCGCTAACCTCATGCCCAACCCTCCTCCTTTATCCGGGCATGGGACCGGCAGTAGCCCCAGAGGGGCTCCAGGCGGAGTTTTTATTTCAATTTTACACGTATTTAAAATAATTCTGAGTTTTACATTACATTATCCGATCTTTACTGATGATTCAATTCCAACCGTCAAATCGTGTTATGAGTACTAGTCTAAGTGAATGTCAGCGTCACTATCTGATATCGTATAGGGTATTACTGAAGATCAGATGACCCTAGATAGTTTGTAAAGTTTTAGTGATGTATACAGTTTATTCTGGATCTATTGACGTAACAATCATGAAAAAATCCGGCTACTTAGTCTGAATTTAGTGATGTACACTTTCTAAATGAAGTCAATTCATGATGTCACATCATCTAGTTAGTCAGTTAGCAACAGAACATGAAGTGTGTCTTATAATCACTTTTGTAATAAATATGATTTTCTAATATATAAACTCTTCGTTGTAGTAATATTTTTATTGAATAAGATCTGGAATAATAGAAATATTTTAAGTAAAGAATCGTGGCGGAATCTTAAAGCGAACATTCAACTGATACATTCGATCATTAAATGATAAAATATCTAATTTTGAGATGGTGGAGATTTGTAGCTCAGGTAGATGATTTTGGTGAAGTTTCGTTCTCTGGTCTGGATAGTTTTATCGTGGATCTTTCGGAAAGATATCATCAACACAAACTTCACGTAGAAGTGATGTTCGAATATTTCAACAAGATACGTTGTGAGTCATGTGTAAAAAAATTCGAACATTTCACTTCTACTTGAAGTTTGTGCTGATCATGTAATTCAGAAGAATGATCAAAGATCCACGACCACACTATCCAATTCAGAGAACAAAACTCTATCGAAATTTCCACTTTCATATAAAATTTCTGTTTACTTCATTCTCTTCACTGATAATTTTGTGTCAAACATTTAACTTTATTCTCTCAGCAACTATGTATTTTTATTTTCAAATGAAACACAAGTCCACTAATGAAAACCACTAGATAAATAAATAAAAATCATACTTTCATAATCATTTTTCTTTTAACTAATCACAGTTTTACCCTTCCCCCCTCCAAAAAGAACATAGAAATTACTAACTATCCACCAAAAAATCTACAAATAAATAAAGAAATAAACGTGTTCTGTAAGTAAATTGTCCTTTTTTCTTTCTTCTTCTTAAAAAAAAAATTTGTTTAGTTTCTACCTCTCAATTTTGATCGATTTTCTTTTATTTATTTTTCTCTTTCTTGTTATTATTATTATTTTCAATTAGTTTGTAAAAACTTTTTTATCAAATAAAACAGTAAAATAATCAATTAATTAATTATTTATCAATTAAATTTAATCATTTAATATAACACAATTTAATGCTGTGATATCATCATTAAGTTAAATTTGAAACCGGTTTAAAGACATTTAGTTGACTATTTCATTCCTTAACTACAAATATAATTATATACGATTAAGTGTTATTTTTGTTTGTTTGTTTGTTTCTCGAAATCATTAACATTATTAATAAAAATAACTGAAAAGCTAAAGAAAAACTCGGTCATAGTTATATATACGTGTGTGTAATTTGTGTTGTAAGATAACGAACAATTGGATAATATTGGTTAGATAATAGACTATATAGATAGTTATGATGAAGTATGAATAATTTGTGTTGAATGAATTAAATTATAAGAATCAAAACAAATTGGAAGATAATTATGCAGAATTTTGAGGAAGATTACAACAGAATGTATTCTAACTAGAGATGGATAATGGCTAGCAGTGGAATCCAAGACGGGCGTTTCGTTGTATTTAGAATTTTGGGATGCAGGTGAATTCAGCTGACGAGCCTCAAATAGGACGAAACGCGCATCCTGGATTCCGCTGCTAACCATTATCCATCTTTGCTTATAATGCTTGTAAATTAAGGCAATATCGAGGCAATACGCAGAATGTGCACATATGCCAATAAGAGACTGACCCATTGCAGTCCCCAATAACAATGGGAAGATGCAAGTCAAACAACACTAAGTGAATTTAAGATAAGAATGGTTACAACATATATGAAATGTTAAAACCATGGTAATTAAATAATTTTGTACTCTCTACAAAGAAGGACGTAATATCATGAATCGGACAGGATTTAAGATATTAAATGCCTCAAACTATAACAAAACATTTTCCTTTTTAAAATGTATTCTATGTTATCTCAATTGTTTGACTTAATTAAGAATTTTTTTATACTTGTTTACGATATTAGGACATGTTAAAAATTAATTCAGCCTAATTGTATAAAATACTAGTGATTATATTCAGTACGGTTTTAGATAAATTAAATTACCGCGATCTTTCATGAAAGCAATTGTACTGCTATCATATCTTAAGAGACCAATAGTTTACACAACGTTATAATTAACTATTGCATTTAGCTACATATAAAAAGATCATCTCTTTGATGGCTCTTGTTGTTTCTAATGTTAACGTCACCAAAGCTGAATATACGGCATTATATTTCTCAATAATCTAATCAGCAAGTTTCTTTATTTCAAATAAGAATGCAAACGATTGACCAAAACTCATAGCACATAAACAATTAAAATTATTGTTGTACTTTAAATTTAGAACCATTTAATCATCAATCTCACAAGTGAGTTATTAATGATATAGAACCTGATGGGTTGGAATCTCGAGAGGCGTGATCGTGGATGCGCACTACTGAAGAGTCCCATACTAGAATGAAACGGCCGTCCAGTGCTTCCAGGTTTTCCATGGTGGTTTAACTTCAATCGACTCATGAATTCAACTATTAAATTACTATAATATCCACAAAACCTCTCTGTGATTATAAATTTATATGCTAATCATAATATTGATCAACTTAAATGCCATTTTAGGATGATCAGTTTTGTATTAATTCTATGTGATTACTAGATAAATTTTTGTTTTCGTAAAAACAACGAAGAACTTTAGAACAGTAAAGAGTAGAGAAAAATTATAAATTAATGGACTAGTGATGTTGTATAAGTCCCTATTTATTGATAAAATTCCGTAAACCGAAATCAATGATCATAACAGAATTTTTTTGAGTTCACCTATTTTATTTGTTTTCTTTACTTGTTTACACATTACACACAATAGAATTGAGTTTTTAGGGAGCACTTTACTTACTTTCTTGAGGATGATATATAAGTAAAGTAGAAAAAGATAATAAATTTTAAACAATTTAAGAGCTATTCATAAGAATTAGTATTTATAGAAAGTGGGAAGCGCCTGAAGGTAAATTTCTAGAAATGGAAAATCGGTGTCCTTAATTACATAGGACTAACTTGTTTTGGTTTGACCTGCATCAATATAATGATCTGTTGATGTTCTCAAAATAATAGTTATTAATGAGATCTTTTTAACTTGACGATTTCACTCAATAAACTATTATTCATATCAGTAACTTGATTTTATTAAATTCCATTGTACTACATTACTCATCTATCGTATTATCGGTTTTGGAGGTCTTGAGGAATATTTCATCTACATTCTTCTTACTCATTATGAAAACGATCTTGTCCAGTAGTAATCGATCATTATATTCATTTTAAGTTCACTCTGATATTGACTATTGGTGAACTGATCTTAAACTTTAAAAAAAAGCAAAACTGGAAGTTATCTTGAGATTTGTAAACAACTTTTATCCAGCAACTACAGATATGATAAAAATCAGGAGTCTTTTGCTAAAAAATAATGAAATTATGTGGCACATTGGTTTGACTTAAGTGATAGTCCAATGCCATCCCAAGGTTCATTATTTTCTGCTACAGACGCTCATTTATTTCAAAGGCCGGTGTATGTCAGAGTCATTTGCCTAGTTATAAATGTATTTATAATTGATTTTCCCTAGTTTTTCAAAGTATATGGCCAGAGATTTTTAAAGACATTGATCTGAGTACAACGTAGTGAAACTCCTGACTAGTATTGTACTCTTTAGGATATGAAAGTCCTAGTTATCTAATGGTTGAACCATGACATAATTTTCTTGGAATAGCACTTCGAATACAGGTTATATGGATGATATTTTTGTTTTCGATAAAACATTGATTGGAAGGAATGAGCAGTTAGTTCAATTTCTTTTGCATAGAATGTCCTTTACACTATGTTCCAATAAAAATATTTCCTTATCAATCTTGAACAATTTTGGTTTCAAATTAAGATATAGTCTAATAATTTATCATTAAGAAAATCGCATAGAGTATGATCGATTTACTTTTACTCAAAAATTGAAGTTAACTAATTAGTCTTTGTTCACCACGAAAACCACTCACTTTAAAACCTTTTCCAGTCTTATTATCGATGTCGCAGAATGTTTAAATACATATATATTTCATATATTTTTATTTAAATGTATTTACATGTTGGTTATACTATGCTTTAAACGACATTCATTTGTGTAAGTACCTTCAACCCACTTTGTAATCTTAGTATTGTAAATATTACGTTTTGTTAGCAGCGATTAGGAACTTAGTTAAATAAAATGAATTCACATTGATCTACTCAAATCTTTGATATTATCTTCAAGAAAATAATATAGAGAACTAAGAGTTTGAAATTCCACAGTCATCAAATTAGCTGAATTTACACGGCACAATTGTACCAAACATTTCTGAAAACACAGTGTACTCGTTAGACTAAATGCAAGATCCGGTTAGCGAAAGTCATGCTGACTGAAGTAATTCACCTATCTTACTTGAGAAAGTAGATATTTGAATATATGGTAGGACTAATTCAAAAACATAATATAAACGCAACAGTATCAACACATGAATGGAATTATTTTAGATTTTATGTCACAAGTTGAAGTAACGATCATATGAGTAGTTAACATTTAAAAAGATATGATTGGTATAATATATTAATGGAACAATGGCTTATAAATTATATGCGGAAGTAGGAAACATGTTTATTCTACGGAAATGTCATTATAGAAATGTAATTCTGCTAAATCCTACTGTTATATCATCATTTTGTTTTATAGTAAACTAAGATGTGTTGATTGATCTTAGCAAATGATTTAAGACAAGCTAGAGAATGCCTCCAGTTTTTAACTGAAGAAATAGCTATAACATTTTAAGTCATCTAAAAATAGGCAATCTCTTCTGAGTATAAACTTGTGTACACTAATTTTTTAATTAGTTTTCAGTCAGAAGTTATGATGTTTGCTTACACATTCGATCAATGGAATAGGTTATCTGTAAGATGATAATTAAGTGTTTTAATTGTTATTCATGTTAGGATTATACATATTATTCATTAAAGTAATAATTCACTATTATAAAACGTTAATAATTAACTGAATTTCAAAGTGATTATACTTTGACCTACTTACTTACTTACTTACGCCGGTACTTTGACCTGCACATTAACAATATTACGATGGATCATCACCTTGTTTTAGTCTAAGTAAAATCACTTTTTTTTCATAATACAACAATCTGTTACATAACGGACAGTTTGAAACTGTGTATATTTTTTTATATTAAACGCTTATTAAGTAATAGTTACACTTTACAATGATTTGATCCCAGGTCCTTGAATACTTAATCTATTTTATTTATAATCATAATTCCTTATACTACCATCCATTGGATGTGAATAATTTATCATGTATTTGTTTCATAAAGTCATGTATTGCCCAGAAACGAAACAAAAGTTGAGTTATTATTTCATACCAAAGATCATTATATTTTTATTCAGTTGTCGTCTAAAAATGAGGTTGTCATATATTTTATTATCACCGCCCATTTTTGTATACCATTCCCGAAGCATTCATCATAATTTTTAAAATTATATGCATATTCTGGCTCTTTCGAGTTTGTGGTTGATTTAAATGTAGCTTTTACAATGAACATCAGATGTACTCCCCGTCCAAAAAATAAGATGTTTGTTATGTATGATTACTTAGCTGTAAAATATTTTGAATGTAAAGGCTCAGTTGCATTGACAAAAGTTTACACTAAGGAAGTTCTACCTTTTAATTAACATTCATGCATCACATATATGTGTTGACCAATAAATAGACTGTTTACAACCCATCAACATTTTATGCACGCAATCTAAAAGGACAACATCCGTCTAATAAGCGTAACGAATTCTAATTGGTCAATAAGTTACGGGATTTAAGACTCAATTACCATACAACTTCTTGTTAATTATATAGAAAGCGATATGAACTGTTTTAATAAGAAGAATGTTTTTTACTCATGATCTTATTGTGTTTTAAGTATGGGAAATTAGAACTTTCTGTATTATGGTAAGTGATGCAAAAGTATATTATCGTATTTATTGACACAATTTAGAATAATAATAATGGTGATTAAAACATCCTTAAATTGTTATATCTTTAAAAAACAAAACTATAATTTCTAATCATTTCAGTTGAAATAAAATTATCAAGACACTATAAACCTGATTAAATGAATATGTAATGCAGAGAAAGTACCTCCTATTCATGAACGTATTGTATGTATCGTACGTTCATGAAAAGGAGGCACTTTCTCTGGGTTTAAACTTTTCCGTTCCTATAACACGAATATGTAATGCTTGAATCAATCAATTTCTGATCTCAAACAGTTTTTGATCAGTATATTGTGATCATGCATCACTCTGTAAATTTTAATCGATTGTTTAAAAATACCCTAGTATTTTGACAATTAGATCTAATCTATCAAATATTATTTTAAATATTGCTTTGTAAAAATGTATCAGTAATTTCATAAGCAACATATTCTATATCGGTAAAATACCATTTTTATTAAATGTTATTCAGACTACCTACTGTGAAACATTATTCAAATTATCCATGTATTGAAATTTATCAAATCTACCTAAATAAGTGTAACAAATATCTTTGATGTCGTATTAGATAATTCGAACATATAGTTGGTTCAGTTGTTTAAAAAGATTGTTCTCGTTTGTAGGGGGTATTCATTGAAGATTATTTTCGATTTCAGTAAACACGGCATAGGTGTTGTGAAATGATCTCCATGATATATAAAAAATGATTACAACTAGATGTAAGAAACGTTGGACTGAAAACCAATTATTCAAGGGTTAAGTACCAGCAGGTTATTACAAATATTCTACACTGAATGATTGACCGAAACTTGATTAGGCATTTCTAAAGAGTCCCATAGAAGGGCATTATAGCTGTCCAATTCTTCTTGACTTCTGAAGGCACCTGAACAAATATCCATCCATGACAAAAATTTATGTTTAACTGATATATCGTAACGATAATTCAAACCATATACGTTGTTTATATTGAATTTTCAGGATTGAATGTATTTACCTTGCACAGACAAATTATAAAAAGATGATATTTAGCTTTCTTGTTTTCATATATTGTACTCCAATAAATGTATAATAAATTTAAAACATAACTTTCCTACCATTTGAAATTTTAGTGAATTTAGATCAAAAGAAGGAAGAATAGTTTTTCGAAGTCCTCTAATACAAGATGTTTTAAAAACATTTATAAAACATTGAGTAATTTTCGCTTGGATTGATTTAAAACAAAATCGGTTCAAATTGATATTTCATGTTTTTTTTTCTAAAATACTTGACGACTAAGATCAGACAAGTGTATGTGACTTACAAATGAAAAAATAAATTTATAGGCTAGATATACATTCATTGAATAGAAACCTGTTGATGATCATTGTTCTTGTGTTTATGAAAAAACTGATGATTAAAAATCTGTAATGTCATAGATAAAGTACCAGAGTATATTATCTTGAATATATAATACTAGATGTATGACAAAAAACACACATTACTGAATGAATGTAGTTAGAAGAAATATTGGCAAACATCTAAAATCTAATAAAAAATGGATGAAATATGATAGAAATGAAACATTTATACAATTGACTTGAATATTTATTTCATTTGATATTGTTCTGCTTGTATTTTTCCATTGAGTTTTTAAGACTGCAATTGATCACTCTCTTATTGGCATATGTGCATACTGTGCGTATGCCACGATATTGCCTTAATTTACAAGCATTATAAGCAAAGGTGGATGATAGTGGCTAGCAGTAGAATCCAGGACGCGCGTTTCGTCCTATTTGGGACTCGTCAGCTGGATGTACCTGCATCTCAGAGTTGATGTTCACTCCGGGACTAGAACCCAGTACCGTCCGCTTCAAACGCCATCGCGTTATCCACTTAGCTACTGAGTCCTGATAGCCACTTGCTTGTGCAATGGGGTGAAGTTGAATTCACTTGATATTGTTTTTGTTTTTCATTTGTTTGAATCTTCCCATTGATGTTTAGGACTGAAATTGTTCAGTCTCTTATTGGCATATGTGCATACTGTGCGTATGCCACGATATTACCTTAATTCACAAGATTTTATAAGCAAAGATGGATAGTGGCTAGCAGTGGAATCTAGGACGCACATTTCGTCCTATTCGGGACTGGTCAGCTGGGTGTACCTGCATCACAGAGTTGATTTTTGTTTGAAGCGAATGGTACTGGGTTCAAGTCCCAGAGTGAACATCAACTCTGAGGTGCAGGTACATCCATCTGATGAGTCCCAAATAGGAAAGGACGTGCGTCCTGGACTCCACTGCTAGCCACCATGCATCTTCGCTTGAATATTTATTGTTTTGTTAAAGGAAATTAAGTAAGAATATCAATAAATATCATGGATTAAGTTCATATCTACATGAGATTTATTTCTTACTTGGAAACATATTGAAATTTATAAGAAGTTTTGTCCAGACTTAATCGATTAATTTCATAAATACACTTTTTCTTAATGTCATACATTGAAATTGTTTCATATCAGTTGCTTGTTACTGTATATCTTGTTTAACAAACATATTGGGAAATCTAAAAAAAGAATACAAAGTTGAAGTGATTTGTAATTGATTCTCATTGTTTTAGTGTACGTCAACTTCACGACGGATAACATTTAAACAATTACTTTCAAAACTTGATTTTATGGTTAATGAAAACATTAAGTTAATGATAGCCTTTCTCTGTAATATAAAATTTGCTCTGTAGTCTACAATATTTAAATAACATTAACAATCGGCTGAAATCGTTGTATAATTTTTTCTAAAGAACAACAGATTTATGTATTCCCAATATTTCTGTACCTTGAGAAAGCCTTATTTTTTTGTAGTTATCACTATGGTAGAGATACCATTCATGTTGTCATTAGTAATAGCCAATCATCAAATTCAAAATTAACCATTGATCAATTATTCAGTACTCGACAGATTCTAATAAACTGTGTTATTCTGAACAACTTCTTTTCAAAATAAACAACCCTTTTAGCATAATGAAAAATAAAATTAAAATAATTTATATGTATTTATTTTACTATTGAATAACTTGTGAAGCTCCAATAACATTAGACATCGATACACAATCACCGAAGGTATTCAGTGCTTTGGAATTCATTTCGCATTAAAGGAAACAATGTTATTACAATTGATTGATCACTGGGTGGTGATCAATATCACCAACCACCATCTTATCTCGATATAGTGTACGAAATGTCAAGTCAGCTAGACTAGTGGTCACATTGCAACTTGGTCGATAGCATTCGATCTGCACTAAGAAAGACTTGACACACATGACATTGATCACCACCCAATGATCAATCAAGCGTGAACAACAGATGATATACAAGCCGTATTATAATTTAACTACATTACGGTAATCTTAGTGATTTAAACAATGAAGACATTTCGTTTGAAACTTGTTTTATTTATAATTGAAAATTGTATATATATCAATATACTGAAGATAATATCATTTGATGAATAATTTGCTTCATTACCTAAACTATGTCATTTAACAAACAACAGAGATCAATACTTCACTTTGTCGTATTCTTACTAACTAAGACTTTTATCTGTGATTATTCTAGAAAATTGTAAATAATGATAATAAAATCTCCAGAACGGTGTTACAAAACTAGGTGAGTTGTTGTCTCTAACAAGAGATTAGTTTTTAAGTAACAACATCTTTGAATTTTACAGTAGAGGGGTAATATTATATCTCAAACAGTAGAGCTAGTGAATATCAATAGCTTTACAGTCAAAATTTAAAATATTTGAAATCTTGCAAATCGGCTAACAATTGAACGAAAAGTACTACCAGAAGTGATGGATGATGGCTAGAAGTGAAATTCAAGACGTGTGTTTCATCCTATTTGGAATTCATAAGCTGAATGTACGTGCATCCTGTCCATCTCTCCTAATAATGCTTTTGACTGAAGGCAATATTGAGTTTATTCGTACGGGATACACATATGCCAATAACAGACTGATCATTTACAGTCCTAAACATTAATGGAAAGATTTAAACAACCAATAAAAAAATGAATTGAAAGGCATTACCATATTTAATCACTTCACTTAATATTTTATCAGCAATGAGGAAAGGACATGATTTGGACTACTTATTCATATTTGACTAAGGTAGAACTATGTTTTATTATAACTACTTTCAGTTTAATTCAGTTTAAAATGAACACATTATCAATGGACGAATTATTTCTTTTCAGATTACAATAACTAGTTCTACATTATGATAAAAAGTAATAACTCGTAATCAGGTTCAACATAAGTGATGTAAATGAATCTAATTCGATATTCTAATAACAGGACACATATTAATTGAAATTATATTCATGAATTAATTTATTCGTCAATCAAAATTAAAATCCTACCGTAAAGCACAAAATGAATTAAGTTTTAGCCACAATTTTACAATATCGTTTATTAAGATGTATTGAATTGTAATATTGTTTACGTATTATCTATATAGATGACTTACTTGTGGACAAATCTGTCATTTTTGTGTGGTGACATTAAAATAAGATAAAAGGTGTTTATTCGAAAAAAACCCCAAAATTTAAGCGTACTATGATTGTGAAGTGTGATATGTATTTACATATATGTATTATATGAATGTGATTTCGTTTGATTGATGTCTGTATTGTTTAATACAGTGACGGTGTTACAGTAGCTGATTTAAAAAATATGGTGTATCTTTCTTAGTAAGTCAAACAAATTTACTGTAGTGTGGATGACTAGATTCTTTACCCAGACTCCCGTACTAAGTTGTTTTCAACTACCAATTTCCATTTCTAAGAACTGTTAAGAGGAGTCTCTGTCACAATATAGTCCTTCTGATATATATCTTGAATATTTAAGTAGTTAGAAGCTAGTGCAAATTCTCTATGGAGGAGTTTAAAGCAAAGAAATATTCGCAAACAGTAAAATCGTTATTTTTCGAATAATGAACATTTGTAATTACCGTCTCGAAAATTAAATAATTAGAGCTACCACTTTAAAATCAAATATCTTTCATGTTTTCAAGCCTCAAACACGTTTTCTTTGTTATGGGCCTATATCAATAAACGAATTTGAGCTCTACAATATAAAAAAATAAAACAGAATTTCTTGATTGAACTAGTCTCAAACATTCTGGATTAGTCTCATTAAATGTACATTATAAGTATAATTTAATCATAAACATATAGGATGTGATATTAGCGATTCCGATGTAATATAATAAACTTTATTATTCTTTCATATATAAAAAACATTTTATTGGTTAACTATGATAGGAAGAAAATAATCACTGAAGGGAAAATGTGCGACTTTGTTTAGAAATTATTAGCCAGTTGAATAGAAGTGTAGCTAGAACTATGTTTCTTATGGTTCATTCCGCTTGTAAATCTTGACTGACAACCAAAAAAATGAAATGAGACCAGTTATTTTGTTTTATTTGCTTATTTGCATCCATCCTTGTTTTTAGATGCAAGAGTAATCATGACAAGCTAAACTTCAGTAACGTTTTGTCTTTTTGAATAAAGATGAAAATGTGGAAAACGCTAAGACTGTTAGTATCCCAATTATTTCTCATGTAACTATTTCATGAACATAAAAATTCACAGTGCATTTAATTTTTTTTCTCTCATATTTACTTTGAGCCACACTTGTATAATAGAAACATAATTAAACAAACTGTGATAGGGATATATTTCTGGTTAGCGTTTTTAGAAAAGTATTTTTCTGCAGGATGTGAATAGTAACCCCCATGCCAAACCTTCCACCTTTATCCAAATTTGGGACCGGCAGTAATCCTAGAATGGTTCAAGGTGGACACTATCAACAACGATTTACTGCAGCAGAGAACAAGCTAGCCTCCATTTGAAGAAGGAATTAGGAAAGGACGCTGGAGGTGGGTAGGACCTACATTACGAAAACCATCAAGTTACATCATGAAGCAATCCCTGTCTTGGAATTCTGAAGGCGAAAGTAAGAGCGATAGACCAAAGGACGGATTTGGTCGAGAATCGAAAAAGACATTGAAAGAATGAGTAGCTCTTGGTAACAACTGGAAAGGAGGGTCCAAGACAGGTTTGGTTGAGGAATTCTAGTCGACGGTCTATGCTACACAAGAGGTTAGCAGGGGTAAATAGTATAGGGATAAATATATCTTATTGTTTTATATGAACAAATGCCACTAAGTATTTGGCTAATGTACATGTTTATCCTTGATCACTCAATAATCACTAATTACATCGACAGCTATTCAAATCTCAAGTTTGTGATGAGCATAAACAATCAATGTAGACGTAACATAAATAAGTTATATGACGTCTTATGGTTAATTAAGCTTTATTTTAGAACACAGTTGTTCTACTTAACAAAGATTTTTCCACATTCAAATTTAACCCAAACGTCTTACCAACCACTTCGAATATAAAACTAGATATTTGACTCGAAACGAATCTGAAAATTTATATGCCTCGTTGAAAATTAATAAATTGTTTGGTGTTGCATTTAATCTTCATACGTATAACTCTCACCTATATTTATTCTTCTCATATTCATGAGGCAACTGTTACGAAATGGAGAAAGCAGAGCAATTTATAATCTATTAGACGTTTAAGAAACGATATACATGGGTTTTCAGTAGAACAGACATTGTAAAGTAAGACTTAAAAGAGGTAAAATATAGAACATTCTAATGCATCATGTATGTGTACACTAAATTGTGAAGTTGAAATCAATAATAATGTGATAAATGCTTAAAATATCAATTCTATACAACTCACTGTAAAACGGGAATGAATAATAACATAGTCTAGTGGCTTTGCTTCGTTAATCAATCACCTTTGTAACCTTTGTTATCTAAATTTCAACGGTGTTTGAAATTAAAAGGCGAAGAGAAACGGCAACTACAAAGCTATAAGCACATCAATTGAATTTGAAGCCGAGAGGCAAATATGTATATACGAGCGAATGCATAAGCAAATTTATGGTCAAATCTCATAAAGGAACAGCAAGGCAAAGCAAAGGTCAATAATAAGATTTGAGTACATATGTACATGAGGAGGAGAATGAATCGTTAAGTGATATTTAAGCAATCAACATATTAGCTAGAGTCTGTCGTGTGATCATAACAGTGTACAAAGAAATATGCGAATTTTCACTGTTCAAATAACATTGTCTGTTAAGTAAGTTAATAAAAGGGGTTAACCAAAATTAACCATAACCGAAATTGGCTGTAGGATAGTTGCTATAACAGTACTCAATATATCCAGATTGTATATCAAAAGATACTTATATGTTCAAGTGACGATCATTTATAACAAGGACAAATGATGTGATACATTTTAAGTTTATTCTTAAAGACCTCAAATACCTAAATGAAGTAGAAAAAAATTAACCTTTATGTAAATGTGTTTATATCCAGAATTGAATACTACTTTAACATATCAAGAATATGTCATTCGTAAATTTAGTCTTTAATCAATACACAAGTTCATCAGTTTGTCGTGTAACACATTTCCAATCAATAACCCTTTTTAATCTGTTTCATAATAAGTTAAAAAACTGTAGAATTTTAATGAAATAATTTGAAACAATCGTTCACACAATTACATTTTCTACTTTAAATTTAAACAATTTCATATTATTCTACAATCAGTTTAATGATGTGCTTAAACTAAACCAAGAAATCAATTTGAATTCAAACTATCCAAATCTCTTAATTTCGAGTAAGCCGCCATTTTGTGGAAATGGCACAAAAATCTCAAAAGTTACCCAAATTTTTCTAATAGCGGCTTCTACAAGTTAATTTAACACATATATTAAAAACACAAAATATTCAATAGAGAGATAGACCACCGTTTCATAATAGTTTACTTCTCCAAATTTGTGGAAATGGCATAAAAACCTAAAAATTTCCCCAAACTTTGGGGATTTCCCCAAAATAGAGATTGAGATATAATATAATTTCGATGAAATTTTCATTCATCATGTCTATTTTTCATTTATTTTTGTTCTTTATATGTTTATATGAATCATATTTATTTTAAACTTTCAATGTAATTCATTATTCATGACTAAAATTTCTTTTCATTTATCATATACATATACATATACATATAGTTAAAGGTATTTTCCTTTACCTTTCTTCTTCTTCTCAAATCTTTCTTTGATAATGATAAAATATTTGGTTTAATTGATAAATATCTACTTAGTGATTGCATGTTATAAAATTAATCAATTTTAACCATTTGTTTAAATAAATCTTATTACATTTAAAGATTATTATTATTATCATTATTATTATTATTACTATTATTATTATTATTATTACCAATGTTCCATATTGTTCATGAATTACTTTCTATTCAACCAAATTATTTTATGTCTTTAAATCAAAACATTTGAACATCTGTCTTATTAAAGTTGATTAGTAAAATTATTTCAAGTTATTTACAGCTGATTAGTTATCTCATGAAGTAAAATAAATAATTGTATTAGTTAAAATAACACCATTATTATAATTATTGTGTTTTTCTTTTAAAAAAATAATAAAAGAAATATTTGTTTCTAAGAATAATTCCGTTGTTTGTTTATCTGTCTGTTGGTTTGTTTGTTTACTTGTTTGTTATTCAAAAACCATAGAAAAATAAATAATTAACCATTGAGTAGATAATTTATTGATTTTATAATTGAATTCATGAGTCAATTGAAGCTAGATTACTATGGAAAACCTGGAAATATTGGACGATCATTTCATCCTATTGTAGGACTCCTCAGAAGTGCGCATTCGCGATCCCGCCTCACGTGATTCCAACCCAGGATCTGTAGGTCTTGCACGTTAGCACTTAACTACTACATCACTGAACCGACATCCAACGGTGTTAATGTCCAACTTCAACCAATCCACGAAATTGCGCCACCGTCCACCATTGTTTTCAGCGAGTTACTATCTCTCAACTGGTCACGGCTTCTCAATAGAACTCTAGGAAATACATCTTGCAGCCAGTCACTAGTGAGCATACGATGATTATTATCAGAAGGGGTTTTGTGGAGATTTTATTGAATTGAAGTTTTAAAAAGATGATTTTACAGATTTACTTCCGTTTATTGTCATAATGAAAAACTGAAAATGTGATATTGATAGATATAAGGGAAGTGTTTATTCAGTTGTATTTTGATGTGTATTATTGATGAATCACAAGAATGAAAGAGAAGTGAATTTATAATCCTACTCCCAGCTGAATTGTAATTGTTTATTGCTAAATGATCAATTCTTCGTTTGAGAATAGTTTACATGGAATTTGTCAAAATGTTAAACACTAAGAACGTTGGTTTCTAGTTGCACTTTTTCATTTAGCACATTTATTTTATTTGAAATCCATATTTTTAAACATGGTATATATGCTCTATTTTCTAGATAAATAATGTCACTAGATGATATATGCTAGTAAACTGTTAAAAAATAGTAAGCATTAGACAACTGTTCAATTGTACGTTGATAATACTTGGCAGTTCGCAACTAACAGTTCACGTGGATCATTTTATTTAGATCATTAAGTCTGAAACCAGTCGTTCAAGTTTTCTACTTCAGTTATTTTGCAAAATAAATCAAAGTTTCAAATGTGGACTTTTGTATTCCAACGCCAAGATATAACTTTTGACAAATCCTCTAGAGACCTGAATCCTTACTTACATGAGGTTGTGTCTTTACACTCATGATGAATCCGAATAAATGAAGAAATGTCTACCTTATTATTCCTAGTTTTGTAACGATTTTCAAGTTTTTATTTATTTATCACTGCTCTTACAACTATAGGGTTATTTTTGATTATCTCAAGAAACGAATAACTTCTGTGCTATATCCAGTGTGCTGAACGGTTACATATATTGCAATATCTCATAATTTAAAATGACATTTGACATAGACTTAGGTTGTTGGATTTAGTGAAATTGTTTCAAACTTCATAAACGTTTAATGTTTTTTTCAGTAACACTAAAGTAAGAGCGAAAACAATATGTGATACGAATACATGAAAACACCTATTGAAATTGAAAAGTAGGTCTTTTCAGTTACGCAAGTTTAGTAATAAAAACTAAGACAGCGTGAAAAAGTAAAATTTGAATAACTCACATGATGTGTTAATAGTTAATAAAAACGAAAGGTAAATAGATGTTTGCTATCTTTACCGAAATCTTGACTATAGTGTTGTTGCAAAGTATATTCACAGATATATCATCAACGGACCAAAAACTTACTGAACAAAATACGCTTACCATTTTATTTCCATACTAATCAAAAAGACTAAGTAGCTTACGATAATAAAATATTGAAATAGTTTACACATTTTACGCATGCAACGTTGGCTCTACTACTTTGACCCAAACAGACATGTTTTATGATAACTCACAATCAATTAATTTATAATTAAAAGGAAGTTAACTATCATCACACGGTGTTGTATTTTTCTATTGGATATTCTGTGTCTTCAATATATGTGTTAAATGAGTATGGAGATTTGTGGAGTTTTTAATATTTACACAGATAAATTCACAAGTCGATCTAAACTAGACCACCATTGGAAACCTAGAAGTGCTGGATGGCTGCGACAAGCGGAGCCCAGTCGTGTCGGGTGTGAGACGGGTATCTACTTCAGACAATAGATTAAGGGTTGCACAAGATCATAAACCGGTTAAAATGCAGACACTAAAACTGTTGGCTCAGTGGTCTAGAGGTTAAGAGTCTGCACGCGAGACCGAAGGTCATGGGTTCGAGCCTCACATGCAGGGTTGTGGATGTGTGCTGCTGAGACGTCCCATAATAGGATGAAACGACCGTTCAGTGCTCCCAGGTTTTCAATGATGTCTTAGTGTCCCTTCATCTAACTCCATTTAGATCGTATGATTGATTATTATTGAAATATACAGTGCATCATATCCTCGCATAAAACTATCGAGTTAACTCGTGTTAGTAAATAACGGAATTAAATAAGTCAAATACGAGAATGAAGTTTTAAATACGTATTGATCTTAACACACAATCAAAGGGACAAAGCGAAGAAAGCAAAGCGGAATGACGCGCGGTGAAGAACGCGCATTAGCCAATTCGATTTGATCAACAGTTAATCGATATTTATAATCAAAAATAAGTTACAAACATGTGATGATTAAGATAAGAAATGTACACTCATACGCTTACATAAAAACAGTCAAGGCTAATCAACGAATAATTGACAGCGTAAAAATGTGGTTTGAGAAAAATAAATAGATTGAACTGTTCAGAGGCTAGAATAATTTGTGTGCGTTTAACACTCATCCACGACCGCGTACATGAGGCTTGAACTCATGACTTTCGATCTCGCGCACAAACACTTAACTTCTAGACCACTGAACTGATATACAACAAACTATTAGAAAAACCGGTGAATAGTTGATAATCATATCACATTTCAATTCATCATATCAATGATTTACAATAGTATGTTCATAATTTGTTAAACTGTTTTAAATTTCAATAATTTAAGATCAATACTGATTTCTAAATTAAGTTTTTTTGTCAGTCTTATGACAAATGAAATATTAAATTTTCCAGAGTTTCAAAATAAGATTTTTCTAGTTTAATATTTAAATCATTCAGAAAAGATTCCATTTATTAAAACATATATATATATATATATATATATATATATAAAGCTTATCTAAAAATGATTTGATTATTACTATTATCATTATTATTATTCATAATAATAATAACCAGCCTTTTGCTTGAATAACGTATAAATAACTGTTTATAGGAAGAATGCAGAAAAAGAATTCTGTTACGGTCCATTATTCCTTTTTTTCTCTTCTCCTTATACAACTCAGCTTTTTCATTAGTTTATTCATTTTCTCATTTAGTTTTATTCGTAAACGATTTTTTTGCGTTTTAAAAATAGATAGTAAAATGTCTTACTTCATCCATGCAGAACATATTCATGTCTAATTATTATTATTATTACTACCATTATTATTATTACTATTACATAATATGATTGTATAAATCTATATATAAATTATATAATGAAACTTAATATTAGAAATACTATATTTCAGACGAGAGTATTCATTAGTGAAAAATATAAAAACAAGTCATGATTGAAATAAGGTTTATCCATATCTATGTATTTATAT
Organism: Schistosoma spindalis; assembly: GCA_946903255.1. Taxonomy (NCBI): domain Eukaryota; kingdom Metazoa; phylum Platyhelminthes; class Trematoda; order Strigeidida; family Schistosomatidae; genus Schistosoma; species Schistosoma spindalis. The sequence goes on along the minus strand of OX336420.1, from coordinate 73,544,455 downwards.
ACGTCTCTATTACATATCACAAATTAATCAACTGTATATGGTTCAATATATTATGTATTAAAAATTTCATGATAAGACAAATCAATAAATTGCAAAATTACAAAGTATTTCTTTTTGCTTAAAGAATAATGGATACCCACTAAAATTTATTGAGAAATATGGTAAACATGAAGATTAAAAAAATCCAAAGAAACTACAGTAAATAAAAAACCTATTTTTATTCAACTTAAATTCAAAGGTGATAATGTCACAGAGTCAATCAATATGAGACAAAAAACTACATAGACAAGAACTCATCATGCAGCTAAACTGATTGTCCTGCCCAAAACAATATGTTCTTTAACACGGTCAAAGATTGATAGATATCTCTTTCATGTTACCACCAACTGTGTATACAAAGCAGCTACATTGATAGAACAGAAAGGAATATATTCCGAAAGTTTAAGTTTAAATGGATTAAAAGTATTCAGCAGTGCTATCACAAGACATCTCTTTGACACAGGACATGAATTTGATACACTGAAGTCCTTCAAGGTAAATAACATACAATCAAACACCAACCTTTTGAAATTTGCCGAAGCAATAGCAATCAAACGTCTAAAACCAGATCTATGTATACAAAAAGAAACAGTAATAAATCTTTCTTTGCCCTGGTAACATTAACCTTCAGTTTTTTATTTTATTTTTATTTATTACGCCATTTATTACTTCAACTCTTTCTAAAGTTTAAATTACATCATTGTCATTTTTCGTTAATTCATAACTGACTGATCTCAATTCATATCTTTCTTTATTACCATTAATCTATCTCTAGTTCCTTAATTATACAATCATCTAATGTTTGTTAACTACATGAGTTCTAAATACTATTTCAATGTTCTAGAACTTCCCTCCCAAAATTTATTTATACGAAAAAACTTTTTATGACCTTATTAACTTTATTGAAATCTTTGTTACATCATAATACATATATTCATCCTTAATCACCCTTGTATGTATAACTATGTCAATATCTGTAATAACTCTGTTTTCAAATATCTTAGGCTGTAAGCAACTGATGAGAACCTAACGAAATAAAATGAATTCATATTATTCTGCACCAATATTCGTTCTTGCTCTCTTTAAAATAATAAAGGGAACTATGTGTATGAAATATTTACTTGGTGTTGTTTACTTGAATCTTCCTATTGATATTTAGGACTGCAATTGAACAGTCTCATATTGGCACCTGTGCATACTGTATGTATTGCCTCGATATTACCTTAATTTACAAGCATTATAAGCAAAGATGGATAGTGGATAACAGTGGAATCCAAGAAGCGCGTTCCATCCTATTTTGGACTCATCAGCTGAATGTACCTGAATCTCAGAGTTGATTTTTCTTTGTTTTTTCTTCTTTATATATAAATAGAACATGTGAAAGTAATTCTTAAAAAAACGTTCCTTTAGAATTCATATATTAGGAGACTTGTAAAAATGAGTGACTCGTGTTTTTAGAATTAAGGGAAAGATTACATAATCTTTATTGAAATCAGTATATGAATACTATCAATTATTAAAATGAAGATACGTTCAGTTGATAGGCTAAACGCAAAATATGACCCATAACTTAGAGTGCATTGTAGTAAATTATTAGACAAATGGAATTAACGAATGTGATATTTTCTAAAGCAAATAAATAACTTGTAAAGTTTGCAGAAAAAAATTAACTTTTTTTCGATAGTATAATAAGAAGATGATTACTAGAACTATGTCATATTTCGAACAATCATATCACGCATTACGTACTTGTTAAGAACATTTATCTATAAAAATAAAAGGTCAATCATACCTAGAAATGGAGGGTAAGAGGAGACAAGGATAATAAAGATAATAATATGAAAAACAATTTGAAACCTTATCGCTCTGGATAATAAGCTCAAAACTAGGGTGTGTGAACATGTACCTAAATGGTTGCAGAATGACCCAATAAGAGTACAAAATAAACATCCATCTTTCTAAATTGCCAAATACAGTTGAAAAAGGTTCTAAGATTGATCTTAACATTTCTTTTGTGGCGTTGTACAGAAGTGTAAAAGGGTGTATACTAAGGTTTATTTAAGCCTTGGCCATACAAAAATTTAAAATCAGTTTGTTCTCGCCTTAAACCTACCCCGGTTATATTAGCTAATTATCCGGAGTGATTAGGTTTCAAATTGTTTTCACATTATTATTTTCTTTATTATCCTTGTTTCCTCTAACTCTCCATTTCTAGCCTCGATGGTCTTTTATTTTTTATATATAAACGCTCTTAACAAGTATGTAATGTGTGATCAGGTTGTTCGAAATGTATTGCACTAACATATCCTATAGTTGTAATAATCTTCATCTTCTTGTTACATTATCAAAATTTATCAAAGGGACTAATTGCTTCCACTTTTCTTTACAAAAATAGCAAATTATCATGATTAGAATGCCTGAACAGTCGTTGGTTAACATAATTATTGGTTCTATATCGTCAGCTTAGTTTCGTTACTAAAAAAATTCATTTTCATATTAAACAGCGAATGTTTAACAATGACTGAGTAAATTAAATATATACAACTATATAAAACTGAAGCACTATTGTCTCACTCAAATCAGATGGAAATGTTATGGAAAAAAAGAATAAAACTGATAATCATTTAACTGTTGAGAATGAATACGGTTCATAAATACAGTTTTTCCGTAAAAGTAGATAAACAACTGTAATACTGGTAGAAACCACTTATTTTTATCTTTTAACCTTGGTCATCAATTTCTTATCACCGATGACATAGGATTTTTCAACTAACCTGTAGTTCGATTAAACGCCCCCAAATGCCCTGGTACGGCCGAGAGTGGGAAGAGTCCGCTCTCCCTCTCGAAATGCTCTCACATAGCCACGCGTATATAGCCTCTGCTAGGGAAGTCCTACTCACTGCCTTCTCGTGACACAGGCGTTGTTTACGAAAATGAGAGGACGAAAAGCGAATATCCGACGCTTTAACTGAATCCCAAACCAATGGTGCACATGGGCTCCAGTATCCTGAGGGAACAAATGGCGTATGAACCAATCGTTAGTCACCGGCTACCATGGGACTGCATCTCCTTGAGATGCTCCACTGCCTTGTGGGTCAGACAATCAGGTCGAAGGCTCGGGGTGTGGCCCCCTAAGAAAACCACCTGCTTCGGTTTGGGCACCCGAGCAGTATCATAGCCCTCACACATATCAATTGAGATTTGTGTAGCGCATATGTATTTGGTGCCTCGTTGTATCAATATCTATGTGTTAAAATAAATGAATAGTTCAATTAAACTCACTTGGTATTGTTTACTTAAATCTTCACATTAATATTTAAGATTGCAATTGAACAGTCTCCCATTGGCATTTGTGTATGGCCTCGATATTGTCTGAAGTCACAAGCATTCTAAGAAAAGATGGATAGTGGCTAGCACCGGAATCCAGGACGCACGTTTCGTCCTATTTGAGACTCGTCAACTGGATGTACCTGCATCTCAGAGTTAATGTTCACTGTGGGACTTGAACCCAGTGGCTACTAGGACTCAATAGCTAGGTGGATAACGCGATGACGTTTGAAGCAAACGGTACTGGGTTAGAGTCCCAAAGTGAACATCAACTCTGAGGTGCAGGTACATCCATCTGATGAGTCCCAAATAGGAAAGGACGTGCGTCTTGGATTCCATTGTTAGCCACTATCCATCTTTGCTTACAGTTCAGTTAGTTTTAAAACACGTCGAATATCTTCTGTTAATTATAAAAAGAAAAATTTCATTATTTCATATTTTATACAAATTAGCAAAGACTCATCTTCACATGAATAGATTGAATGCAGTTTTATCTTTACTAAAACAACGTTCAAAATTTATCAAAGGTTCGTCTAGAACAATATGCCAAAATATACATTTACATCGACAAATAACTGTAATGCTTTCATTAAAACAATCAATGCATATTCTTTTTACAAATATTGTTCGAGTTTTTTCTCTCTCAATATTTAACACCTAATTGATAATTCACTAGGTATGAATAAATAATTTTAACCTGGAGACAAACATCAAAATCTGGATTTGAGTTAATGAAGCAATTGATCAATAATTCATTCAGGTTAAAATAAAAAAACTACTTTTATATAGAAGCAATTGTTGATGTATAAGACCTATGTTAATAATATTAATAATTTTCCATCAAAAAATACATTTTTATCAATTATTTTAGTGTATCTTTAGTTTTAGTATCATCGAATATGGTCAATTAATAGACAGTTTAAAAAATTGTAAATAGTTATAGATTTTGAAATAGGACACCAAACACTTACAGGTTCAACGAGATGGTTGTTCAATAATATTACAAAGATAAAAATACATAAATAATATCAGAGATACTCGTGGAAAGTGGTGTTTTTATTTGGCTAAAGAACTACTACAAAAATCATTAGTTCTGAACGTTCTCGAACGAATCGTACGAACAGTTCTGAATTGGTGAATAATGCCTATTCAGATAGTTGGAATGAAATATCTTTATTAAATATTATCTAAATGTTTTACTGTCATATGAATAACCGAGAAAATTTTCTTGTAATCAAATGGGGTTTTGTGGAGATTTTGGTAATTTTATAGTTGAATTCATGAGTCAATTGAAGTTAGACCACCATGGAAAACCTGGAAGCACTGGACGACCGTTTCGTCCCAGTACGGTGTTTTGTGCCTGACTCAAGTATCTAACACAATAGATTTAAATTTTCCGGACCAACGTTGTTTGAATTCATAGATCTAAGTATCAGGAAAATATCTGAGGGCGTGTAATTCAGTCTTTCCATGAAAGGTTCCTGTTAAACAGTATTTTGAGAACTGATATACTTCTAGAGAATTTGCGCTGCGAACAACTAATAAAGTCGGATATTAAAACAGAAGGATCTAGCTGTTATGGTGTAAAAGTATATTTGTTTTGGGTCTGTTTTCCAGTGAGACAATGTAAGTTATGCAGTTTCGGAATCACATCTTAACTAGACACATTCAATAATAATAATCTATTATTAGTTAACGATTCGTTGACAGACAACTCGCGTGGTCTGTAGACACATTTATTAAAAGGTGACTTACCAGTTAGCTATATCTTTGTGTTCATAATCTGTTTGGAACATAAATATGTCTGAAAAATGGTTTAAGTGAATTTTATGGAAATTCACACTTTCAATGGAAGCTTAATTTTCATAAGTCAAGTATCGGCTGAAAATTGGTCATGCCCTTAGAAAAGTGAAATTTTCAGTAGCCTACATGAAATACATATGACCTAAGAAAAACATCAGATCAAGAAACCACTTGCTATTTCATCAATTATAATGACTTTGTATTATTAAATGTCAGTTATTAACTCCGCCTGAAGCCCCTCTGGGGTTACTGCCGCTTCCAAGCTCGGATAAAGCAGAAGGGTTGCGTATGGGGTTAGCGACTCCAATCTCGTAGAAAACTAACTCACTGAAAAACGCTAACCAGAAAAGAAAATAATTCAAATGTCGGTTATTATAAAAACATTATTAGATCAAACAGGAAACTGTAGATTTATCAACAGTTATGATATGAAGATACTTACAATGAATAAACCTAATGAAAATGATTACTTTCTAATATTTATTCCTATTATCATTGATTTAGTTCATTATTGACTTAAAGGTGAAGTAATATTTCCACAATAAGGTTTGTCGAAATAGGTAAATAGATTAAGGAAATTTACTATCCTTCTCTTTCTTGTTAGCCACAAATGGGGTAGATTCAGCAGTATAGAAATATTTGGAATATTTCATCATGTTTCTTTACAGACGTATTTAACCCTGAATTACTTGTTATTAAGTTCTTTATATTATTTTTGTCTCAATTATTGTTGATAATGATTTAAGAATAAATATATTTGTTGTTATATGCCAATGAGTGGAAAAACTGTATTCCTGACGTTTCGTGACTTTTTGACTTCTTCAGAGGAAAAGTGGTTTACATTAAGTCACAAAATATCAGAAAGACACTTTTCACTCATTGTGATGCAACAAAAAATATTTACTATTAACTTTCTACCTAATGCTCAATTTATTTGAAACTATCAGGTTCAACCTTGGCATCAATAATAAGTATTTTGTAATTTAATCATCATTCTTTATATTTTACACTTTAGCCTATTTAAGTAAATATACCTTTACTATTATTTTCATTACTATTATTTAAGAGCATACATAACTCTTAGGTGGTATATTCGTGAACATTATTATACATAATTACTTCTAGTGTTACCCAACAATACATGAATTAATGTAACATTCATAATGATCAATGTATAATAATCCAACTAGTTGTCAATGTTTTCGTCTATTGTTCTTTCTTCTTTAGATTTTTAAATTATTCCAATTATCACTATACTTATTTCAAATTTATTCTTCAACTTTCTCATACTCGATGAATGGACCATTATATTTCATACATTTTATACTTCATTTAATTGTTTTCTAATTTATTATTCGTTATGTAGCCCCATTCTAGACACTAGAACACATTATTATGTAATCTTTGGTCTATTTATATTAGAAGGGTTTTGTGGATATAATAGTAATTTCAATGGTTGAGGAGTCCCACAGTAGGACGAAACGGCCATCCAGCGTTTCCAGGATTTTCATGGTGGTCTAACTCCAATCGACTCATGATCTCAACTATTGAAATTACTACAATCTTCTCAAAACCACCTTCTCATAAAAATCAACATATGCTCACTAGTGACTGGCTTCAAGAGGTATATCCTGGAGTTCTAGTGAGAAGTAGTGACCAGTGGAGTTCAACCAGGTCTGTTGTGAGATAGTAACTCACTGATAACAATGGTGGATGTATCGCTCAATTTCGTGGATTAGTTGAAGTTAGACATCAACACCATTGGATGCCGGCTCAGTGGCCTAATAGTCAAGTGCTCGCGCGAGAGACTGATTGGTCCTGGGTTTGAATCTCGCGAGGCGGGGTCATGTATGCGCACTGATGAGGAGTTCCAGGTTTTTCATGGTGGTCTGGCTTCAATTGACTCATGATCTCAACCATTGAAATTATTTATTCTATTTGTTTTTATAAGAGATTATTACGTTAAATCATCATAAATGCGATTTTACAATTTAAATAAATAATGTCATTCAAATAATTAATTTCGTGTTTTCATTTTCTCTTACATTCATCTTACATGACATAATCGGTTAGTTTTGTCACTGAATAATTAGTATCGTGGTGGTGTAATGAACTAATAGGTTCAACAAAAAAAACGACAGAAAAATAACTTTTTTTCCTAATTCTATGTATAATTAATCCAACACAGAAAAAATTGTTCCCAAAATTTGCCAGAAAGTTATCAATAGAGTATATTACTTATTTCTTTTTTTTTTTTTAAAAAAAAGAAGAGTTATTATGATTCGTTAGTATGAAGAGTTCGGGTCAACGAAAAGAGGTTGAAATATAAATTTAAACTTAAAAGTGTTTTCTTTTTCAGAAAAAAAGAAGAAAATTCAAGGGCTAATTAACAAATATATGAAGTTGACAATTAAGATCATCAATTAATTTCTTTTGATTTGATTCGTTATTGATTTACTTTCCATTCTCTTCTTTTTTAATTAAGTACATTTTATGATGAGACTACAAGTTATAAACGAACCAATCAGATAAAAGACAATAGATTTTAGATTTTGGTGCGAAATTCATCCATTCAGTTGATACAATACCGTTTCGGCATCATAGCTGATGTTAGTATGTGATGAAAACCCTGAAATCGAATTTCTAACCTTAAACATCAACTGTAAAATATAATTCTAACTCCTCACACAGATTTATAATTTTCATTTAGTCTTAGTTTATTAGGTGAACGCTCTTAAGGTCACTTTAACATCTCTCAAAGGTCGTCCATTAATTATAGTCTCATTATACCAGAAAAATCTTTTAATGAACATAATCAGATATTAGCTATGAAGTTAAAGAAAATACTAGAAGAGAAACAAATCTGTATAAATAATGTGATTGTTCAGAAATGAACTTATAAGTTTTTTAAACAACTAACGATTTGAATTTATATGTGTAATTGCTTAAGACTATTATACATTGTATTATTCACCGTCAGTTAAAATACGATCAAAGATTACGTGTACTGTTTGTAATGAGAAAGAATGGCATTAAGAAATCTATTGCACTTCACATACTATTGAGTTTGTTTAAGTTTACTTTTGTAAAACCCTTCAGTTAACTTATTTACCAGTATCACTGGAATGGTACCTGGCTGTTTCCTTCTATTATTAATTTTTCAATAGTTAAGATCATGGGTCATTTTTGAAACTAGACCACCATGGAAAACCTGGAAGCACTGGACGACCGTTTCGTCCCATTGTGGAACTCCTCAGCAGTGCGCATCCACGACCTCGCCCCCTGCGAGATCCGAACCCAGGACCTATCGGCCTCGCGCGAGCACTTAACCTTTAGACCACTGAGCTGGCCGGCATCCAACGGTGTTAATGTTTGACTTCAACTAATCCACGAAATTGAGCGACACATCCACCATTGTCTTCAGTGAGTTACTATCACTATTATTATCATGTCAGTATGAATGTTGTACATTTGATCATGTGTAACACATATATTCCCCTCTTAGTAGCTTAAACGTTAGTTACTTAAATCGCTCGATAACTCATTTGCCTATATTTTCGCTCGCATTCACTTTCATTTATATTTCCGCTCGAATCGGTTTTGTGTGCTTATGGCTTAGTGATATGTGCTGTAAAATACATAAACCGTAGTCAACGTTTCATTTTGCCTTCTGAAATTAATACAACATTGAGATTTATCTAATAACGGTTATCAGGGCAGGTCATTTACGAAGCTTTAAAAATAATCTCGAAGACAATCTACTATGAAACAATTATAAATTGTATAATGATAATTTTACAATAAATATCTTAAAAACAAAAAGATTCTAAGTTAACTTCATTAAAATTATGGATGAAACATGTTTTTTGTACTAACTCAAACATTTAAATTAAATCATACTTGATCTAAATCTAGTTTAAGCTGACTTGTTCCTACTGTAGATAACTGAATAAACCCAGTTAATTACCACTAAGACATTGTGAAATTTGTTGAATATTATTATGATCACAAATCAATTGGAGTTAAATAATCATTAAAAACCTGGTATTTCATCGTCATCTAAGTTAGATTGATTTATGATCTTAATAAAGGTCATGTTTATTAATTAGAAATAATGAAGTTTATTTATTTATTTATTATTTTTTTCAAAGTAAAACAATGAAAGATAATAATTGTTTGATGATAGATTTCTTATAGAATAACTAGTGAACTGATCATTTTATTAGATAGAGAAAGCACTTTTATAACTCGTAATGAACTGTTAAACTAATAAAGAAAAAAATTTCTTATTCGATTATTTGATTTATCGAATTGACACTATTTATACTTTTAAATTCACTTGATATTGTTTACTTGAATCTTCCTATTGATATTTAGGATTTTAATTGAACAATCTCTTATTGGCATATTCACATACTGCGCGTATTGCCTTGATATTATCTGAAGTCACAAGCATTCTAAGCAAAGATGAATAGTGGCAATCAGTGGAATCCAGGACTCCTTGTTTTATTTTAATGATAAAATCAACTCTTAATAATTTTTAAAAACCTGTATTTGGATTAAAAGAACATTACAATTATAGTGAATGAGAACATAAGTGAGGACACTCAGATGTATTTGAATAAAAAAAATTACAGAACATCTTAGTAAAATCTAAGAACCATACAGTAAATACTTCATTTGCCAAATGTTAATCAATTATCCCAGACTTTATTGTTCCTTCGTTTACACAGCAATCATTCTTTGTTCTTGTGCTCTTTTCTTTGATCTTCTTAACCTTCTACTGCCAGATATTTCACTTTCGATTGATGATACATACTACTTATATCTGTCAACATCAGTAGTACACAGCAAACAATATGGTACTTTAAACAACATTAATTATACTAAGATACTTTTTTTATAAATTTATTTCAAGTATCTTTACGTAATACTGATCTACATTTACTTCGACAAACAAGTCATATTATTTCTAAATAATATTCGGTAAACTTACAAATAATTAGTAATTGCAAATATTTCTGTAGTAAGCCCATTCAACTATTGTATTATTTGTCTGCTGATTATAATTTAGACACTCAATCCACTTCGTAAATTTCTGTGTGAGTCTGATTGAGCGCTTATCTGCACTTACTACATTTCAAGTGAATCAACTGAATTCATATTCAATTTGTTTATCTACTACTATGTTGAAATTCATAACAGTCATTTATTTGCCTGATATATATATATATATATATATATATATATATATATATATTTGTAACCATAGAGTTCTTTTCTAGTCGAAATGAGTTAATCGGTAATAAGACGGTTTAAGCTGAACGTTTATTTAGAATATATCTTTTTGTTAGATGTAAACCAGTGCATAACAAAACGAAAATATATTTAGAAGTACTTAATGTTTTACTTCTATTTCTACCCTTTTGTACAACTGACATATATAGTTTACTTCCAGAATCTTAATGTCTTTGGTATAATATTTGGAAAATGCAGAAATATATGCTGATTGTATGTCTTGGCTGTTATTTTAAAAACATGGATATATAAATATATATATAAAGTAATCTTATATTGGACTCAAGTAGTTCAGTTTTCAAAGTGTTTCTTGTTTTCTGTTATCATTTTTTTATTACAATGAATGCCGACAATTGACGGTTTCCGTTAATTTACAATTTCTTTTTTTTTTTTAATTTAACATGATTTAATTGTAGATAACTCAAACAATGATGTGTTCGTTTTTAAAATGAGTCAATATTATCACAATTATTATGGAATAAGGTGTTTTGTTTGTACTGATAATGTGCTTTAATCTGAATATAGTCTCTCTTATAAATTGATTGGAACTAATGAATCGTTACATAAATGAGGATAATTATTAGAAGTTTAGTTATATAATAATCCTGTTAAAGATTCTTCATAGGGACCGAATCCAAGTTTTGTAGTGAGATCATCACCTTCAACACGGTATGCTGGAGTACAATAGTTTAAAGTTTTTGATGGAGTTTTGTTGTTTGACCTGGATGGTTTGGTCGTGGAGCTTTCATCGTTCTTCTGAACGACATACTCAGCACAAACGTCTTTCCAAAGCTATGACATTTGCAGAATTTCAAGCCAACGGAGTCATTTTTTAAAGAAATAATTAACCATGTGAAAGATTTCAACTGACATAGTTATGCTGATTTAAGGAAACGAAAATATGTTGTCATAAAAAGACCTACTCTTTACTATTTGACATTATGATTAATTTGTCACTCACTTCTAATATCTGCAGAAACATTTAATTATTGAAACATTTTGTTTGGTCATGTAGCTCAATTTATTCGACTTCAATGTTCTTAAACTGATATAAATTCTTTGACCTTCATTATATTAAGTAAATATGTGGTGTGAGCTATTTATACCCACATAAGCAGTATTTGACTATAGTTAGGAATAGAATGCATTTCAGTAAAAAATCGAGAAGGAAAAGTATTTAGCACGAAAACGCAGGAACAAAGAAATCTGAGACGATGGACTGATATTTGCAAAAGAGACAGTCAAGGTTAAGACAATTGATTAGTATTTTACAAATTAACTATTTATTGTATGATAAGCAAAGATGGATAGTGGCTAGCAGTGGAATCCAGGACGCGCGTTTCGTTCTATTTGGGACTCGTCAGATGGACGTACCTGCATCTCAGAGTTGATGTTCACTCTGAGACTCGAACCCAGTACCGTCCACTTCAAACGCCATCGCGTTATCCACTCAGCTACTGAGTACTGATAGTCACTTGCTTGTGCAATGGGGTGAAGTTTAATTCACTTTATATTGTTTTACTTGAATCTTCCTATTAATGTTTAGGATTGCAATTGATCGGTCTCTCTGAGATGCAGGTACATCCAGCTGACGAGTCCCAAATAGGACGAAACGCGCGTCCTGGATTCCACTGCTAGCCACTATCCATCTTTGCTTATAATGCTTGTAAATTAAGGTAATATCGAGGCAATACGCACAGTAAGCACATATGTCAATATGAGAGACTGATCAGTTTCAGTCCTAAACATCAATGGGAAGATTCAAGTAAAACAATATCAAGTGAATTATTTATTGTATGGTTCTCAGATTTTAGTAAGATATTCTGTAATTTTGTGTTCGAATGTATTTGGTTGTCCCCACTCGGGTTTTTATTCACTACATATAAACTTTTAAATAATTTATAACTTTTATTTCCTTATTACTTTTAGTGGTATATTCGATATTGATAATCATTATTATGGTAAGTTTTCACGAAAATCAGTTTCACTTGTAGAACATCATATAATTCTTTATTCTAACCGATAGATTTCATTAACTCTATTAGACTTGTGATAATTAAGCAGTACTTCATGAAACACAGTGATTTCATGCTAAATTATTTCCGTTGTTTGCGCTAACTCTGTTTAAATTTATTTGTAAAATATGTACTTTGGGTATGTTTAAGGTTAGTTAAAGAACTAAATAAAATAAAGCAAAATTGTACAATCCTCAGTATGATTAAACCTAAGATCTTCATCAATCACAATGTGTAGGATATGTTTAAAGTAATAACTGAAATTAAAAGCTTACTAAATCAGCGTTAACAGTTACATGAATTAGAGAGACATTTAAAAATGAATCTTAGATTTAAGCTTATTCACCACTATACCTGTATACTCCAAGTGAGTACTTGATATGACGTGATTACAAGGCAATGTTTCATCTTTTTTCTAAATTCACTTCAACATTATTTTCGTTTTTAATTCTAAATGATGATTTAGTATAATATTAGTTTTATTTTCGGTGTACTGTTTTACTCAGTACACTTTAGTGTGATGGTTATTGCATGATGTTCTTGCATTAACGTGAACTATGTTCAGCATATGTTGTGTGCAATTTCGCTATAATTACATACACATAACCTTTTACTAATGAATGATCAAGTGTGTGTACAAACTAGTATGTAAATGAGTGTATTTTAGGTTATTTTTGGTTAGTCAATCTTTACTTGTACAAGTCTTCCATGTTCTTATTTTACGTTGTGAGAATTGCAGTGGTTACTTGTTTTTTTTTCAGATACAAGGAATAAGTGACGCGGATATAACGGTACTTATCACCAATCCAGATACACATAGAAGTGAGTAGATTGATCCACATAAAAATCAATCACTAGTATCTTGGACACTAAAACAGAGCGAACAGCATGAACAAACCACAATGTTTTATACCTGGTAGTTTACGAGTGAATTCTAATAAGATAGGATATATCACTAATTAGTCAACTAACACATCATACGTAGTAAATTTACACCAAATGCTTATCATTGAACTGTTTTATATCTGACCTTTAGCGTAATGCATTACAAGGGAATAATTTCCATTTAATTTAGTTATTCGTAAAACTATTACATCACAGTTTATGATATACTTTCTTAACATATTTTTAAACACGAATTCTATTTTAAGCTACAGATTGAATTTCAACTTAAAATATCAATCAAGTGTCAAGATTTCAAGGTTAATTTCTGCAACTATAATAAATATAAAAGAGTAATAATGTTCCATTTATTTTTGTTGCCAAAATGAAAAAAAAGTGATAGGGTAGTCTCCTATTAAGGGAAACAAAGCACATACCTATACAATAATAACATGAATGATAAATAACTTCCGATACTTGTAATACCATTATAAGTGGATAAAACACAAGGAACAAAAATTGATCAAGATTTCTTAACTAAGAATACATTGTTTATTCATTAGTAGATAATTATTATTTGGAAATATTCCCGGATGTTAATTAGTATATCAATCTGACTTCCGTATAATAACTATGGTTTATAATACATTTGTTATTAAAATGTCTCAAACCAGTAAAAATATCTAACCTATTTACTTGTACTTAAATAGAATTATGTTAGATAATTAACCAATAGTTAAATGAGCAAAATCGAGAAATAATCTAAATTTGTATGAGAATCACTGGCCATTTCACGAGTTTTTGCTATAAATAGCATTAATTTCCTTTTTAAAGTATGTGCATTGTTAAAAATAGCTTCTATACATTTATTTATTACTTACTTATGCCTGTTAGCCTTCAAGGGAGCATAGGCCATTTGTAGTCTTCCTCAGTTCACTGCCAGTTCCAGGTCCGGATAGAGGAGAGGGGATGGAGATGGAGTCAGTCGTCCCACCCTATAAAAATAACCTTGCTAAGAAAGCTTTAAACAAGAAAAATCATTTAAACCATTTATGTTAGCAACAACGCTAAATATGTTCGATTAATGAATGATTGGACGAATTAATGATTTTATAGACTTTTGCATACGTTAAAGATGCTGTATTGTGCATATTGATATAGACGAGCTTCTAAAAACAACCAATAACATTGGGATGAGGTCATTTTACAAATACGGTAACAATTTATCTAACGTTCATGTGGTCATTAAGTATAACAAAGTAACTACCTAGTTTAAGAAGGTTTAACATCGTCATAAACCATCACTGTTTTCACAAGAATCATACGTTGGGTAAATAAGTCCTTAGACAATTGGAAAACAGATAACAATTTAGAAAAGTTAATTTGTGCTTTGTCCAAATGGTTTACATTTCATAAGGTGCATTTCTGCATTATTTCAAAATGAACGAAAATTACAAGTTATTTATCATTAGTACAATAATAATAAACGTATATTCACACATGATCAAGTTTGAGATGAATTTTTAGAAAATTTCACTGGAAGTTATAAACTTTGTTACCAACTAAATCAGCATTGTAGTGGTTGCTCGACAGTGATGGTTGCTGGCGAGGATAGTGCCTCATTCTGAATATATAAATATTGAAAAATGTTGTGCACATTATGGAACCTAATGGATGTTGACTCGGTCACATTCATAGCTACAGGTAAATAGTTCAGAATGTGGTTTTATTTTTATTATTTATATATCATTATTATTATTAGCTTTATTCAATATTATATTTTTGGTACAAATAGAATTCTCAGCACAAAATATTTCAACAAGTTTCCGTTTCTTACTTCTTGGTTGGTCCTGACGACAAATATTGAGCGGTCGCTAAATAAATATTAGCAGTTCAGGAAACAACATCTGAATAATGTACATTTTTTCGCTGCATATTGCCAGCAGTCACAATAATTCTGATTGAGTTTCCTTTTTGTAACTTGTACAGTGGAAGGTTGTAAACTTTTCATAAACTCACTTTAATAGGTTGTATGATTAATAAACATAATGTGTTAAAACAAGCAAAATAATTTTTTGAAATATCTAGAGGGCAGAAACACGTAGTCCAAATGTTCAAACAGGTCACCAATTTCATAATATTGTCTAGTTTTCTCTAGTTTAAATTGATTATCTAGGTTGAATATTTCCCTATAAAATCAAAGAAACACCTCATTTGTTATAACATTGTATTTGTTTTAAAATGAACGTTTCTTTTTATTTCGAATAAAGGCTTATTTATTTGTAGTCAATAATATGTTCCCACATTTCATTCAACATTTAAACTATGAATGAATTTTCTAAAAAAAAAACTCTTCATTTTAACATAGAATTATTTAATTAAGTAACAAATTTAAAAATGAAATTCAATATTCGCTTAATCGATTATTGCCAATTGAAGTATTGTTAGTTGTTACCATCGTTGTAACCATTGAAATAGGTGAAAATTCAAGGAAAAACTAGTCAACCACTTAAATTACATTAGAGAAAGTGAATTACATTATTCTGATTATTGATTTAAAAATATTCAATTATTACACATATATCAATTTGATAATATGTATCCCACTTATTCACCTATACTATGTATTATTCATTTATAGAAAACCCTAGTATTATTTACATCATATTTTTATACATTACAATGTGTTGTGTTTATATGATATTATTACAGGATTTTCAGTTAAAAAGCACTAAATGTATAATTTTGTTAGCTTAGAATATGAAAAGACGGATGTATTACTTTCACAATTCATTGATATAGAAGTTATGTAACATGAAATATGTGATCGAGGTAAGTGGATATTTTCAAATAATTCTAAACATTTTATATAATAAATTCACTTGTTTGAATCTTCTCATTGATGTTAAGGAGTGCAATTGAGATCCAGAGTGAACTCTGAGATACAAGTACATCCAGATGACGAGTCTCAAATAGGACGAAATGCGCATCATGAATTCCACTGCTAGCTACTATCCATCTTTGCATTTTATGCAATAGGATTTAGTAGTTCTTGTCATCTTTTAAATTGTACTCAAAGTATTAAATACACAAAATGGATTGTTTAGTTGTGCTACTTCTGACCAAGTAATAGGATTACAATTTTTCTTCATTAATAATAATTGGCAAAATTTATCTCACTAATTGGAATTCATCTTCATACAACAACTATTTCAACAAATGAATCCTATTTAACGAGTTTATTTTCAAACCTGTATAATTATAAATACATATTCATCATTTACATGTTAATAAATAATTATGTCGGTTAGAATTCGATTAGTTGTCAAATAAAAATTGACTACATCATTTCAAATAAACAAGTTGAAGTTAGACGTTAACACTATTGGATGCCGGCTCAGTGATCTAGAGGGTAAGATTTAACGTGCGAGATGGATAGGTTCTGGGTTCGAATCCCGCGAGCATGATCGTGAATGCGCACTGCCGGGGAGTTCCAGGATGGGATGAAACGGCCGTCCAGTACTTCCAGGTTTTCCATGGTGGTCTAGCTTCAATTGACTTATGCTTTCAACCATTAATAATCATAAAACGTGTTTAGAACTAATTTTTGTATTAATAACACTAATAATAGCAGTGGTAAATTAAAATTATTTTATGACTGTAGCTGTGAGCAATGAACAAGATATTAAACAATTAAAAAGACAACTAAAACTGTTGTGCATGAAGTCAAGTGGGAAAGACCAAATTATTATTTAATACGAAATTATCGAATATCCTCGTAAAATAAGAAAACCATACATTGAACACTTCGTTTGCAAATTCTCCATCAGTTGTCCTTTACACTTTTTAATAGTTGTATTCATGAGTCTAGATTACCATGGAAAACCTGGAAGCACTGAACAGTCGTTTCATCCTAGTATGGGACTCCTCATCAGAGCGCATTCATGATCCCACTTCGCAGGTTTCGAACCCAGGACGTATAAATCTCGCGCGCGAACGCTTAACCCCTAAACCACTGATTTGGCCTGTACTCAATGCTGTTAATGTCTTACTTCAACTAATCAACGACATTGGACCACCGTCTACCATTGTCTTCAGTTTGCTACTACCTCATAACAGACCCGAGTGAACTCCGCTGATCACCGCTTCTCACTAGAACTCTAAGAAATACCTCTTGAAGCCTGCATATACTTACATTTTGTATGATTCATTCAATTCCCAGTCCCTTCCCATTCCCCTTTCTGTTACGTCTGTCGTCATAAATACCATACACCCCAAAACTACAAGCTAGGACCATGGTAAGAAAAGGAAATCTAACAAATCGTTTTAGTCAGTCTTAAAACATGGATCCCTAAAGCTCTTAGAATATACATCTTGTGATATATATGAAAGTGAAATCATTGAAAAGGACTCCTTAGCCAAATAAAATGTTTTATAAATCAATTTCGACAAAAACCAAAAACATATTTTTCAGTTCATAAAGATACTTATGAAACTTAGAGCAATTTACTGTGATCACTATTGTTTAATTAAGGAATGATGATTATTCGAATGTGATGAGACGATTTCAAGTAATTTATATTATTAGAACTGATCAGTAAACCATAAATATGTTGATAAGCATAATATTCCCATGTACATAAATATTCCTAGTCGCATCGTGTGATTATATATGAATAAATAAAATGGGATAACTCAAGTTGGTTGGGATACTGTGACATTTTAAAAATAAAATTACATCTAATACACAAAGTAGCCACAATAATTAAGTGCATCATCAATTTCTCTTATGCATTTAATAAAACTGAATAAACAACATCGCTCATGATAAATGAAACTACTACCTAAATGTATGAACTTCAACTTCTGAATTTCAACTCAGTAAATAAATGGGGTGAAGCTTGTATATCCTTGGGTTGATTTTGTTTTATCACCATGTATATACTTCTAAGTATTCCTAACCAATAATAAACTCTACTTTTGGATGAGTCCTGTTATTCAGTAGTTCTGTAGATAAAAATAACTCTGAAATAGATCCCTGTTATAAATTTTTATAATTGATAATGAAATTCTACCGACTTAAAATACGTCCTTCTAATAACCATAAATACATAAGAAATAACCACTAATGTAGAATAATGTTTGAATGCTTCATTAAGATGCCATAGAATTGAGTTACGTTTCACATATAATATTTTAAACAACACTTTGACACTAACATTATAATGGTTATGAATGAAATATCAGTTGGTTGCACAGTTAAGAGTTACTGCATATCCTTAAGTTATATAAAACACTTCAAGAAATTCAGATTTTTATTATTCTGAAGAAAGAAAAGACGGTTCTTATCAGCTGCTTACAACCTATAATATTTTAAAAATCAAAATTATTGTAAAGCTTATATACTAATAATAGTAAAGCGGATATGTATCATCATGCTGGAGTATTGAGACTGAAGACATATTAATATAAAGTCCTGTAAATAACTATAATATAGTAGATGAGATTTTGGATTATCAGACATAGTAACAAGAGATCATAGCGATAAAATAATTAACTTATTATATAACGCCGTAATTGAACACAAATCAAAACCAATTAAGAATAACAGCTGATAAGTAGCTTGTGAATTAAAATGAATTCATGTTATTCTGTTCAATTCTTTGTTCTTGTAGCATTCTGTCATCTAAAATATTTAAGTAGAAGGATCTTAATTTACTATATTCTGCTGTAATATTCGTGAATTTGTAAGAAAACACATTATTACCGTCAAGTTATGAAGATCCCTTACTTTATAATTATTTTTCATTTTCATTTTCCAGGTTATGGGGATCAACAACACCTATTTGTTAATTATGTAGATTTAACTCAGATAATTATTAAATCCTGATTAATTCCTTCAGTTTATCTTTACAGTTATAGGATTACCCATTTTATCTAATACTGGGTCCTAGATAATTCCTGTCCCAACTTTTTCATATATATACTAGAGAATTCTCTTAATATTTTTTTGGAAAAAAGGTCTCTTTGGATTAAAATCACTAACCATTTCAAGAACTTAAAACCTCAATTTTTTAATTGTGATACCTAATGTAATTATTTTAGTCTACTCATCAAAATATTCTATAGATTAGATTAATCATTGTAAGAACCTAAAGAGAATTTACACACTGTATTAATGAGTTTTTATTAGATTGATATAATAGTTATTCTTACTCTCTTAAAACATGATTGACTTACGGGACTGCAATAGAATCAATAAAAATAGGACATAACTGTCCAAATATACAATGTAACATTTTATTAGTGTTATTGATCGACATTGTAAATTATATTCATACAAAATGAGACAGAATTATTTATCACTTTTACACACAAATCTTTATTTTTCATGTTACTTCTTAAAACAACCACTAATTTTTTTCAAAGTAACCAAGGCATTTTCCAAAGTAACTAAGGCATTTTCCAAACTCAGGATTGAAAATTAATCTATAGATACCAGAAAACTCTAAAAATTGTATTTTTTTTTCTTAATCAGCTTATCTTTGAATATTATATGAGATACAAACTTAAGATCCATCACATTGATAAATAATAGTTAGTAATAATATCACATATACCAACGAAGGTTAATCAAAGTTCATATAAGATTACAAACAATTCTATAACTTATTGTTATATCTAGAGCTTAGATTCTTAATGTCATGTATAATTTGAGCACTCGAACGTTAAAACCCTCTCAAGTAGCAAATGAGAAGACAGAAGACAAATAAAAGTAATACTATTCCAAATAGTGTCAATTATAGTACAAAACTGTCAGGTATTTATAGTTTTTAGCAAGAAAGAAATCATCATTATAGTCCTCCAATCCGTATACAGGGGGTTATTAGCATTTGTCCAATAGGGATTCTGGAATAGTCTTCCAAAAGATGATTGGATGGGATACCTTCGACTCTTTCTGAGTTTCTTAGAGCTTACTCGACTTCACCTATAGACCGTCCTCACACTTATCTCCTTACCTATAATGATATAAACGTCATACACATTGAACAAGTTACTGGTTATTTCGACTCAAACACTTAATTTGTAAAGCTGTAGCATTTGAAGTAAAAGATATTGGGTTTGAGTTTCAATATTGATACATAATAAATGTATAGTCCCAAGTAAAATGAAATGTTAGTGAAACATTTCAATGTTAATTATAAACCATTTATTTTATAAACAAAATATTGTCCACTGGATTATACAATATCGATTGATATTTTGTACATCATTTAAGGACAATAATCTTTTCCAATTCCCCTTCATTGTTTTTTCTCTCTGTTATGTAATTTTTCTTTTAAGAATTCATCAATAAGCAACCATTGTTACTTTAAACTATTGCTATCTGAAATTATAAGTAAAACTATAGAAGTAAAAATATCCTTTTTTTATTAATTCATATAATGAAATTATACAAGAATGATTGAGGTCAAGTGTCTTTTATTTGAAAAAAAAAACTTTCAAATAATGTACGATGATTTGTTATGTAGTTAAAATGAACAAATCAACAAATATTTAGGTTAGTAAAAAAGGAAAAGTAATAATCATTTATTATTGATCTATGTGACCTCAGTTTCATTGTTAACTATAAAGTTATTATCTATTGAGTTATTCTATATAGATATGAATATTATTCTAACAAATGACAGTTATAATTCGTTATTACATAATCAATTAGTTGGTAATTGATTTAGTTTAGGATAGATTTAATAAGTAAATTATCAATTTTGGCTGCTTTATGCATTTTACTAGTTGTCATTTTATTGTAATAAAACATGACGTACTTTTTATTCAGATCACTTTCAGTTGATCAATGTCATCTCGATACTTTGAAGTATTATTGAAATGTTTGTTAAGTTTTATGTAAACAATAAGAAGTTACAAAATTATGTTTCATAATTTGATCTACTATGTTATTCTCTCAACCGATTTGTAACTGCTTTTATTTGAAAACCGCCAAATGGTATTAATTTGTCTATATTAAAAACTATTTTCTTTTGGCAGTTTATAATTGCACATATCTAATGTTCAAATGTGTACATAAATTATAAAAACTACTACTGAACAAACACTATGAAACATAGAATTCGAGTAAATTAATATCTAGTTTCAGTTAACCTCCCATCATAGCTCTTTCATATACATTTTATAATTGGATATAAAATTATTATCACCTGGAAGTTCATGGATCAGTTAAAATTATTCGCCAAAGCTATCCAGATATTTATCATAGATATTGACTACATATATTCCGAAATTTCACATTTCATGATATTTAGTTGACTTATTTATTCGCAAATGTTTAAATATTCTCGTTACTGATGTTAAGGATGAAAAAGGGTCTCGAATTGCATAAATGGTCACTAATTATCTTTCCTTAAATATTGATTTGACTATTTAACTAACCATTTTCAAATCTCTTACTGATTGTTAGGAAAGAATTTTCAATTTTATGTTATTTAAAAAATAATCCATCTAAATGTACAAGTGATATATCCACCTGGGAATTACCCATCCCATTATTTCCCAATGAAATCATTATTATTCTTATAGATAATATTTAATTTAATTGCAATGTCAACCAATTCACAACTACATGAACATCATATGTTTTGGCCTAATTTTCCATTTTGCAGTAAATTACACATACAAAATAGAAAATAACTATACTCAGAACATTCACTGAATTGAAAGTGAAAATGTTTGCAATTTCAATTGCAGTTAAAACTGTCCATCATCTATTATCACCAGTGAATAAGTCCATTATTGTCAAACTTCAAGAAATTCATCTGAAAATAAGTTAACAGTGATGATATACTCTTTGTTTGTTAAAACTTAGTGTATATCACATATAATGCTTAATTGAATTGAATTGTTTTGGAAAAGTTGAAATCCTTAAACCGAATATTTTAATCGTAGTCTTCATTTTCCTTCTTGACATCTTCAATACAAACTTCAGATAGAATCGAAGTCTTACGATTTTTCCGTAAGTAACTTATAGCTTTTTTTACAGTAGAACCAACAAGTTTAGAGAACGCGATTTAACCAAAATCCTACTTTCGATCAACATCTCAGATCTGAAATGTTTCATAATTACTCAAAACAATAAGTGGTGAAAGATTATTAATGAACACTAAAAAGATTTTTATCTTGATTATAGAAGGATTGAGATAAACTTTTAAAAGATGATAATCATGCACTTAACGTCATACATTTTAGATATGGCAACATATATTTATTGAAAACCCTCACTTGTTACAATGTTATATGGATGAAATCCATATTATTTGTGATAATAAATGTGAGTTGAATGATATTCGGTAGAGCTTCAGCAACTTTTACATAGAAATGAAACTTAATACAAGTCACAAATAACTGATTTTGTTGGTGAACATACACTACTGAAACGAATAATACCGTTTTATATGTTAAGTAGAATTAACCTGCTCATTCATGTTACATCTATTTTCCATCATATCAGTATAGTCATGTATAATTTTACACAGGAGAGTAAAGAGTTTTTGATGAATATTACTTAACAAGACCATCAAAGATTTATCTAAGGCAAACTATCATCATGAAATTTCAAAAAGCTTACCGAACTTCATTGTGACAAGTTAGTTTCCTTCAGCCAATTTCTTCAGTTCTTAACAGAATATCTTGTCTTCCCTAGCAGAAGTAGTAACCTACAAGTTTCAAAAATACGTTTTAAGTTTAATACATGCTGAGTACCATCACAAAATTATAAAGCTTAGTCAAGAAGTTATTATTTTAGAGCTTAAGAATGTTTTTTTGCAGAACAAAATTTATTAAAATCAAAAGCGTTTTGTATGTTAACTTATCATCCAATCTGCTTATACAACAGAGAATCATATCAAATTTTATTATTTAGTAATTCAATTGTAAACCAAGTTTAACTAGCACTAAGAACAAGGTATAATTATGTTGAATACATCTTGTTGAATCGACAATCAAATAAGTTCATCAAACTAAGTCAATATTTATGATTCACATTAAAATGGACTAATCATGTTTATTAATTGAAGATTTGAGCTTAGAACGTATACTACTTTATTGTAACATTTATATAGGTCAAAAGTATAGAATCAATTTAGGAAATATTTTTAACATATCTCTTAAAATTCTGGTCACTTTCCCCCCAACACACACATCAATATAAGTGTTATAAAAATGTATAACATTATTGTGATTTACAGTTATCCATTATAATCAATAAATAGTCTCATTTCACAGCATGATTATATGATACATGACATGATGTATTATTTTAAAAACTGACTAATACAATCTTATAACTTAATAAAAACGAAACAAACTTTCAAATCATATATTATTAATACATTGACAATAGTAACAATAATAATAACATAACTAAATATGTTTTAATATGAATTAATAGTTAAGTAAAAACAACTATTATGAAATAGATTTCTTATAACAGTTGTTTCTATGGCTTATTTAGTTAAATTATATATATATATATATATATATATATATATATATATATATATATATAAACTCATTGTGGAATAATTAAACTACTGATTCTAGTTACTATCATATGATTAGATTAGTAAAGTTTCTTAAACCTAACTAATTTATTATGTACAGGTTAATGTATTCAGAACTATATCACCATTTATTATATAATAGGTTGTGATACTATTCAAATCAAAATAAGTGAAGTGAATTTAGACGAATAACTTGATCACTGAAGATTATTACTGTAATCATTAAGCTAGTACATTGATGATATTCTACGAATATCACTAATACTGAATTAACTATTTCCATAATTGATTATTTTATTTAATTAATCCTTGTTCCACAAATCTCATGATACACTTTATCAGGGAACATAATATTTGTTGTTATTTTTGAAATTACCACTGAACTGGTATTAAGCATATAATCTTATATCACTTACTTCAGGTTGCTGATATGCACCAATAGAGCTTATCCTTAAAAAAATTTACATTTTTATTCATATTTAAAATAGTTGTTCAGTTGTTGAAGGGAATTAATAAGAATCTTTAAACATGACTATTATGTTCATTGACTTATCCGTGGGAATTATTTATAATCTAAAAAGAAATGATGATTCTAGTAAGAATCTAACATGTTTAAACTGATATAAGAGATAAAGAAGATACTATCCAGTCATTATATAGTAATCAACCTCTTTCAGGATTGAAACGTTAATATTAATTAATCAATGAACGTTAGCTATTTTATTGATTTCCGAGTTTTAGACATCAATTACGTTTTCTACATTAAATTACCCCCTCCGCTCAAATAATAGTACATTAAAACATATTGAATGAGAAGACAAAACAATTATTCTAGTGAGTCAGAAATCTCACCACATTGCAAAATCAATCTTTTATATACACACAATAAAAATTAAAACATTTAAAAACCACAATGATAAACGAACATGAAATTTCATAAATCTAATCAAGAATCCTCATTTCAATGAAATTTTCTTCTGTATCATAAATCTAATTAATCATGATCAGTTTAAAATCAACTTCATAAAACACTGTAAGGCACGTTTTTTTTTCTTTACTACTTAGTAAGTATATTATTTCGTGAGGCCCTTTATTTTGACGTCAATTAGTCCACACGATGTTGTAGAAGGGCTCACCACTTTACTAGCCCAGTATCTGACTACTGTAAGATCATTTCTGATCACTATTCAGATATAAATATCGTCATTCCTCGTATATGATTATCGACTTAGATCACGTTAGTGAATAACGGGGATAAAATAATCCAAATACGAGAATATATTTATTTCATATACTTATTGATTTGAACAGGTAATCGAGGAATGAAGCGAAGAGAAGAGAACGAAGCAAAATGACGCGCAGTGGAGAGGGCATGTGATCCAACTCCATTTAACCAAGTGTTAATCAAAATTTACAGTCACACAAAATTAAACTACACATATATGCGCTCATATAAAAATAGTGAAGATTGATAAGCGAATAATTAACAAGGTCAAAATGTAATTCAAATAGAATGAATAGATTGGCCTGTCCGAAAGCTAGAATACGGTACATGGACTTAACAGAATAACCGACATTACAATTAAACTGCGTAAATTGACAATCTTCTAATTTTACACTAAACAAGATTAATAATAATAATAAAGAAATCCATTTCAGGTTAGAATTGTTTCTTTTATCTCATTAAACGGTGAATTGATGCTTCATATCACTGTTTTTTTGTAAAAAAAATCCTTATTAAGTATATTTCATGTTGTCAGTACAACAAAAATATAGTTACATAACTAAAAATATTAATAAGTAATCATAAGGGAAATGAATTGCCGCAATAAAGTAATATAGTTTGCAATGTTTTCTAGTATAAAAATAGATATATCCGTTTAAAATTCATTAGTACTATGTATAATCTTGAAAAAAATTGTCAGAATTCTATCCTCATCATTCAGTAGGAGAAAACCAGGCAAACAATAAGATATTATCTTTAACCTGATATAGGTGAAGAATTATAATAAAATGTTACAAGTTACACAAGGAATGAAAACCAATAGTCTGTTCAACTGTAAAATTGTAATCAGTAAATTTTATAAGATGTATTATTGACTTCAATTAAAACATGAGCACTATGGTTTTTTGATGGATAAAGTAAATTAATAATCACTTTTAGAAAATGTTAAAGGCACTTAGTCCAAGGATTATGATCGATATAACTTACTTACATACGCCTGTTACTTCCAATGGACTATAGGCCACCAACCAGCATTCTCCAACTCACTGTGTCCTGGGTCTTCTTTTCTAGTTCCATCCAAATGTTGTTCATTCTTCTCATGTCTGTCTCCGTTTCTCAGTGTCAAGTGTTCTTCTTTCTTCCTCTTTTCCTTTGACCTTGAGGATTCAAAGTGAGGATTTGGCTTGTGACGCAGTTTGGTGCTTTCCTCAATGGGTGTGCTATCCATTTCCAGCGCTTCTTTCTGATTTCTTCCTCCGCTGAGATCTGGTTTATTCTCTCCCACAGTAAGTGGTCGTTGATAGTGTCTGGCCAACGGATCCGGAATATTTTGCGTAAACAACTGTTAATAAACACTTGCATCCTCTGGATGATGGCTTTCATAGTTCTCCAAGTTTCCGCTCCATACAGTAGAACTGTTTTTACATCTGTATTGAAAGTTCTTACAGTTGTTTCAAGCTCCAATTACTTTTCTACGAGATGAGGTCTCTAACCACATGCCTAACCCTCTTCCTTTATCCATGCCTGGGACCGGCAGTAACCGCAGGGCGGTTTCAGGCGGAGTTATCAATATCTCTTCTTCTTTGACGTGTAAAGTCTTGCAAGTGATGATTAAACCATTAGAATCGAAATAACAGTTCAAATCTCTCATTTCATTGAACTTAATAAAAGTGAGGACAGATATACTTATTAGTCTATTTCAAAAATAAATTGCAAATAAACTTTTATCGATCACTTCGTTAAAATTACGATAGAATGCCTATTGAAATTCATAACATTTGACGGTTACTAATCAATGATTACTTTAGTCTGGTAGACAAAGAGGCTAGATGATAGTTTTGTGACATACGGTTTATGTTCTACGATCCAATAAATATTTTAGTATATAACCAAACTCCTGAAAGTGTTTGGCAGTAATACTTTCTTACTTTTTTTTCCTAATTACATTTTAAAACGTTAGCATTAGCATAATAGAAATAATTTTCAAAGTGTTCATAAAAGATATTTATCTAGCAAGAAGTAGAAAATAATATGCCAACAATCGATGAGTTTTTATTTTATTCTCTGAATACCCTTAACAGCTAAAAATATACATATTTCTATCTTTAAAAAATACTACCAATATGGAAATATCTAGTTCTATATACATCATTGGAAGTGCACTGGTTAAAATGAACTAACAACATGAATATACAATTTACACATTGTTTTATATCGTTCAAATTTCCGTAAAACATAACAATACTCATTATCTTCATGATTTGTGAAGTTTTGGTATACCCATTGAACCAAAGTGTTTACTTTATGTATAACATTTCCCTTGGGTCATCTAATTTTCACGTTCAAAAACTTTAGGCCGTATTTTTATCAATAGTATATATATCATTACTTATGTAGGTCATAAAACGTTTGGTATCGGAAACATTAATGTTTGTGATTTATTGATTATTTCAGTTCAGTATAGCCTTGACTATGAAATGAAAAACTGATAAACTGGGATTGTGTTGCCATTTGCGTTAGGTGCTTATAAAAATATATTTCTTATCTTTTAGGTTTCTTCTCTGCACTCATCGTAAAGGTACGTTTAGAAACTAAGACAAAACTTCGAATTCATACAGCAAAATTTGTGTTTTTCGGCAATAAAACAAAGTCATAAATCTAATAAATTGTTTGGTAAAATGGAATTTAACAGTAGTAAATCATCGTTGACAAATTATTAAGTTTCAGCCCTAAATGTTTTAGTTGTTAGTGTTTTCACACACAAAAAATCCCATAACTTTGTAAATTTTGAAACTTGAACCAATAAAAAGAGACAATACTATAACTTGACGTTTACTTCAAGCTCACTCAAGTTACAAAAACGAACGATTATTTATACTTGTATAATAAGAGATGCAACTGAGAAAATTTTCAAAAAGTGTTTCATAACAGTTTATAAGTATGATTAGTTTGATATTCAAGGTTCAATCCACGAACTTAAAGATATTTCTCCAATGATATTGGATTTAGACCACTGTACCATGATCTAATCGGATAAATACTAAGCAACGTTGAACTTTCGGAGAGATCCTACCTTAAGTTATTGTTGATATTTTTAATGTATAAATATTTAGTATTTAAACTTCTGTATTTTGTATTTTCCTACTTACATTCTTTCCCATAATGAATAAACTGTTGTTATGAGTTGTACCTTTCTCAAATTATTGTTAACTCATTACAAACATACTACTCAGTCCTCCTCCGCTTGTACAGTCATTGTACTCATATTATAATTTCTTGATTCCGTCGATATGTGGTCGGGATTTTGTTTCATACTATTGTTTTATTGATACATACATTCGAACGGCATGATTAAAAGCTATCTGCTTTCTAATTTGCTCATTATTCTTAAATAAGAGATTGGCTTTCTATTCTGGTTATCGAATGAGCAAGGGTGAGGAATAATATTCTGGACAGTCATTTAATATTACTCTTGGCTATTATCCCACATTTGTTGTGTGGTTGGTTAGCTAAAGTTTATTGGTACTAGATAGATAGTCTAGATGAACTGATCATTACTTGGATTAGAATAATGCAACTACTCTCATGTCCTATGATCCAATCTTACAGGCCTTAAGTAAACTAAACAGAAAAATCCTGTTTACTTTTACCATCACAGGATTCATACTTCTATTTTCGGCCAGTTAATGTTATTGCATGACCATTATCCTATTTCATCAATAATATTTATCTCATGAATCTAAAATATCATTGATCTTAGCTTCTTACAACTGTCATGTGCTCCCTAGTTTCAATACTTATTTTATTGCAGTGATTTCTTAATTGATATAAACTTTGAACTTTTGTGTAATCATTACATCCTAATAATTAACTTTGAATAATTAAAAGCTTTTCGTTGTAAGATTAAATAGGACTAACAGTTCAAAATAATTAGTAAAAACTAAAAGAAAAGATAGTTTAGGAATAATTTCATGAAATAAAAATGAAGATTTTAATCCATTTTATTAAAATGATACTTTGGTTACTAACCTACAAGATGAAAAACATATTGATTACACATAATAATAATAGTAATATTAATAATAATAATAGTTACCAAGCTCTACAGTCACGAAATTCAGTTAAGAGGATTCTTTCCAAAGAATTTGTTACTAACCAATGCAATTATCTATGTATAAATGAAATTGTAAAGTCCCGCAAAGGACGAAACGGCCGTCCAGTGCTTTCAGGTTTTCAATGGTGGTTTTATATCGATCGATCCATGATATCAATCAAAAACTTAACAATCTCCACAACCCCTTGATGAAAAAAAGATTAGTTAATTGAATAAAAATATCCTCTCAATATATATTATGATACAATAGAAAAGCCTTAACACTTTTATGTTGTGAATAATAATAATAATAATAATGTAAGTTCTACAGAATCTGTGTATACCAAGAAGGCAAGTAAAATTAATAAGTTGACATTGTATTACAGTGAAAATGGATCAATTCAACTAATATAGTTTCATCAAAATAATTAGTAGTATTGAATTGGTTAAATGATATTATATCAGAAACAATTATGAGTATGCTAGAAATAATTATAAGGAAGGAGATAGTTTGAAATACCAAGTTAATGGAACAAACATGATGATACGAACAATGAGATTTACGAAAAATGGGATTTACGAAGATTTCATTTCATGAGTGGTAAAACATTAAATAAATTTTTTTCTTAGAACGACTCGACAGGAACTAACGAAGTTTAATGGATTTTTATGTGGAAAAAAAAAACAAAACAAATTCATATATTTTTGATTTAAAGTATACTAATGTGGTGAATGAAGTCTTGGTGAGTAAGAGAAAATTATTGTTGAATGCAAAACGACAGAGTGCCTTCATATATTATGAAAATCATACATTAACTACATTATTTGCAGATAGTCCTTCAGCTCCCTTGTACGTGCTTCATGATTCTTCCAATCCTGTTTTTATTACAATTACTCTCTATTTCAGACACTATACTTTTGATTGCTGCCATATACTACTTATATCTGTCAGCATAGATAACATACATTACTCCTAGAGTAAACAAGAAACTGTGAGTGTCCAGTGAATCAGCTAAAAAGAATGGCAAGTGAGTCATTGTGGGATGATCCATGTTACATTTCCGCATTAGTATTGCAAAACTACTGTTAAATGAATATATTGTGTAATCTATAAGATGAGTGAAAATGCAAATTTGTGGTAGAATTACGATATATCATCATGGATATATATGAGGCCAGATGGCAATCGACAGTAAGCCTACAATCTGTTTATCATGTTTTTTATAATTCTATTAGCATTCGTTGAAAATGTAAGTTACTCATTGGTATTCTCTGTGAATATAGGTCTCATAAAGATTTAATATTTTTTCTGAACACATAAATATCATATGTTGAAAGATTTCCTTGACTAAATCTAAATTGTAATAGTATAATAATAATTATTATTATCATAATTTCAGCTGTCTGAATGGATTCAGGAAGCTGTTAGTCAAATGAACATCTACATTCAGCTAAACAAAATCATAGTTGTTTAGCCAGTTAGATCAATGATTTAATGATTCAATTCCTCATCTATATGTTATGATTAAATTGTAACACACATATAACACATGAATAAATGACTATTATCTTTCACATTAATCTCAAAATAAAAATAAAATTATTTAGTATTGTAAAACATTCAACTCACCCAAAATTTAACTTCGTTTCCTACTCATTAAACTTTCTTCTTTCATCTTTGAACTTCAAACGATGCACATAAGTTTCCTTTTTTTGACATATCAATGCGATTTGAAAGGTCGTTAACTTACTGACATCAAAACCATTCATAAACTTTTAGTGTTTCCTGCATATCTCAGTTTATCAATCGATCAACTTATAAATGACCTGAAGCAGAGTGGTTGTAAAACGATTGATGTAATAGGAACAATAAATGAAGAGTTTAGGATTAAGTCAACTTGTAAACAATATCCTAAGAGGAAAGGGTATGGGATGGTAAAATAATACAATGGATTAGATTAAAAAAGAACTCGAAACGGTATGTCTATATGAAACATTTTATCCACATTGTGTAATACTCATTTGAACAGCGGATGAAATCCTTTTATTCACTTCAAACAATCTATAAATTTATATATTACTTACTTACGCCTGTTACTCCCAATGGAGCATAGGCCGCCGACCAGCATTCTCAAACCCACTCTGTCCTGGGCCTTCTTTTCTAGTTCCATCCAATTCTTGTTCATTTTTCTCATATCTATCTCCATTTCCCGGCGTAATGTATTCTTTGGTCTTCCTCTCCTCCTTCGACCTTGAGGATTCCATATGAGGGCTTGTCTTGTGACGCAGTTCGGTTCTTTCCTCAATGTGTGTCCTATCCACTTCCAGCGTTTCTTCCTGATTTCTTCCTCCACTGGGATCTGATTTGTTCTCTCCCACAGTAGGTTGTTGCTAATAGTGTCCGGCCAACGGATCTGAAGTATTTTGCGCAGACAACTGTTAATAAACACCTGTATCTTTTGGACGATGGATTTCGTAGTTTTCCAGGTTTCCGCCCCATACAGTAGAACTGTCTTGACATTTGTATTGAAAATTCTGACTTTGGTGTTGGTTGCCAATTGTTTTGAGTTTCAGATATTCTTCAGTTGTAAATATGCTGCTCTTGCTTTGCCAATCCGTGCCTTCACATCTGCATCAGATCCACCGTGTTCATCGATGATACTGCCCAAATATGTAAAGGTTTTTACATCTTCCAAATCTTCTCCGTCAATTGTGATTGGATTGGTGCATGCTGTGTTATATCGGAAAATCTTGCTTTTCATTTTGTGTATATTGAGACCTATTGCTGCTGAGGCTGCAGCTACACTGGTTGTCTTCTCCTGCATTTGTTGTTGCGTATGAGATAGAAGAGCCAGATCATCTGCGAAGTCCATGTCATCCAACTGCATCCTAGATGTCCACTGTATCCCGTGCTTCCGTTCAGATGTTGACGTCTTCATGATCTAGTCGATCACCAGGAGAAAGAGAAAGGGTGAGAGTAAGCAACCTTGCCTGACAGCGGTCTTTACTTCGAACGACTTTGTCAACTGTCCTCCATGAACGATTTTGCAGTTTAATCCATCGTAGGAATTCCGTATGATATTGACTATCTTCTGAGGAACGCCGTAGTGTCGAAGAAACTTCCATAGGGTTGTTCTGTCCACGCTATCAAATCCTTTTTCGTAGTCAATGAAGTTGATATAGAGTGATGAATTCCATTCAATTGATTGTTCCACAATGATCCGTAGAGTTGCGATTCGGTCTTTGCACGATCTATCCTTACGGAATCCTGCCTGTTGGTCGCGAAGTTGTGCGTCTACGGAGTCCTTCATCCTGTTTAACAATACCCTGTTGTAGACTTTTCCTGGTATTGAAAGAAGAGTGATTCCCCTGTAGTTTTCACAGTTGCTGAGATCGCCTTTCTTTGGTATTTTGACAAGAAGTCCTTCTTTCCAGTTTTTGGTACCTGTTCCTCATCCCAGATCTTTCTAAAGAGAGTTTGGAGTATCCTTGCAGTTGCCGCTACGTCTACTTTCAGTGCCTCTGCTGGAATGCTGTCTAGTCCTGCTGCTTTGCCACTCTTGATTTGTCTGATAGCCATGCTGATTTCTTCAATTGTCGGTGCGCCAACATCAATTGGGAGGTCCGTGAGTGCTGCCTCGATGTTGGGTGGGTTCAGTGGGGCTGGTCGATTCAAGAGTTCTTTGAAGTGTTCTACCCACCTGTTTCGTTGTTCTTCAATGTTGGTGATCACTTTGCCTTCCTTGCTTTTCACTGGTCGTTCTGGTTTACGGTGATTTCCAGAGAGTTTCTTTGTTGTTTCATACAGTTGTCTCATGTTTCCTTCTCTGGCAGCCTTTTCCGCCGTCATTGCTAAATCTTCCACATATTTACGTTTGTCGGTTCTGATGCTCCTCTTCACTTGCTTGTTTACTTCTGCATATTCAGCCTGTGCCTTGGCTTCTTCTGCTCTTGTTCGACTGGTATTGATTGCTGCCTTCTTGTTCCTCCTTTCTTGAATCTTATCTAGTGTATCGATAGTGATCCAATCCTTGTGGTGGTGCTTCTTTTGGCCCAGAACCTCATGACATGTTGAAGTGATTGCCTCTTTTATCTCTTTCCAGTTGCTCTCCATAGTAATTTCTTCTCCATTGAGTAGATCATGAAAGGCCTGGAACTTATTGCTGAGGGTTATCTTGAATTTATTGAGTTTGTCATTATCCCGAAGAAGAACCGTATTAAATTTTTGTGATATTGTCCTCCCCGTTGTCCAGAGCCTCTTGAGTTTCAATTTCATCTTGGCGACCAGCAAGTGATGATCTGATGCTATATCAGCCCCTCTCTTGGTTCTCACGTCCTCCATCGTCCTCCTGAACTTTTTGTTGGTGCAGATATGGTCGATTTGGTTCTGTGTGATGTGATCCGGTGAAGTCCATGTGGTTTTGTGTATGCGTTTATGTGGGAATATAGTCCCGCCTATGACCAGTTTATTGAAGGCACATAGATTTGCAAATCTCTCACCATTTTCGTTCCTTTCTCCCAGTCCGTGTCGTCCCATGATCTCTTCATATCCGGTGTTGTCAATTCCAACCTTGGCATTTAGGTCTCCCATCAGAATAGTCAGGTCCTTTGTTGGGCACTTCTCGACGATTGACTGCAGCCTATCGTAGAATTGATCTTTAGCGTCTTCATTGTCGTCATTGGTAGGCGCGTAGCATTGGATGACGTTCATTGTAATGCCCGTTTTCTTTGTTTTGAAGGAGGCTTTGATTATCCTTGGTCCATGAGATTCCCATCCTATAAGTGCATTTTGTGCTTGTTTGGACAGCATCAATGCAACTCCTTGTGTATGTGGAGCATTTTCTTGTTCATGTCCGGAGTATAACAGCAGCTCCCCTGAAGCTAGTCGTTGTTGTCCAACTTGCATCCAATGTGTTTCACTGATCCCAAACACCTCTAAATTGTATCTCCTCGTTTCTGCAGCAATTTGGAAAACTCTCCTAGTCTCCCACATTGTGCGAGCATTCGATGTACCTAAATAAATGGTTTCTCTGGTTGTCAGAAGGGGCATCAGCCTCGTGACTTCCGAAGAAACTCGGCTTTCAGCATGAGGCGTCATAATTCTTCTAAACGAAGACCTTCTGAATCCAAGGGCAGAGTTTAAATGGTTTATTTATATATACAACTACCATTTATATTGGCCGATAATTATATATTTGTTAACTCTGTATAACAGAGTGATATTGTGAGAAGAGAAGGTGAATTAATGTAAACTTCATTCTTATATTATCTAGGTAATTGATGTGATGGCTTGGTCGACTAGTCTCTGATGATTGACCACTGTTTAAATCTCAGTTCTTCTTCAATCACTCAAGCTGTTCATATATTTTGTGTTACTCTAGTTTTCACTGAACTGACTCATTCGTTATTTTTATGACACCTTGTTAGCTCAAGTAACTTAAATATCTTCACTCATTTGACGAATAATCTTCTCCTTGAAAGATATTTGTAATTTTTCAAGTTTCGTATGCTTCATCAAAGTCACAATTCGTTTCTATTTCCCTTTCTGTTTTCTTCAATTTGTTCTTCTTAGCCTTCTGTTGCCATACCTTCCACTTCTGATTGGTGTTACATACTACTTATGTCTGTCGACATAAGTAGCATACACCATAGTACCATTAATAAGTCGAAAAAAGTGTTGATTCCTACTAATTTTTTGTGTATATCACCTGTTATTATTGCACTATTTATTAAATACTTTTCGTATGGAACGAAATCTATATTTCGCATTTGTTACCTAATTTCATATTTCTCTTCTTTATTTCATGATCTACCGAATACGAATTATAGAATAACTCTTATTTATTTGAATAATTTCACAATAAACACCAACATACAATAACCTAATACATTAATGACCAGTTTATATGAAATATAAATCGGCCAATAACTGTGATGTAATTTTTCATATTCACTCTTTTGTACATTATTCGATTTCGCTTTTGTTAAGTTTATCAATTTTCCAGATATTTTACATTTTATTTCTTTACTTCACATTTAAAATTCTCATTTTGTTTTTCTCTTTAATACCACAATAATTTTTATGTAAGAATTTACTTTTGTACTAGTTTTCTGTTTATTTTGTTTAAAACTTCGTTTTATTCAAATAAAAGACGTGAAATACAGTCAGTTTATTTTATTCTACAAAGCCATCGTTATTTGTTAGCTGTTTTTTTGGGGGGGAGTGAGGTGAGGGATTAAGGAAATAAGGGACTTATGAAACAAATTATCTGTCTCTTTACTCAAACGATAAAGTCGCCAAAATTAATTGAGTTGTTTTACTGAAGTTACGTTTTAAATGTTGAATACTTTCAATTCAACTCATCTTATTACTACTCTTGTTAGTTTTTTTAGATAATTTTGCAAGCTTAAATGCTGGAGAATTTTCTAAGACCATCCAGATGACATTCACTTGTATTCTAATGACATCTATATATTCTAAACAACTTTTGACATAATTTTTGCATTATTTAATGTACTATTGAAGGGTAGTCTTAATGCCAATACATACATCTTTCCATTCATTGGTGAGTATTTGTTATGTGGATGAAAAACAATAAACAGCTTCTAGAAAGCTAAATTTAAACAAACTTTGTCTTCATATAATCAAAATTGAATCTTGAATACCATCTATGGGATAAATTAAACCCCCTCTAATAATTAGTCTTCATATTATATTTAAAAAGTTAATAACCAACAGACTGACCTGAAAAATCTTATAAGACCTAGTATATCAGTTCACTATAAGACTGAGTAATTACAGTCAAAATTATTTTGTTCATAATGGGAGTGGCCTTAATCCATAATTATACGTTTATCCCTTAACTAGAATCAGATGCATAGTCAATGTTCATGAAATTCCTGATTGTTTAAGCATGAGAACACAAGATAAGATAGATGGAGACGAAAATTAAGTTTATTGACAAGGAAATAGATAATCATTTTATTCTTTCGGGACAACCATAGGTTTTGATTACATTGGTATAAATATACTTTTTCTTTAGCTTCTAAGTGTTACTTCTTTTGATTGTCATCAAGTTTGAAATCCCAGTTAGAAGTTAATTTTTATTGAACGAGATTTAGATCTTAAGAAATTTCTTTCTAAAAATCAACTTTTCAATGATATAATCAGTGTAGCTAACATGAAAGCACTCATAAAAGCACTACATTTGTATTGCAATGAAAAAGATCTAAATTCACTTGAAACTTGAAATTTTCTGTACTGACGCTACATAATATATTCTGAAAATAATAATCACACAATTCGTGCCAGTTGTTCGATCTTCTAAACTAAAAAAAACTACAGTCAATTAAGGAATCTGCTTGTAAATGAGTGAAGTATGAGATAGCTGAAAAGAAGGCTTTCTTCGTACATCTTCGATTCAAAGAAGATAGAACTGTTGAATTCATAAAGCAATGAATAAATGCCAAATTAAAGCCTATTTATCCCACATCAAAGCATGTTATCTCTTGTGAAGTGAACAGCTTTCCAGAATCAAAAATTCGACAAATCCTTTTTTTAGTACCTTTAATTGCGTTTATCAATCGAAACGTACTTATCGAAGCACCAAATTTAATCGATGATCGTTATGTAATCGACATTTGCCAGTTCTTTAAAACAATTAATATAGAAAATGAAACCTGAATTCTTTACTGTTCCCTGAAGTAGTAGCCATTGGAGTAGTTCAAACCGGATTTATGTATTCAGATAGAGAAAGTCTCTAATTTATCACTTTCATAGTCAACCTATATTTTTGATTAAATTGTCCTCAATTATTATTTGTATTTTATCATCCGATCTTTGTTTAGACCACCGTTGCTTCATCCATCATCTGTGATTTTCATTTACCCGATTCTTAAACGAATACAGACTATTTAAGTCTTTTAAAATTATCAAGTAATACATTTAAGTAATTCTCAAATTCCCAAAAATTACGGCCTCACCTCCTATTAGCTTTCTATATCTGTCTTTAAATGATGTATACCTACTGATTCTCATATATTCATATAATGTCGTCATATATCAGTACAGATGAGTCTGTAACCAAATGATGAGTATTCACTAAGTGAATTCAAGCTCAAAGTTTTGTAACCATTGTAGTTCTTGTTTTATTTCAAACTCATAAAAAAATGTCCATTTAATTTTTTTTCAAGTAAAACTAATGAGCCATTTCTGGTGAAAATCTACTACTATTACACACAACTGAAAAAGAGCTTCTCAATAAACAATCCTGAAGTTACATTATTTTTTCTTCTAAATCTCAATCAATAGGTGAGGTATTTTTTCAAGTAGTTTCTTTCTTACTAGTGGATAACTTAAAAATAGGAAATGGTCAATTGAGTATTGATTGAAATGTTAAATGATCCTATATGTTTTAGACATCAAGATATCTCAGGTGGATCAAGTTCAACAAAGTTCAAGGTTATTGCATATTTTTGCCATTAAAAGATAAGAACATCAATGTTTTTTTATGTGTTATGATGATAGCAATTAAAGAGACTAGAAAAAAATAATTAATTTAAATAAAAGACAAATAAAATTGAATAAAGATAAGTTATATAGAGTTAAAAGTACCCATAAACTCATTTAAATTCATTCATTTGAATTATTTCATTTAAATAATGTATAAATGAAATTTGAACTCCCATAGTTTATTCAATGTTCAATTATTAATTCTATAGAAATTCGATTATTGAAATACTTAAGTGAAATAAATATACTTTTGTTGTTGTTGTTGTTAAGACTTATTACTAAACTTGAATTATTCATTTCTTCATATCAATATTATATAATTTAAAGCATTGCTCATAGACTATAATTAGGATGTATATAGTTAACTGTTCATAAAGTATTCATAGTGATTAAAAGTATACACTGATATTGACCGATATTATGTTTTTTAATGTAATAAAATAATAATTTGTTTCAAATCACAATTCATAGACTTACAAACAGTCTGGCGACCTACTTGAATATCTAGGCTACCTGTTCCTGCTATCTGGATATTTCAACAAGTTATCTGTTTTCTTGTTTGTTTTAACACATCAATATTTCCTATTAGTCATATAACCTATTCAGCTGCGTTTGTGAAAAGTTTACAACATTTCGCTGTACAAGTTACAAAAGAGCCCAATCAGAGACATCATGGTTGCTGGTAATATGCATCGAGAAGAATATACATTAATCAGAAGTCGATTCCTGAACTGCTAACATCTAACTAGTGATCACCCAATATTTATCACAAAGTTCGATCAAGAAATAAGGAAAGGGAACTTTTCAAAACATTCTGTGCTGAGAATTCTATACTGTAACAAGAATATAATATCGAATAAAGCCGCTAATATTGATATTTTTAAAATTAGATTCAATACCACCTGAAATTCATTAGTGAAATTTTTCTCTAATTATGATGTTCGAACCCACGTCACTTAAATTTAGTTACCAAGTTGAATCTTTTTTTCTATCAATCAAATAGGAAAAAAAAGCATTTCCATTAAACATATTAGTAATTAGTCATATTTGTTGTTTCTTTGTATGTAATTACTCATTCAATAAAGGACATCACATTCATAAAGTATATTTCTGTGAATAGTTATAATATTAATGCATATTTAATCAGTTAACATGAGTTCATGATGAGAATCCCCTTCAAATTATAATCATTTAACATACTTAAGATCACATTCAAATAATTAAGAAAATATAATAGATCATATGAAACATTAAACATGAAATATTGAAACATTCTTAATGAAAAGTGACTGGATATTATGATAGAAACTCATTAATTCATTTTTGAATACACCAAATAAAGCCAATTAATTCCTTTAATATTGGGATCTAAAATGTTAACTTCAGTTATTTGCTGAACTGATGATAGAATTTATGATTTATATGTTATATTTATAATAATCTACCATTTAACGTGTTCCGATAATATAACCTGCAGACTCTGCAATAATAAGTTACAACATACATAATAGGAAAATCAAGATACTAAAATACAACACGAAAGATACCAACCCAATCTCACTTGATGGCGAAACTCTGGGACAGGTAGAAACTTTTACCTACCCGGTCATCATCATCGATGAACGTGGAGGATCTGATGCAGACTTGAAGGCAAGCATTGGCAAAGTAACGACAACATTCCTACAGTTGAATAACACATGGAGCTCAAAACAATTGTCAACCAATATCAAAGTCGAAATCTTCAATACGAATGCCGAGACAGTCCTACTGTACGGAGCTGAAACTTCTAGAACTACAGCAACCATAATCAAAAAAGTTACAAGTATATATAAACTATTATCCGCTTAAGATACTCAATGTCCGTTGACCGGATACCATTGCGGAAACTACCAAACTGCATCACGAGGCAAGCGGTTACTTGAAATCCTGAAGGGAAGCGTAACAGAGTAAGAAAAAGGAGCACATTGCGTCGCGAATTTGAAGCACGAATGAAAAATATGAGTAGCAACTGGAAAAAACTGGGAGGTACTGCCCAGGACAGAGTTAGATGGAAATGCCGTGGGGCGATCAATCCTCCTCTACGAGTGGTAACAAGGGTAAGTAAGTAATCAAGATAATATAACTTATTTACAACGAGTAATACAATTTTAAGCAATAGGTACATAAAAATTTATTATATAGATCATTTTAAGCATCTGCCATGTTAGAATAAAATTTGTAAACATGGTAATTGACAGTTTAGACAAGTGAATAACAATAAATTGTAAATATCTATCATTGATCGAAGTCACAATATTTAAGATAAATTCATGATTAATAACATATCCATGACATGAAACATCTCTTTTTTATGGTAACTGTACAGACGTAAACAATAAACTTAATGTTTTGTTTTCATTATCTCAAATAACTAGACCAATATAAAGTATTCAACATGACAAGTAAATGTTTTGTGTTCATTGATATGAAATAGTTTTGATATGAAGAAAAATATAGTTGTCTAGTTTACCTATCTGCTAATGCATACATTGTTTTACATTTCCAGTAAACAAAGTAACAAATTTCATATAAAATATAAATAAGTACTAATTTAATTTCTTGGATTCTTTTTAGGGTTATAAGCGATTCAATCAGGTAAACATACGGAATTCTATGTTGTTTTTTAGAGATGTAAGGAACATACTATTTTGTGGAATGAGATAACCATAAACATTTCAAAACTAATTTTCCATAGATTCAACAGTGGGTTTCACTTGGAAGTACATTGATAAATAGGAAATGATTGTCTATTGTTTGTTTTAAGCCCTAATATATATATATATATATATATATATATATATATATATATATATATATATATATATCATATGAGACAAGACCACACAAGGTAATCTCTAATAGGTTTCGTTGCTAAATCTGATAAAAATAATCAATTTTATGAATATAGTTATTAACCTACCTGAATAATCTCATTAAATAGCAGTAAAAAGTTGTGATCTAATCTTTGTTAATTCGATCCACGAACCATGGTTAATATCTGAATTGAAAATCAATTAGTAAAAAGGTAATAGGATATCAGTCAATTTAACTGATGAAGTAATCAGCTGTTTGATAATGTATAAAATTTGATAAATGAATCCAGATATTTCACTGTTTTGTTTTCAGGATCCATCTGGGCTGATTTCATCTAGAAACGATGTATGTTGAAGTTGGACAAATAGTTACACAATAGATTTCTCCACTCTGTGAATAATATCAACCATGATTGTTAGCATATTTTTATTATGTATTAACTTATAACCTTCATTATGATCATTATTAAAATGTCATTCTCGACTGATAACTTCTTCAGTAACGTTTTCAGTCTTATGGTATATATTACATGTATTGGCTGACATCTACCCTGTCTTAGTGCTAGTCTTTCAAAATTCGCTAATATTATTTAGGTATGCGTACTTTAGGATCACTGTTTTACTCTCATTTGTGTTGTGATTATGTTTTTCTGCATGTAACAAGACCAAATAAACGTCATCATTATTGTATTATAACTACCTTAACTTTATTACATGTTTGAGTACTTCACCTACTAGTCTGAAAAATATAATGCGATTAACGAAAATCGCAGGTGATTTTATCAACTTCTCAAAACAGAATAAAAAATCCCAAACACTAATACCAACAATACAATAGTTATGTTCTGTTTAACTTAATAACTTCGAATGATACATAATATAGATTCCCTGATTATAAGATTTGTTTACAATACAAATAATAGTCTGACTAAAATTATATTCTTTAATTACTATGCAGTTTGACCATGTAGTAGGTATGTATAGTATCACCATACTACTCAAATTTTAGTAAGTTTTATGGGACATAGTTAGCCTTGATTTTACCAAACAATTTATAATAAAAAATTTGAGTGAATACCATACATACCTTCATAGTACGTTCAAAAAAGGTAAATGCTCATGTCAAACAAGGACTTTGTCCTAATTATCTACAATTGTTAAGACGTATCATCATAATTAAAATGTATTATAGAATTCATTATTGTGGTTTATGATATTTATACAAACTAAAAAAGTTTGTTACTGGTTTATTAAAAAAAACTTATTTTCTTTAATCTATTCGTTAATATGGTCAAAAAATTTAAAGAAACAAAAGTTATTTATTTTTATACAAATTTTCGTCAATATTAGAACAATTAGTTTGACAAAAATTGGGCTCCGAGTATACAGAAAACATGATATGTAAAAATTGTATTTGAAAAGATCTTTGATAGTAGAGAAGATTTGTAGCTCAAGTAGATAATTTTGATGGAGTTTTGTTCTCTGAACTGGAGGGTTTGGTTGTGGGGCTTTCATTACTTCTACCAGAAGTTTGTGTTGATGATGTCGTTCAGAAGAACGATGAAAGCTTCACGATCAAACCATCCAGCTCAGAGAATAAAACTCCATCAAAATAATTTCAATGATTGAAATTCCAACGTTTTATCTAGTAAATTTGTCTGGACTTCTTCAGAGTAATAATTAAAATTAACATAATTTTCATATTTATTCTTAGTTTATCAAGAAACAGTACATTTTTAACGAATTTTTAACATTACTTAATACTTAAAAAGTAGTCACTATTTTTAACTTGTATCAACTAGATTTTTTCGTTTTTTTTATTTATAAATTTTCAGGCAAAAAAAGTTTTGTGTAAGATTAATGGATAAAATAATTTTCAGACAAAAAAGCTAATCGATGATGTTTTTTTTCGTTTTTCAACTTCAATACCTTTAAACTATTTAATGAATTTATTTTCAGGACATCTACGCTTATCTAGATTTATCTAAATTTTAGTTTAATTCAAACCACATGCATTTAGAAATTTAATTAAATATTTATTATCAGAATGGGGTTTTGTGGAGATTGTAGTAATTTAATAATTGAATTTATGAGTCAACTAAAGCTAAACT
Organism: Schistosoma spindalis; assembly: GCA_946903255.1. Classification (NCBI taxonomy): domain Eukaryota; kingdom Metazoa; phylum Platyhelminthes; class Trematoda; order Strigeidida; family Schistosomatidae; genus Schistosoma; species Schistosoma spindalis. The sequence continues at coordinate 73,501,724 of OX336420.1, read as the reverse complement.
ACCATGAAAAACCTGAAATCACTGGACCGTTGAATGTTGGCTCAGTTGTATAGAGGTTAAGCACTTGCGTGCGACACCGAAGATCCTAGGTTCCAATCAGGCGAGCGCAATCTTGGATGCGCACTTCTGAGAATTTACATACTAGAACGAAATGGTCGTCCAGTGCTTTCAGGTTTTTTATGGTAGTCTAGCTTTAATTGACTCATGAATTCAACCATTAATCATTTATTGATGATTGCAGTGTTAGTTTTTTATGAATTCACGGCGAGGTCATAATTTATGAACAAACCAATCAAATATAAGATGAGTCCTGGATTTTGGCTTAAATTTCATCCATTTATTTGGCTAAACAACGTTTCGGCGTTTTGGCTGATATCAGTTCTTGATGAAAACCGTAAATTTAGTTCTTAACCTTAACCATCAACTGTAATTTATAATTATAATTCCTCATACTGGTTTATAACCTTCATTTAGTTCAAGTTAGTAGGTGAACATTCTCAAGGTCACTTCAGCGTCTCTCAAAGGTCGTCCATAAATTATAATCTCACTGAATTTACCAAGATTGTATTTATGTTCTATTAACTAAATTACAAGAAAAGTTTTGAGTGCCATCTTCTTAGTCACCTGACTTCTCGATCATTCTACTTATTAGTTATCATCATTGGGCATGGATTCAGTAAAATATCGATAACTGTTTTTTGATTTCAGCATATTTGCTTATTAGTTAATATATAATAACTAGACTGTAATAACGTTTGGTAATTTCGAAATTATAATTTTTAAACTGGAAGTAGTAGGGTTTATTTATAATTTTCTATTCTAGAAAAAACTTGCTACTCAAATATCTAGATATATCATTAATAACTAAATATTAAATATGTACGAAGGGCACTATGACCAGATACCAATACTCCAATTTTCTGATAACTCTATTCTGCGGTATATTTTAAGCGTAAACTTTAGACAGAGATTTAGTCAAGGCGTAGTTACCAGATAACGAATGCTTCCGAATTATGGTAAATAAATCAATTATTCAATTACCTGGCAAAATATATCCCACAAGTATTTCTAATATCATTAACAAGTATCTCTTAGTTCAGATCCAAGAATTTTCCCTCCCAGGATTTGTCAGTGGATTCTTTCGTCTTTTTTAAGTTCTAAAATCATCCAACTTTCTGTTTCATTTATATTTACATTTGTTATATGACAACAGTATAGAAATTTTTGGATAGCTTCAGATAAAGATCGATATTATCATTCGATTATTCTGTAAAACGATCATTTAGAAAAGATATACATTACAAAGTAAACTAAAATAAACGATTGTAGCAAAGTGACTAATAGTTATGTCATGATTCCCGAGAAATACCGCATATAACTGATACATTTGTCATATACACTACACCTAATTATGTTTTTTGTTGGTCAACAAAATGACCGGTATGACAAAACAATAACATGAAATTCGTTTATACAACTTTCAGTCTCATCCTATTTAGAATACTAATTTAATGATTTTTGAAGTGAAAGTAAATTTGAAGAACTTGTAAATGGTGATAACAAAAGAATATAGACTGGTTGTTTAGTCACAGTTAGTGAATTATTAGAAGTATATTGTCAGGATTTGTTGTTGATAAGAATATCGAATATCATAGAGTTACCTACCGAATACATCAAATAGTTATCGTTCTATGCTGTAAATTAACTAAGATTAAAGTTTTATTTCATTAAATCACAACTTAGTGATATGGATGTAATATACTCACTGGGAGACCTAAGGTTCCTGGGTTCCACCTCTGTTGTAATATTTGATGAGCAGTAGTGAAAAGTCTCCAACTGGGACATAACGGCAGTTCAGTGTCCTATATTCTCCGACGATTAATTACCTTATATCAGTCTCTAGTTTAAATTATCTTTAAATTAGTAAATACCTTACCAACGTTAGTGCATATAAATTATCAAAAGGATTGTTTGCTGAATTGTGATAGTTTATTATAATTCTAAGTGATTATAACTTGTAGGTCTATTATGTGCTATTCGGACAGACGAAGTAATGGAATCCGATAAAGAATAAAATGGCATTTCGTACAACTTTTACTCTTGAGAATTTTTTATATCACGTTAAGAACAAATTTTGTGGAATAAAATGAATTTTATCCACACTTCAGTCGGTCAGTCAATCAGTTACAACCTAGGACCAGGCACATATATGCATCGGTCCAAGTTGCCACGCCTCATCAGTACATGATCAACACCAAATTCATACAAGTAGTTATTTCAATAATAGTAACATATAAAAAAATCGCATGTAAGGATATAATACAGGAAGAAAGAATTAGCTCGTAGAAAGAAATGTATAAACTAATTTTAATCTCACGGTTTAAGGGAAGACAAAAACTGTATACACCTACATCACTGTGCTCGATTCTGAGCCATTTCACCCAGAGTCTCCAACAATTGGTTACGACAGTCACGCGGATCCCACCCAAGTATTCTGCATCTATCAACATGACGCCGACCAGAAGTTAGTGACTCCGACCACTGATGCCACGTTTTGGTTTGGCCGCCCCTAACTTTCTTTCAACCGTCTCCAACACTAGTCATCATTGCACGCCGTGATAAATGGTGTTCAGTTATACGTAACACACACGCACTTCAATTTATAATGAAGTCAATAGATGTTATTTTAATAATGGAAAGTTTGATGGAAATATCACACAGCTTTATATTTCATAAAGCTTAAAAATTCGATTACTACTAGGCATATGTTGTAGACCTAGATCATACAAATACATTTATTTTTTTAAAAAAATACAGGATTATTTAAATTATACGTTGATCATAAAATTTTTTTAAAAAAAGGATTTGAAACCTTAAAATATTCAAAATCAAGCTACAATTTTCTCTACCTCTTCTAATTACATTAGAGATGGTAATTTTCTTTCAGTTAGATAAGTTAATATGTAGTTTATTGTATAGCCATATATATATGTTGATTATATCTATGTTTAACGGCTTTGTAATATAAGTTGTATTTAAATTAACTAATAATAATTTTCAAAGTGATTATCACGTTTATCTTCTTATGTCAAGTAAACCACATCCATAAAGTACCTTGAGTCTTTGAAGTTATTTATCTTTTATTCAGATCTTTTAATTGTTTTACTATTCATGTCTACTTCAAAGAAATCAAAATAATGATATCCTTTATAAAAAAATTTTTATTTTAACACTATTATGTATCAACTAAGGGCTATCAACATCAACTCATCTTGTAATTATATCTATCTTATAGAGACTAGTGTCTTCTCTGAAACTGGATCCCTGTAATGAATGTTCAATCTCTACATAGTTATTCAGCAGTTGATTAGATTACTTATACCTCTCACTTTTTAATATGCTATAACTTCATAATGAAGATCGTACTATTTTCATGGTTAAATTTTTCAGGACTAATTGCTGTTTTTTACCGATATATGCTATCCTTAGTGGAAATAGATAGGCCGATATTGCTAGAATCAAAACTGAATTCAAATATCACCACTTGAGCGTATTTGGAAACAACTATGATTATGCAGTAGACTTCACACCTCTGAATCAACTCAGTGATCTTCAGATTAAGCTCTTGTTTCTAAGACCGAATGTCCTCGATTCGACCCCCAGTGGGTTTGTGAGTGCTAATTACTGAAGAGTTCTATACTAAGTCAAAAAAGCAGTCCAGGGTTTTCCTGCCTTCAATCGTTGTCTAACTGCTGTTAGTTCATGTTGTAATCTTGTTGGAATGATCCAGAAAAGTTCTCGCAAAAGACACACAAGGATCAGGAAACCTTAAGAAGCATTTCATCCAATCAGCGTTCACTTGGAGTTTAGCCAGAAACATCAAGGATGTGAAAACGTCACATGTAGAGATTCCGATTGGTTGATTGTTATACCGCTACTATGTTTAGTAGCATTCCAGAATCTTCGAGCTACCCAAGGACATTCAGAATATTATAAAACCCTATGTTTTCTGTATTAAAATGAACCTTGGAGTAAAATACTTTTTGCATACTTTACGCCTTCTCTTTGGTGTTCAGGTCGCTGTATAGTTCTAGCTTGGTGGTTTCAGAATAGCTTAGGTAATCGAGTATAGCGTTCGAATCGCAAGACTTATCAAATCTATGAAGAATTTTCGGCGACTCTATAATTTATGGACGAACCAATCAGGTATAAAATAACAGGTCTCGGATTTTGACACGAAATTCGCTCATCCATTTGGTTAAATAGAGTTTTGGCGTTATAGCTGATGGCAGTTCTTGATGAAAACCATAAATCTAATTCCAAGCCTTAACCATCAACTGTAAATCATAATTCGAATTATTCACACTGATTCATAACACTCATTTGATCCTAGTTATTAAGTGGATACTTTCATGGTCACTTCAGCGTCGCCCAAATGTCATTCATAAATTATAGTTTCATCGAATTTTCTTTTACCAGCTAATCGGCAACTGAATACAACAATGGTCATGATCATGACAAATAGTGTTAAAAACCGGGATAAATCATAAATTGTTCTTATATTTAAAATGCTTTTTGTTGAAGAGTCATAATAACCGTTAAATTAAAGTTTATGAACCATATCTGAATGGTTTAAAAAATAGTTGACATAAGGATACTGTGCAGTCACAAAATCTATCACAATGGCCACATTCTAATAGTTCGCGCATGCAATTTAATTAATAATCAGAATATTAGGTCGCTATGAACCCTTTTGATTTAAATTATCATTGTCTTTTGTTTTGACAGTCTGTATTTCTTAGCCATTTTATCTTGGAGGAACACAACCACATATATACATATTTATATACTGACTTATCGTTTACGTCACAGATTGACTTAAGCTAGATATTCATTGAAAATAATAAACTCCGGACGGCTGTTTCATCCTAATACAGAGCGAGTTAAGTATTGTGCACACATAATTCACCAGGAATCGAATCTATGGTGTTAAAGTCAGAATAAAAGTGATATTATGTCAGGCACTATTTTACTCTTATGAGAATGAAACCTTGTTCTTAACAATTTTTCAAATAGAATTTTCCTTATAGTAGAATAATTAGAATTCATAACTAGTTGATATTAGATGGAAACTTTGTTCTGTCAGCATAAGTGACTTTATGTAAAGTCGGAATTGTAGACATATGTTTTCAAAACCATCATATCTCTAATCAGCCACCTATTCCCAGTTTTTTCATTTATTAACTACAAGTCAGTATTATTTATGAATATTTATTCTCACCTTTGACTTAATCCACGATTTAATTTATCTCAGGCTCTATCTAAAGATATGAATCAGTAATATCAGGAACAGAAAACTGTCAGTGCTCAGTCAATGAATAGTGTAAGAAACAAAATTTCAGAAGGAAATCTTTCTTTCATGATTAATCGGTTCAAGAATTCTGTAGATAATTTCCAATTGTCGTATCATTTCTGTATAACTCTCATCCTTATTCATTTGCAACTGAATAACGTTTGTTAAACTTATTCCAGATATTATGAGTTGAATAAATAAGCTGAAAATATGAATTGCTTACTTACATACTAATAATTGGAATAATAATCTGAATGCTGTGATGTATGTCACTTATTTTGACAAATGTAAGTAGTATGTAGCAGCATGCGGATGTGGAATACCCACCAGAAGAAGATTGGAAAGATTGAATCGAAGAGAACAAAGGAGGTAACAGAAAGTTACTGTAATAACAACAGAATTGAAAAAATCATGAAGCATGTAAAGGGCAACTGTTTGAAGATGTGCAAATAATGCATTTAATGTATGGTTTTCATATTTTACGATAGCACTTTGTAATTTCACATTAAACAATAAATTGGTTTTTCTTAGTCTTATGGTGACGTATATTCCGTGATTTTTTGTAACCACATTTTATTCAATATCTGTTGTTTTTCTGTATCACTTATTTAAAAAACGATAATTGTTTTGATAAATTGAATACACTTTTTTACTACCGCGCTGATTGAAATATAGCACGTTATCTACGTCGTCTGCCCTTCTGCTTTATTGGCCACGGCCTTTGACCGAAGACTATAATAGTGTTATAATATCCTTTTAAACCTTCTTACACTACGTTAGTATTTTGGCCTGGATAACTATTACATAATACTATTGGACTCTGTCTTTCTCGTCACGCCATCGGTGCCATCATTCACAAGGGAATCTACATTAATCAAGCGGATATATTTGTAATTGTCATCCTAGAGAGCAGCCTTTAAGTAACATTCATTCCTTAATAATTGTTATTATCATATTGCTCAATAATATACCATTTGTATTATAACTAAACTGTTAACCTTGGTTTTTACTCGTACACAGACACTTAAGGTTTTTACTGTTAACTTTTTATGGTATATTATTATTAACTTAGTGTATAGATATATATAGAGTAATTTCTATTTGCTGGGGTCCACTACAGTCTTTGTTCAATGCGATCTTTTCATAATTTGTTCGTTTCTATGTTCATTCCCATTTACAACTGATATATACACTACTGATAAGTAGATTTTGTTGATGAGTTAAATTTCCATAGCCATATAATTTTACGCGGCTTTCCAGAAAAGGGTAAAATTTATCCATTCTTTGAACTTTAAACTTTACCTTTATGAGGCACAAATTTTTTGAGTATCGTTAAAATATTTAACTGTTTCTTGTAAATATGGAGAGATATGTTTCGATTGTATCAAGATATCATATTCATATCCCACAGAAGAGACTGTTCTTGTACGCCGCTGAAAATTAATAGAACGGTACTATATTCAGATCGTTATTTACGGTTTTGCCAAGTAAGACTTTTCTGTAAATGGCTGAATCAATAACTCTTTGAACTGAAATGTTTCAATAATGTGAGAAAAGTATTAGCACAGAATACCCTGAAACTCATAATCCAATGAGTCATTAACTCTGGGAAATGACGTAGTTAGTGTTGACAAACAAAACTAATTGATAGTACACATAGAATTTGACATGAGTTTGATGAATATCTACGTATTAGCGTGCTTCCTATACGCTTCCTACACGGTCAAGAAAAATTTCTTTGTCGAGTACTTCCATTCTCTAACAAATGTAATTTCTCGATACATGAGAAATAACTTCTTTATTTGTTGTTAATTGAATATACACTAAATCCTATGGAATAAAGCATGAGTTACTTATGTTCATAAGTTTTTGTAATCAGTCAAGGAACTAAATGTAGATTTACTTTGTATATATTTGTCTCATGTATGAAACACATGAACAAAAAAATGCACTTCGAATTACATTGAAGATCAACACGATAGTTTTTTAACATCGTCCAGTAACTCTGTACAACTATGCGGTTATCCAAAATTTAAAATTACTGACACAAATGACCCTCAGAAAGTACTCCTCAATTGTACACATAATCAGCAACTGTAGCCAATGAAATTAGCCTTCTGTCAAACGTCACAGATGTGATAACTAAGGTTCACTATCCTTTCAAAACTAGTGCATAAGTTAGCAATCTTCTTGCAAATTTAAAAAATCTACTGCTAGGTTGGACCTTTAGTTCACCGTTGGGAAACGGAAAACCGATCGCCATATCCAGTAACATAGCAAAAGGAGGTTGGTGGACGGTGACAGAGTTATATATTTGTTGAACTTTATTTCCTGGCCTAGAGTTATATCCATTTCAAGTCAAACAGATGATCGGTCCGTGTTTTTACAACTCCACTGACCTCTACAAACTGCGACAAAAATAACCGGGTGTAATCAGCAACGTCACACGTCACGACTACAAGGTCACCCATACCCTCGAAAGCATGTGGATTAGTTACTTAAAAAATGTGGATAACGTAAAAGTAATTTTGGTCATGCAGTGGGTCTAAGAATGACAAAGCCATCAAATTGGCTTTGAGCATTCCTGTTACATATTGTCCTTAAAGAGGACAACAACGGTTAGGTTTCGATCGGACACAGTAGACAAATAGTCACAAAATCCACTTCTGACCATTATCAGTTACCCTGTAGCAACCCAAGTTAAATAGTCGAGTACCTCCTATTACGATGAGAAAATTGTAGATCAAATAGGTATTTACTTCTCTTTTCTGTTAGACTTAACATTTCCTATTTCTCTACAATAAGTGATGAAATATTTTTTTAGGTCAGTGGTCTTCAACTCCACTTGCCCTTGTTGTTGTGTAATGAAGAATGCCATCATCACTTTAAAGCTTTTTGTAACTCTGTGACGAGGGTTGAATATAAGTTCTACAACCCAACATTCAGGACCTGATGGCTATCTTGAATGGTGTAACCGTCCTGACTTGGTTGAAGTATGCAGACAAGTTCGGATGACTCCGAACGATATTCTTAGGACTAAAATTATCACTTCTTACGGACTCTGTGAGCTTCACGTATGCTTTCCGGTTTTAGAAATGTTCCTAGACTCTCCAACAATTCATAGATAACTCCAAATGTCTTGACTTTGTATACGCATGAGTTAACGAATTTATTGTCCCAAATATAGATCGAGAATCCCATCATCAGGATCTGGAAGTTGGTTTTCAACGACTACAATGATAGAGAATAGTTGTAAACATCCATAAGTGTCAAACTGCAGCTGACTTTACAACCTTTTGTAACAGCACCGATAAATAGCGAGGTGTTTGGTCTCTTTATGGACTACAGTAAAATAATCCCTCAATTGTGCCGATGTTGCTATGCTATGATAGCTAACTCTCTTGCTCATGTGCGCAACCCTAAATTGTCTTCGTTACATACTTCGAAATCTAATTCAAAACAAAACAAGATTTCTGTACTGAAACTAGTTGCCTTGTAGGAGTATTTGATCTTGACCACATATGACACTTGGAGGATGTCAGTAATGGTGAACAAGGGAACAGTTGTTCGGCATGGTATAGCTCGGTCATTCAGTATGACTTATCCCTGCTCACACTGAAAATATTATTCTATTCCCAGCCAAAATGTGTTCTTCAAAAATACCAAGCATCATTTTGCTGATTATCACGATAAGATGAGTCAATAAAGACAATGATGTAACCTCCATGTAAGATCTTCTGGATCAGATAGTCAAATAATATGTGACACATACACATATACACATATGTGACTCCATTCTACGCCTTACTTCCAATCTTGTAACATATCTAACAACTTGATCTCGCCAGTATACTGTCATCCTTTATGTAGCCTTTTATTATATGACTACAAATCATTACCACTGTTCTATTGTTCGAAAATGAAATAGAGGCTATTCTTGTTACCTAGAACAATATACAGTCAAGAAACCGAGTATATTCGACAAACTGGCAAGTTTCCATTGATGGTCTACACCGAATTATGCGTCACTTATAAGACCACTATTAGATTATGTTTATGGGAATGGAAAAATCATCGAGTTCGATAACGGTGCATAGAAGGCATTTTCAATAGTGAAAGACATCTTTAAGTCAACTGTGCTTGCATACTACAACACTGAAGCCGTTATCGGCACCGCGTATGCACCTTCAACTTAGCGATCGCAGTCATGCAACAGTGGATAGACGAAACTTGACAGCTCTCGGCATTCTTATTTGGACTGTTGGGCGACACTGAATCGATGTATGGGACTTTCGGAAAGGCGCTCTCAGACATCTGTTGTGCTGCACAGTACTTTCAGCACTCTTTTGAAGGCATAGAATTCACTCTTTTTGCTAACCATACACGTCTAACTTTTCCGCTTGACATGTCTTTGGACAAGTATTCTCCTTAAGAGATCAGACGATCGGAGTACATCATGCAGTTCACGTCACATATACAACATGTAACTGTGGCGATTAATATATATATATATATATATATATATATATATAAATTTTTAAACTCGTCAGCTTTAAAAGGGAAACAGTGATCTTCAGCAACAGTCATCAACGAAAAACCTAATATAAAAGTCAAACAGATAGTAACAGTCAAGACAACTATACTACTTGACACATTTACTGGTAGGGATCAACCGATCATGTCCAAACGTTACTGTGCGAATGTCTAAAGTATGGGGCGCAAACTATCTTATCCAACAAGTCCGTAGCAGAACGATTTTTCTGACCTGGCATCAACAAAGACGTGAGATAATGGATATGCTCCCATGTGAGCTGCCGAAGTCTACAAGTAACCAGATATAATAAATGTCTTTTAGGTTCCTTTGCAACTGAGGCTTTCTCCGATCACATTCATCGTGATTTATTATGACCCTTTCCAGTATAAAATGGATACCATCATATTTTGATGCTTATGATCTGTTTCACACGGTGGGCATATGAGGTAAAAGTTTGAGTCTTGAGTCTCTTGATTTTTTACTCAACTCTTAGCAGCCATATGATTCCGAGCTGCCTCTCACCACTCCAGGTGGTTTAACAGATTAAACTAACCAACATTTGAAAAGCTTCTTTTCAGCTACAGCTGTATAACAATGGATTGACGTTCTTCCATTTGTTTTGCTCGGAGTTCGAGATGGAGTTGTAGCGGTAAATAATTCCCCAAAATCAAATAGCTCTGTAAGTTTTCGACATTGGATGCTGACCATAGTTTTAGTGGACTCATCTAGCGGAAGGCGCTCGGTCAAGCATCCGCACCAGATCACGTGTGGGAACGCCGTGCTCAACATCTGCCTCAATCGCTAGCCAGATTAGTGCAAACGATCCTCGATATATTGATAGCTTATCAAATATATCTTCGATCTCCTCGCTTCTGTCTTTTGATTTTACTTGGTGGGTGCGCTTCGTATTAGAAGGTGTTACTGGTTAAAGCGTTGTCAAACTCCGAATACCTGTGGCATCTTCATTGGTTAGCCCGACGTGATCTGGTACACCATATTGTAAACTGTGAGTCTGTTCCTTTTTGTGATTTCATATATCATTGTCTTATTTTAATTTCTTTTTTTTTACATTGTGATATTTTTTTTCCGTGTTTTTGGGTTCATATATATATTTGCCACTCGTTCACCTTTCGTACTTGGTATATTACTATGACTGAACAGACACCTAAAGTATTCAAGTTAAAGACTGTGTCCCCACCCTCTTTCCAACTTATGCCTTTCTGGCCAGACAACATCGAAGCCTGGTTTTGTTATGCAGAAGCCGACTTCTACGAGCACGGTGTGAACGATGTGCGTGCACAATTCCTCGCAGTAGTCAAGGCACTACCGCGCGAATTCAACAGGTACGTAACACCTAGTATGTTTACTAGTGATGTTGCTGATCCATACCAAACACTGAAACAGGCCATCCTTAAACGCGGAGATCTAACCGATCGACAAAGGTTAGACCAACTCCTTAACAACATCGACCTGCAACACGGTTCTGCCACAGACATGTTGCAAAGAATGCGAGAAGTCATTGGCCAAAGAACCTTCGATGACGGCCTATTCAAGCAACTTTTCTTATCCAAACTTCCTCAACAGGTGCAAGCTGTTTTGGTCTCGTTCCAAAACAACGCCGTAGACGAACTAGCGGCATCTGCCGATCGCATTCTCGAGATCACTAGGTCTCCTAACGCCGAGGTTTTTTCAGTCAAAGAAAAGCCTCAAACGACCCAGAATGACATAACACAGTTGTGTCATACACTTACGCGCTATCTCAAACTCGGTAACGACCGCAAACGATCACTTACTCCGCGGAGAAGCACATCACGTAGGCGATCCGTATCTAGAACTCGAGAGACAGATAATCGTGATTGGTGCTGGTACCATAACCAGTACGGAAAGTCTGCCAGAAATTGCAGAAAACCCTGCAATTTCCCCAATGCGAAATCCGTCGGCGCGAAGAACGCTTCGGGAAACTTCCAAGCCGGCACGCGTTAATGGCGACCGTAGCCGGCGAACATAGCCGTCTTTTATATGTCACTGATGTGATAACGAGAGTTCGCTACCTCGTAGATACTGGCGCAGAGGTTAGCGTTCTCCCGGCGAATTCCATCGACAGGCTACACGAGCCTGTTTTAAATCTACAGGCGGCAGACGGAAAGCCTATCGCTACTTATGGCCAAAGGTATGTTTATCTTAACGTGGGTTTACGCAAACCCATTCACTGGATTTTTGTTGTTGCAGATGTTTCTATGCCAATCATTGGTATGGATCTTCTACAACACCACAACTTAATTATCGATACGCGCAAACGGAGGTTAGTTGACGGAAACACTAATTTATCTGTTTGCCTGACTTCTTTTTCTGGTTGCAGGTTATCCCCAGTCACTATTAAGCACACTATAGACCCCTTCTACCAACCACTACTCGATAAATATTCTGGCATTTACCAATCGCAACCGAAATTGCCGTGTGTAACCAGCAATGTTACACATCACATCACGACTACAGGACCACCTGTATTCTCGAAAGCACGCCGACTGGCCCCCGAAAAGTTAAGGTTGGCGAAAAACGAATTCGACCATATGATAAACTTAGGGATCATACGACCGTCAAATAGCCCATGGGCATCTCCGTTGCACATGGTCCCTAAAAAGGACAGCAACGATTGGCGTCCAACTGGTGACTATCGGAGATTGAATGCAAACACCATTCCCGATCGTTACCCGTTGCCCCACATTCACGATTTGACAGCTACCTTGAAAGGTGCAACTGTCTTTTCAAAAATTGACTTGGTAAAAGCTTATAACCAAATTCCTATGGCCACTGAGGACATTCCAAAAACCGCTATTATAACGCCCTTCGGACTCTATGAATTTTTGCGAATGCCTTTCGGTCTGAGAAACGCGGCACAGACTTTCCAAAGGTTCATAGATGACGTTTTTCGAGGTCTCAACTTCGTACATGCATACGTTGATGACTGTCTAATAGCAAGTCCGGACAGAGAATCACATCTCCAGCATCTGGACATTGTTTTCGACCGACTACAAAAGCATGGCATTACCGTTAACATTCAGAAATGCCAAATCGGAACCGAATCCTTAGACTTCTTAGGACACACTATAGATGCGCATGGCATTCGACCCCTTAGAACGAAAGTAGCGGCCATTCTGGATTACCCAGAACCGACCACCATCAAGCAATTGCGCACGTTTAACGGTCTGGTAAGTTTTTATAGACGATTCATACCGAAATGCGCGTTACTTATGAAACCCCTTACTGACCAACTTCGTGGAAATGCGAAATCCATTAATCTAGATGACACTACCCGAAAAGCATTCTCCACGGTTAAGGAACATATCGCCCGAGCAGCAATGCTTGCTCATCAGGACCCTAAAGCGCCCATTAGCATCTCAGTAGACGCATCCGACTCAGCAATCGGAGCAGTCTTACAACAATGGGTTAACCACTCCTGGCAACCTTTGGCATTTTTCTCTAGACGGTTGCTAGACACTGAATCGAGGTACAGCACATTCGGTAGGGAACTCCTAGCTATGTATTGTGCTGTCCGGCCTTTTCAACACTATATCGAAGGCCGTGAATTTATCATTTTTACCGACCATAAACCACTTACGTTCTCCTTAAGCTCTTCTTCGAACAAGTACTCACCACGTGAGTCTCGACAACTGGACTACATTTCGCAGTTTACTTCAGATATTCGACACATTTCTGGAGCAAACAATGTAGTCGCAGACGCCTTGTCTCGTATAAATTCCTTGAACAGTTCCCAAGGAATCGACCTTTTAAAACTCGCCCAACTTCAAAAAGAAGACAGTGATCTTCAGCACGAGTTGGCCTTTACCAGATTCAAATGGATATTCTTATCTTTTAACATGCGTAGACCGTTTTACTCGATGGCCAGAAGCAGTACCCATCAGAGATATTACTGCTGAAACAGTGGCTCGCGCCTTCGTCGAGAGGTGGGTAGCAAACTTCGGCTGCCCAACAACCATTACTACAGACCGTGGACGTCAGTTTGAATCTGAACTGTTCCGTTGTCTTACCATGAAACTAGGAATCACTCGCTTTCGAACGACGGCCTACCACCCACAAGCAAACGGGTTAGTAGAACGTTTTCAACGACAACTAAAAGCGTCACTATCAGCCTCAAACATTTCTCAGTGGACTGACGCTCTTCCACTCGTCTTACTAGGCATACGCAATGCAGTGAAATCTGACATTGGATACACTGCATCTCAACTCGTTTATGGTACGACCCTTCGACTTCCAGGAGAGTTCGTGGATCCTTCATCCTCTTCGATGGACATGGATCTAACCTCCTACGCGAACAGGCTTACAAACACAATGCGTTCAGTTAAACCTGTTTCCACTCGACCACAATCAACTGATGTTTTCGTTCAACCTGACTTACTACATAGTACACATGTTTTCGTGCGTCGAGACTCGCATCGACGACCTCTCGAATCAACATATGAAGGACCTTTCAAAGTTCTTCAACGCGAATCTAAGTACTATATAATAGATAAGAACGGAACCAACGAAAGCATCAGCATCGATCGCCTCAAAGCAGCGTATTTAGAAGGAAATCCTATTCACGTCGATTTTCCTTCAATACAATCGCACGACACAACTCCTGCGCTTATAATGCCTCAATCGACAGCAGACACACACGTTGATACTGCGACGGTATCCGAAAATAAACTCAAAACAACGCGTTCTGGAAGAACAGTAAGATTTCCAGAACACTTGAACGATTACTGCACGTAAGATACAAGTTAACATTTTACATCCTCTCGAATTTCCCTTTGTACTACATATAATTTTTTTTTAAAAAAAAAACCTGAATTTAATATGCTTATATATTATTTTTTTTTTATTTCAAAAAAAACAAAAAAACAACGATATTATCAAAATCTTATTTTACGCTACTACGTGAGCATGAGTTTGTTTTCCTTTTTCTTCGCTTGTTTTGTGTTTTCACGCGCGTACGAGTGTATTCCGACATGCACTTACATATTTTTCTTTTCTTTTCCAGGACGACTGGAAAAGAACGATGAAGTTGCGAAAAACGAAAATCTGCATTGTACCTTTTTTTTGCTATATTGTACATCATGGTCCATTATAGTAAGGAAAGACGACCAGACGCTGCTAAACCTAGCAAGCTATCAGAAGAGTGTTTACCAACGAAAATCTCGTTGGGTTTAAACTTCTGGCTGGCCACGTCTTAGGGTCATCACTACCCCACTAGGGGGGAGTGATCTGTAGCGGTAAATAATTCCCCAAAATCAAATAGCTCTGTAAGTTTTCGACATTGGATGCTGACCATAGTTTTAGTGGACTCATCTAGCGGAAGGCGCTCGGTCAAGCATCCGCACCAGATCACGTGTGGGAACGCCGTGCTCAACATCTGCCTCAATCGCTAGCCAGATTAGTGCAAACGATCCTCGATATATTGATAGCTTATCAAATATATCTTCGATCTCCTCGCTTCTGTCTTTTGATTTTACTTGGTGGGTGCGCTTCGTATTAGAAGGTGTTACTGGTTAAAGCGTTGTCAAACTCCGAATACCTGTGGCATCTTCATTGGTTAGCCCGACGTGATCTGGTACACCATATTGTAAACTGTGAGTCTGTTCCTTTTTGTGATTTCATATATCATTGTCTTATTTTAATTTCTTTTTTTTTACATTGTGATATTTTTTTCCGTGTTTTTGGGTTCATATATATATTTGCCACTCGTTCACCTTTCGTACTTGGTATATTACTATGACTGAACAGACACCTAAAGTATTCAAGTTAAAGACTGTGTCCCCACCCTCTTTCCAACTTATGCCTTTCTGGCCAGACAACATCGAAGCCTGGTTTTGTTATGCAGAAGCCGACTTCTACGAGCACGGTGTGAACGATGTGCGTGCACAATTCCTCGCAGTAGTCAAGGCACTACCGCGCGAATTCAACAGGTACGTAACACCTAGTATGTTTACTAGTGATGTTGCTGATCCATACCAAACACTGAAACAGGCCATCCTTAAACGCGGAGATCTAACCGATCGACAAAGGTTAGACCAACTCCTTAACAACATCGACCTGCAACACGGTTCTGCCACAGACATGTTGCAAAGAATACGAGAAGTCATTGGCCAAAGAACCTTTGATGACGGCCTATTCAAGCAACTTTTCTTATCCAAACTTCCTCAACAGGTGCAAGCTGTTTTGGTCTCGTTCCAAAACAACGCCGTAGACGAACTAGCGGCATCTGCCGATCGCATTCTCGAGATCACTAGGTCTCCTAACGCCGAGGTTTTTTCAGTCAAAGAAAAGCCTCAAACGACCCAGAATGACATAACACAGTTGTGTCATACACTTACGCGCTATCTCAAACTCGGTAACGACCGCAAACGATCACTTACTCCGCGGAGAAGCACATCACGTAGGCGATCCGTATCTAGAACTCGAGAGACAGATAATCGTGATTGGTGCTGGTACCATAACCAGTACGGAAAGTCTGCCAGAAATTGCAGAAAACCCTGCAATTTCCCCAATGCGAAATCCGTCGGCGCGAAGAACGCTTCGGGAAACTTCCAAGCCGGCACGCGTTAATGGCGACCGTAGCCGGCGAACATAGCCGTCTTTTATATGTCACTGATGTGATAACGAGAGTTCGCTACCTCGTAGATACTGGCGCAGAGGTTAGCGTTCTCCCGGCGAATTCCATCGACAGGCTACACGAGCCTGTTTTAAATCTACAGGCGGCAGACGGAAAGCCTATCGCTACTTATGGCCAAAGGTATGTTTATCTTAACGTGGGTTTACGCAAACCCATTCACTGGATTTTTGTTGTTGCAGATGTTTCTATGCCAATCATTGGTATGGATCTTCTACAACACCACAACTTAATTATCGATACGCGCAAACGGAGGTTAGTTGACGGAAACACTAATTTATCTGTTTGCCTGACTTCTTTTTCTGGTTGCAGGTTATCCCCAGTCACTATTAAGCACACTATAGACCCCTTCTACCAACCACTACTCGATAAATATTCTGGCATTTACCAATCGCAACCGAAATTGCCGTGTGTAACCAGCAATGTTACACATCACATCACGACTACAGGACCACCTGTATTCTCGAAAGCACGCCGACTGGCCCCCGAAAAGTTAAGGTTGGCGAAAAACGAATTCGACCATATGATAAACTTAGGGATCATACGACCGTCAAATAGCCCATGGGCATCTCCGTTGCACATGGTCCCTAAAACGGACAGCAACGATTGGCGTCCAACTGGTGACTATCGGAGATTGAATGCAAACACCATTCCCGATCGTTACCCGTTGCCCCACATTCACGATTTGACAGCTACCTTGAAAGGTGCAACTGTCTTTTCAAAAATTGACTTGGTAAAAGCTTATAACCAAATTCCTATGGCCACTGAGGACATTCCAAAAACCGCTATTATAACGCCCTTCGGACTCTATGAATTTTTGCGAATGCCTTTCGGTCTGAGAAACGCGGCACAGACTTTCCAAAGGTTCATAGATGACGTTTTTCGAGGTCTCAACTTCGTACATGCATACGTTGATGACTGTCTAATAGCAAGTCCGGACAGAGAATCACATCTCCAGCATCTGGACATTGTTTTCGACCGACTACAAAAGCATGGCATTACCGTTAACATTCAGAAATGCCAAATCGGAACCGAATCCTTAGACTTCTTAGGACACACTATAGATGCGCATGGCATTCGACCCCTTAGAACGAAAGTAGCGGCCATTCTGGATTACCCAGAACCGACCACCATCAAGCAATTGCGCACGTTTAACGGTCTGGTAAGTTTTTATAGACGATTCATACCGAAATGCGCGTTACTTATGAAACCCCTTACTGACCAACTTCGTGGAAATGCGAAATCCATTAATCTAGATGACACTACCCGAAAAGCATTCTCCACGGTTAAGGAACATATCGCCCGAGCAGCAATGCTTGCTCATCAGGACCCTAAAGCGCCCATTAGCATCTCAGTAGACGCATCCGACTCAGCAATCGGAGCAGTCTTACAACAATGGGTTAACCACTCCTGGCAACCTTTGGCATTTTTCTCTAGACGGTTGCTAGACACTGAATCGAGGTACAGCACATTCGGTAGGGAACTCCTAGCTATGTATTGTGCTGTCCGGCCTTTTCAACACTATATCGAAGGCCGTGAATTTATCATTTTTACCGACCATAAACCACTTACGTTCTCCTTAAGCTCTTCTTCGAACAAGTACTCACCACGTGAGTCTCGACAACTGGACTACATTTCGCAGTTTACTTCAGATATTCGACACATTTCTGGAGCAAACAATGTAGTTGCAGACGCCTTGTCTCGTATAAATTCCTTGAACAGTTCCCAAGGAATCGACCTTTTAAAACTCGCCCAACTTCAAAAAGAAGACAGTGATCTTCAGCACGAGTTGGCCTTTACCAGATTCAAATGGATATTCTTATCTTTTAACATGCGTAGACCGTTTTACTCGATGGCCAGAAGCAGTACCCATCAGAGATATTACTGCTGAAACAGTGGCTCGCGCCTTCGTCGAGAGGTGGGTAGCAAACTTCGGCTGCCCAACAACCATTACTACAGACCGTGGACGTCAGTTTGAATCTGAACTGTTCCGTTGTCTTACCATGAAACTAGGAATCACTCGCTTTCGAACGACGGCCTACCACCCACAAGCAAACGGGTTAGTAGAACGTTTTCACCGACAACTAAAAGCGTCACTATCAGCCTCAAACATTTCTCAGTGGACTGACGCTCTTCCACTCGTCTTACTAGGCATACGCAATGCAGTGAAATCTGACATTGGATACACTGCATCTCAACTCGTTTATGGTACGACCCTTCGACTTCCAGGAGAGTTCGTGGATCCTTCATCCTCTTCGATGGACATGGATCTAACCTCCTACGCGAACAGGCTTACAAACACAATGCGTTCAGTTAAACCTGTTTCCACTCGACCACAATCAACTGATGTTTTCGTTCAACCTGACTTACTACATAGTACACATGTTTTCGTGCGTCGAGACTCGCATCGACGACCTCTCGAATCAACATATGAAGGACCTTTCAAAGTTCTTCAACGCGAATCTAAGTACTATATAATAGATAAGAACGGAACCAACGAAAGCATCAGCATCGATCGCCTCAAAGCAGCGTATTTAGAAGGAAATCCTATTCACGTCGATTTTCCTTCAATACAATCGCACGACACAACTCCTGCGCTTATAATGCCTCAATCGACAGCAGACACACACGTTGATACTGCGGCGGTATCCGAAAATAAACTCAAAACAACGCGTTCTGGAAGAAGAGTAAGATTTCCAGAACACTTGAACGATTACTGCACGTAAGATACAAGTTAACATTTTACATCCTCTCGAATTTCCCTTTGTACTACATATAATTTTTTTTTAAAAAAAAACCTGAATTTAATATGCTTATATATTATTTTTTTTTTATTTCAAAAAAAACAAAAAAACAACGATATTATCAAAATCTTATTTTACGCTACTACGTGAGCATGAGTTTGTTTTCCTTTTTCTTCGCTTGTTTTGTGTTTTCACGCGCGTACGAGTGTATTCCGACATGCACTTACATATTTTTCTTTTCTTTTCCAGGACGACTGGAAAAGAACGATGAAGTTGCGAAAAACGAAAATCTGCATTGTACCTTTTTTTTTGCTATATTGTACATCATGGTCCATTATAGTAAGGAAAGACGACCAGACGCTGCTAAACCTAGCAAGCTATCAGAAGAGTGTTTACCAACGAAAATCTCGTTGGGTTTAAACTTCTGGCTGGCCACGTCTTAGGGTCATCACTACCCCACTAGGGGGGAGTGATCTGTAGCGGTAAATAATTCCCCAAAATCAAATAGCTCTGTAAGTTTTCGACATTGGATGCTGACCATAGTTTTAGTGGACTCATCTAGCGGAAGGCGCTCGGTCAAGCATCCGCACCAGATCACGTGTGGGAACGCCGTGCTCAACATCTGCCTCAATCGCTAGCCAGATTAGTGCAAACGATCCTCGATATATTGATAGCTTATCAAATATATCTTCGATCTCCTCGCTTCTGTCTTTTGATTTTACTTGGTGGGTGCGCTTCGTATTAGAAGGTGTTACTGGTTAAAGCGTTGTCAAACTCCGAATACCTGTGGCATCTTCATTGGTTAGCCCGACGTGATCTGGTACACCATATTGTAAACTGTGAGTCTGTTCCTTTTTGTGATTTCATATATCATTGTCTTATTTTAATTTCTTTTTTTTTACATTGTGATATTTTTTTCCGTGTTTTTGGGTTCATATATATATTTGCCACTCGTTCACCTTTCGTACTTGGTATATTACTATGACTGAACAGACACCTAAAGTATTCAAGTTAAAGACTGTGTCCCCACCCTCTTTCCAACTTATGCCTTTCTGGCCAGACAACATCGAAGCCTGGTTTTGTTATGCAGAAGCCGACTTCTACGAGCACGGTGTGAACGATGTGCGTGCACAATTCCTCGCAGTAGTCAAGGCACTACCGCGCGAATTCAACAGGTACGTAACACCTAGTATGTTTACTAGTGATGTTGCTGATCCATACCAAACACTGAAACAGGCCATCCTTAAACGCGGAGATCTAACCGATCGACAAAGGTTAGACCAACTCCTTAACAACATCGACCTGCAACACGGTTCTGCCACAGACATGTTGCAAAGAATACGAGAAGTCATTGGCCAAAGAACCTTTGATGACGGCCTATTCAAGCAACTTTTCTTATCCAAACTTCCTCAACAGGTGCAAGCTGTTTTGGTCTCGTTCCAAAACAACGCCGTAGACGAACTAGCGGCATCTGCCGATCGCATTCTCGAGATCACTAGGTCTCCTAACGCCGAGGTTTTTTCAGTCAAAGAAAAGCCTCAAACGACCCAGAATGACATAACACAGTTGTGTCATACACTTACGCGCTATCTCAAACTCGGTAACGACCGCAAACGATCACTTACTCCGCGGAGAAGCACATCACGTAGGCGATCCGTATCTAGAACTCGAGAGACAGATAATCGTGATTGGTGCTGGTACCATAACCAGTACGGAAAGTCTGCCAGAAATTGCAGAAAACCCTGCAATTTCCCCAATGCGAAATCCGTCGGCGCGAAGAACGCTTCGGGAAACTTCCAAGCCGGCACGCGTTAATGGCGACCGTAGCCGGCGAACATAGCCGTCTTTTATATGTCACTGATGTGATAACGAGAGTTCGCTACCTCGTAGATACTGGCGCAGAGGTTAGCGTTCTCCCGGCGAATTCCATCGACAGGCTACACGAGCCTGTTTTAAATCTACAGGCGGCAGACGGAAAGCCTATCGCTACTTATGGCCAAAGGTATGTTTATCTTAACGTGGGTTTACGCAAACCCATTCACTGGATTTTTGTTGTTGCAGATGTTTCTATGCCAATCATTGGTATGGATCTTCTACAACACCACAACTTAATTATCGATACGCGCAAACGGAGGTTAGTTGACGGAAACACTAATTTATCTGTTTGCCTGACTTCTTTTTCTGGTTGCAGGTTATCCCCAGTCACTATTAAGCACACTATAGACCCCTTCTACCAACCACTACTCGATAAATATTCTGGCATTTACCAATCGCAACCGAAATTGCCGTGTGTAACCAGCAATGTTACACATCACATCACGACTACAGGACCACCTGTATTCTCGAAAGCACGCCGACTGGCCCCCGAAAAGTTAAGGTTGGCGAAAAACGAATTCGACCATATGATAAACTTAGGGATCATACGACCGTCAAATAGCCCATGGGCATCTCCGTTGCACATGGTCCCTAAAACGGACAGCAACGATTGGCGTCCAACTGGTGACTATCGGAGATTGAATGCAAACACCATTCCCGATCGTTACCCGTTGCCCCACATTCACGATTTGACAGCTACCTTGAAAGGTGCAACTGTCTTTTCAAAAATTGACTTGGTAAAAGCTTATAACCAAATTCCTATGGCCACTGAGGACATTCCAAAAACCGCTATTATAACGCCCTTCGGACTCTATGAATTTTTGCGAATGCCTTTCGGTCTGAGAAACGCGGCACAGACTTTCCAAAGGTTCATAGATGACGTTTTTCGAGGTCTCAACTTCGTACATGCATACGTTGATGACTGTCTAATAGCAAGTCCGGACAGAGAATCACATCTCCAGCATCTGGACATTGTTTTCGACCGACTACAAAAGCATGGCATTACCGTTAACATTCAGAAATGCCAAATCGGAACCGAATCCTTAGACTTCTTAGGACACACTATAGATGCGCATGGCATTCGACCCCTTAGAACGAAAGTAGCGGCCATTCTGGATTACCCAGAACCGACCACCATCAAGCAATTGCGCACGTTTAACGGTCTGGTAAGTTTTTATAGACGATTCATACCGAAATGCGCGTTACTTATGAAACCCCTTACTGACCAACTTCGTGGAAATGCGAAATCCATTAATCTAGATGACACTACCCGAAAAGCATTCTCCACGGTTAAGGAACATATCGCCCGAGCAGCAATGCTTGCTCATCAGGACCCTAAAGCGCCCATTAGCATCTCAGTAGACGCATCCGACTCAGCAATCGGAGCAGTCTTACAACAATGGGTTAACCACTCCTGGCAACCTTTGGCATTTTTCTCTAGACGGTTGCTAGACACTGAATCGAGGTACAGCACATTCGGTAGGGAACTCCTAGCTATGTATTGTGCTGTCCGGCCTTTTCAACACTATATCGAAGGCCGTGAATTTATCATTTTTACCGACCATAAACCACTTACGTTCTCCTTAAGCTCTTCTTCGAACAAGTACTCACCACGTGAGTCTCGACAACTGGACTACATTTCGCAGTTTACTTCAGATATTCGACACATTTCTGGAGCAAACAATGTAGTCGCAGACGCCTTGTCTCGTATAAATTCCTTGAACAGTTCCCAAGGAATCGACCTTTTAAAACTCGCCCAACTTCAAAAAGAAGACAGTGATCTTCAGCACGAGTTGGCCTTTACCAGATTCAAATGGATATTCTTATCTTTTAACATGCGTAGACCGTTTTACTCGATGGCCAGAAGCAGTACCCATCAGAGATATTACTGCTGAAACAGTGGCTCGCGCCTTCGTCGAGAGGTGGGTAGCAAACTTCGGCTGCCCAACAACCATTACTACAGACCGTGGACGTCAGTTTGAATCTGAACTGTTCCGTTGTCTTACCATGAAACTAGGAATCACTCGCTTTCGAACGACGGCCTACCACCCACAAGCAAACGGGTTAGTAGAACGTTTTCACCGACAACTAAAAGCGTCACTATCAGCCTCAAACATTTCTCAGTGGACTGACGCTCTTCCACTCGTCTTACTAGGCATACGCAATGCAGTGAAATCTGACATTGGATACACTGCATCTCAACTCGTTTATGGTACGACCCTTCGACTTCCAGGAGAGTTCGTGGATCCTTCATCCTCTTCGATGGACATGGATCTAACCTCCTACGCGAACAGGCTTACAAACACAATGCGTTCAGTTAAACCTGTTTCCACTCGACCACAATCAACTGATGTTTTCGTTCAACCTGACTTACTACATAGTACACATGTTTTCGTGCGTCGAGACTCGCATCGACGACCTCTCGAATCAACATATGAAGGACCTTTCAAAGTTCTTCAACGCGAATCTAAGTACTATATAATAGATAAGAACGGAACCAACGAAAGCATCAGCATCGATCGCCTCAAAGCAGCGTATTTAGAAGGAAATCCTATTCACGTCGATTTTCCTTCAATACAATCGCACGACACAACTCCTGCGCTTATAATGCCTCAATCGACAGCAGACACACACGTTGATACTGCGACGGTATCCGAAAATAAACTCAAAACAACGCGTTCTGGAAGAACAGTAAGATTTCCAGAACACTTGAACGATTACTGCACGTAAGATACAAGTTAACATTTTACATCCTCTCGAATTTCCCTTTGTACTACATATAATTTTTTTTTAAAAAAAAACCTGAATTTAATATGCTTATATATTATTTTTTTTTATTTCAAAAAAAACAAAAAAACAACGATATTATCAAAATCTTATTTTACGCTACTACGTGAGCATGAGTTTGTTTTCCTTTTTCTTCGCTTGTTTTGTGTTTTCACGCGCGTACGAGTGTATTCCGACATGCACTTACATATTTTTCTTTTCTTTTCCAGGACGACTGGAAAAGAACGATGAAGTTGCGAAAAACGAAAATCTGCATTGTACCTTTTTTTTTGCTATATTGTACATCATGGTCCATTATAGTAAGGAAAGACGACCAGACGCTGCTAAACCTAGCAAGCTATCAGAAGAGTGTTTACCAACGAAAATCTCGCTGGGTTTAAACTTCTGGCTGGCCACGTCTTAGGGTCATCACTACCCCACTAGGGGGGAGTGATCTGTAGCGGTAAATAATTCCCCAAAATCAAATAGCTCTGTAAGTTTTCGACATTGGATGCTGACCATAGTTTTAGTGGACTCATCTAGCGGAAGGCGCTCGGTCAAGCATCCGCACCAGATCACGTGTGGGAACGCCGTGCTCAACATCTGCCTCAATCGCTAGCCAGATTAGTGCAAACGATCCTCGATATATTGATAGCTTATCAAATATATCTTCGATCTCCTCGCTTCTGTCTTTTGATTTTACTTGGTGGGTGCGCTTCGTATTAGAAGGTGTTACTGGTTAAAGCGTTGTCAAACTCCGAATACCTGTGGCATCTTCAGAGTAATAGCCGACACTGGATTTGATATAGCCAAACTAATGAACTTCTTTGTTTTGTCCAGTCCCCTCCTCCATATCTGGGAGCCAGTTTAAATATCAGTTCCATCTCTCTTCCTTCCATCTGGATTAAGACAATAATAATAATTTATTCCCATTAACTATAAGTTACATAAGGCATGGTAATATGAAGGCAAAATCAAATTGTTGTATTGTTTATTTCCTTAGACCCATTGGCTCATTTCTTCGGCGCGTCATAACAAAAATTCCACTGCAGAAGCAAGAAAACTTTTTGGTTTATAAACAGATGTTGAACTAAAACTGAATTGTTCAGCCCAAAGGTGAATACTGCTTTGAAATGAAAGACTGTTGGCTGGTTTTTCGACGAGTTATCTTTTTTGTTTGTTTTAACACGTCATTATGTCCATCCATCATGTAACCTTTTCAGGTGCATATATTAAAAGTTTACAACATACCGCTTTGCTGAGTACAAAAATATACAATTACAGACATTGTGTTAGCTGACAATGTGCTTTGAAAAGAATGAACTTCGATAACATGTCGATTCTTGCAGATCGTTAATTTGCAACATGAACTATTTTCAATTTCTGCTAAGTTTAAACATGTATTGTAATGGTGAGGTTATCACATTTCAAGAATCTCCGTATCAAACACTTCGGCTTTACTCAAGACAGTGGAAAACCAATTGATACTTACACTTCAACCTTCACTAAACGAACACATTGATCCGTATCAGTTTGTTTACAAATGCAAAAGAAGCACCTTGGATGCTGCTGTTGTTCTTAAGCAATATATAGTACTCTGCTTGGGAAAGGATAAGAAGAATTTTTGGTGCACATCTCAATACTATACTTCTGCCTTGTTTCAGGACCACGACTACTTGTTGGCGTCAACACTAACATCTGGATAATCAACTTCCATAGTCGTCACTGCTATCATTGGTGGGTACATAACATTGGATAACATATTTATTCTTATTCCCTCTCTTGTTTTCAAGGATGCTTTGATGAATCTGGATCCGCAAAGTTACCACCCAATAAGTGCATTACGTGCTTCTTCGGACAGCATCAGAGCAACTCCCTGAGTGTGTGAAGCATTTTCCTTTTCGTGACCGGAGTACATTAGCATCTCTCCCATATCTAGCTTTTGCTGTCCAGCTTGGGTCCAATGGGTTTCGATCCTGAGAACCGCTAAGTTGTATCTCCTTACTTTCGTCTCCATTTGACTGGAACTCTCGATCTCCTACATTGTCTGTACGTTCCATGTACTTATAAAAGTTGTTGCTCTGGTTTTTAGAAGGGACATTGGCCTGACTGTGAATCTGGGAGACACTTGATCGAATCTGTCAGAAAGCACCAGTTCCCTCAAGATCACAGGTACACCTTGCTGACGAGTGCCAAGCAGCACGAAACCCAGGTCCAGGGTTTCCTGTTGATTACCTCCAACAGCCATCTAATCCAGAGTCAACAGTTAAGGACAATGGAATACAGTTGACGTCTGCTATCTTCTCAGAGTTTTGTCAGTAGGGTGGAATTAATCATGTCCGGACACCTTCATACCACGCTCGATAAATGACCCAGTACATTTTGTTGATACTGTAGATCACCAACGTAGATGATCCATGTCGAATGATTGGAGGTGAACGTGAGTTAAACGAAAATGGTGTGACGAACCAGCTAACTTCGAAGTCACACTTTGCGGTCATTATCTAACTTGGATTACACCTCTGACGTATAAAAGTGATATAATGGGGAGAAAAACCAATATTCGGTTGATTTACTCAATATGAGTTTTATTCATCATTACATCCTTTTTGATGCAATGTGATGATTACGCAATGTAGTAATTGTTTTCTTTTCTCGTATGATATTTTAGACTGTATAATACACAATATTCTTGTATTTCATTGACTATGAACTATACTCAGCATATGATTTGTTATAACTGAGTATTTTTCATGTATGTGATTTCATTCTAATTATTAATCAAAACAGGTGTGCAATCGATATATGAACCAGTATATTTTCTACTAGGCTCATTTTTCTGGTTGTGGCAGAATATACTTCTCATTTCAAGCGTGGACTTCCTCTAGCCGGGGCTGGGACGCGTCATAGCTAGCTTACTGGCCCTTGGTCACCGAATCTCGTACTCGTTCGCAGCCTTTAGTGAACTAGTGATAGCTTTCACACGTAACACAATGCACTATAGCTGCTTTGAAGACCGTATAACACAAAGGACTTCATTAAGGAAATATATTGGCAGATAAATATGAACACACTTCGATACCACTGCTCCAACGTCAGCTCTTGATGCTCAACAAAGCATATCATCAGAGAACCAGCTCGATAAAGATTACGAGGCTCAAAAACAATTGCTCACTTGGGGTTTAAGCGTGCTTTCTATTGATCATCGTGCTAAATGTTCTGCATGAATGGTTATTCAAATCGTCATCAATTTCATAGATGGTACACAATATTCATACTGAAAGTCCTCTGAATCTGTTTGGAGGATTTCAGTTCCCTAAGGAGGAAGTAATATACTTCATATCCATGGTTGTGGTACATTGTATTAGTTTAATGTCTTTCTTAAACATGCCAGTCGAAATATTACGAACTCATGAGTTTCCGAGCCGTGTTACAGCGTCTTAACAAGTCGGATGGTTGACGTACTTGAGATGGTGGAGAAGATTTGTAGCTCAGATGGATGATTTTGATGGAGTTTTGTTCTCTGAGCTGGATGGTTTGGTCGTGGAGCTTTCTATCTGTAGTTTGTGCTAATGATGTCGTTTAAAAGAACGATGAAAGCTCCACGACCAAACCATCCAGCTTAGAGGACAAAACTCCATCAAAAAGGTTGACTAACTTATCAAGAATTTGATGGCGACATTATCGTTACAACCTAATCTACTTGTTCTACAGGCTGGAAACCCTATCAGTTGGATTTCACTTTCATGTCAGCCATGTTCTCGGGATTGTGAAGACATCTGTTATATTACATGGTAAACTGTTGGCTGTGGATGAGTTTAGAGCATCAAATCAAGAATACTAGAGCTACGTAGTCATCCAAATACTGTGCATAGTTGAGAGCAGATCAAGAGCAAATAATTTGTTGTCTTAATCTAACTAATATAAACGGACATTAAAATACTTCTCAGCTAATCACTCCTGACACCGTAGCACGACAGTGACGAATATTCACTACTAAATCATGGTCTGCCAACAAGAAGAATTTCAACGTGACCAAGAGAGAACCGATCTCTCATCCGTCAGCTTGAATGACAACATCAGTGTGTCGTGAGCCAGTTGTGTCACTAGGTTATGCTCACGCGTTTACCAGGTTAGAAGCATTGATGCAACGAAAAATTGGCCCTATTTGATTTTTACCCACTCAAGCACAATTTAGCTCCAGGACCTAGGGATATGGTACGCAGTCAGGCTCGAAGCCGTTTATTTCAATTTCTGAAGACCGTCACTTAATGCTGTCAAAAAGACTAATACTGAAGCAGAAATATATTTCCAACCCATTAGGCTTGTGAACGTCTCCTAATTATAAATCATAACTCGTAACAGACATATGAATAATCAAACATCATTACAAACAACAGAACTCAGAAAGAAAGCTTGTACTATTCCATTCACAACATTTAAGGGAACATAAAAATTTCCTACTGTCTGGCGAATTACTTGCCACTCCTACTATAGAACATAAAGATGTCACAGATATTCAGGGTTTGACGACCATTTTGTCGTCAACACCTATATAACCAAAGGATACCAGCCTAGTCAAACCAGAAGTCAAGAATGAACGAGTTTGAAGATATTGTGCACGTCAGTCGTTCACGCCGTGCTCGCAGAAGTCGGCTCCTACGTAGCAAAACCAGGCCTCGATGCTGTCTGGCCAGATGGGCATTAGTTGGAACGAAGGTAGGGACACAGTCTTCAATTTAAATATTTTAGGTGTCTGTTCAGTCATAGTGATATATCAAGTGAGAAAATGAACGAGTGGGAAATATGTATATATCCAAAAACACGGGGCAAATAGTATCACAATGTATAAAAAATTAAAATAAAGCAATGATGTATAAAATCCCAAAAAGGAACAGACTCACAGTTTTCAATTTGGTGTACCAGATCACGTCGGGCTAACCAATGAAGATGCCACAGGTATTCGGAGTTTGACAACACTTTAACCAGTAACACCTAGTATGAAGCGTACCCACCAAGTGAAATCAAAAGACAGGAGCGAGGAAGTTCGAAGATATATTTGATAGGCTATCAATATATCGAGGATCGTCTGATCTAATCTGGCTAGTAATTGCAGTAGATGTTGGGCACGGCGTTCCCACACGTGATCTAGTGCGGATGCATGACCGAGTGCCTTCAGCTAGATGAGTCGATTAAAACTAATGTGGTCAGCATCCAATGTCAAAAACTTGCAGAGCTATTTATTTTGGGGGTTTATTTACCGCTACAATATATTTGGATGATTATCGATATGTCGAGAAGCGTTTGATCTAAGCTGGCTAATAGTTGCAAAGGATGTGTAGCACTGCGTACCCACTCGTGATCTGGTGTGAAATTTATGGTCAGACGCCTTCAGCCAGGGTGCGTTCAGTAAAACTAATGAAATCAGCATCGACCTTGAAAACCTAAAGAGCTATTTATTTTGGAATTTATTTGCCACTACAAATGCTATGTAACCATATATTAATTAGCATTTCGTATCTTAAATAATGAGCTGAGCGTTAACATGTCTCATCTGTTTGTTTTCTTTGAAACGAATCTCCTATGACACCATAAGAAGGTTCATAAACTTCTATTAAATAAGTTGGGAGTGGGATTCTTTTTTCCTCATCGGGTGTTCAACGATTCATATGCCCTACATGAATGACTGATATTAACCCTAACATTGTTTTCAAAGATAAAATTCGGTTATGTTGTGAAAAAACTGTAAGAACTAACGCAAGTTACTTAAAATACTATCTTTTTTGCCGAAGATTAAATGTTGAGATATTGAATTTCCTAATACGATCGCCATTCAAAAAGTGAGTTACCATGTGTATTTGACGGTAAACTTCATACTCGACTATTTCAGTTATTTCACGCCTTAGGTAATGTAAAGTCGGCGTATTTCGCATTGATTCATATGAACCTAAATAACTTCCAAGTTGAAAGAGATCTGGGAATATAGGTACCCCATGATATAAAGTTTTACTCTAACTGCTGCAAAAATGCCTTTCGGGCAAACCTTGCACTGGTGATGTCGGAGTACATTTTTAGCCAGTTTTACGATAAAACTTTCCACTTCATCTCCAACAGTTTTATTGGACTCTATTTAGAGTGTGGAAATATAGTGTTTCCTCCCTCATTGTAAAAGGATAAGGATGCACTGGGACGTATCCGACGGAGCCATGAAATCAGTCCGGGGACTCAAATCCAAGCCTTATGAAGAGCGTATCGAGTCACTAAGCCGTTACTCATTAGATTATAGGCGTCTCAGAGGTGACCTAATAACGTACAACATCCTAAGTTCTTTGGACATCCCTTTAAATACCTACTTAAGCTCAGTCCCAACACAAATTTAAGGATAATACCTAGATAATGGAAGCACAACATAGCAGAACAGACTACAGGTATACCTTCTACTCCTTAAGAGTAGTCAAGTCCTGTAATTCTCTACTTGTCGAGCTGGTCCTTGAGACTTCCCTAGAGACCTGCTTCGGTTTGGGCACTTGGGCAGTACCCCAGCCGTCCCTTACTTACGAAATGAAATTTCGTAAATTTAAACCATTTCAATCAAAATGCTTGGTACTTCTAATTTTGAATTCCAACCCTTCATTACATTCAAATACCTTAGTCAACATGTACAGGTTTAAATACCTCTACTTCAAAGCCATGGTGCTGTTTGACCATCCTGTTTTTTCACGTACATGGTTCCAATCAAACAAAAAGAAAGAAATAAATTTCAAAATACGTCCCCACTTTTTGCCTATATTGAGCAAAAAGAAGGCATTTCTCTAAAGTATTACACGTCGTTGGGAACGGTAGACTTTTCACCTCAATGCACACCAAGTTTATTTATTTATTTGGACTCATAAATATTGGTTCGAGGGGGCATCAGATGCATATGCGCCTTTTCTATTTTTGTTTGCTTTGGGTCTATCAAAACCATTATATGACCTGTCGCAAATACGTGTCAACCCCAATTATCGATTTAGCGCAAGATGAATACCTAGACTGGTCCAAATAATAGCAGAATCAACGATGAGAATCTTTTCCATCAGTCTTTATTTGCTCGTAATTTTTCTCCCTCTTTTTTTCTGTTGGCATTGTTACTTCCGTTCTTTTGATATCTCGTAATAGTAATGCTTCGGTTTGGGCACCCGGGCAGTATCACAGCCCTCACACAAATCAATTGAGATTTGTGTGGCGCATATGTATTTGGTGCCTCCCTGTACCTATACTTATGTGTTAAAATAAATAAATAGTAAATCAAAATGATTTGGAATTGTATGCATTTATATCGAACTATACTGTTTGTTTTGTGTTAGGTCACAGTGTTTATTTTTCGCATCTGATTTGTAGTTTACCCTTCGAATAACTAATCTACGTATTCATAATTTCGGACCTAATGATTCAAGAACCGACATCTGTTTGTGTTGTTTTTAGTGGAAAAAGAAAATCCGGCAAAGATTATACTGTCAATCGTCTGACTAATCTGCTCCGATGTAATCATCTTTCTTGTTTAGTAGTACGAATAAGTGAGCCAATTAAATCGTATTTTGCTGAACATTATGGATTAGATTTGTCTGAATTATTATCCTCGAATGAATATAAAGAAAAATATCGAAAACAAATGATTGATTGGATGGAACAGGAAATAAAGCAAGATCCTTATACATTCACTCGGAAATCGTTGCTTGAAAGTATTAGACGATATGGCATACCTCATCCTGATATTATTATTATCTCAGATGCCAGAAGGATAAATGATGTAGAGTATTTCATCAGGACATTTGGTCGATCTAAGTGTTTGTTAATACGTATTGTCACACCTATAGAAATTAGAATCGAACGGGGTTGGTCATATGTTGATGGGGTTGATAATGTTATGTCTGAGTGTGGATTAGATGAATTCACTTGTTGGGATTACATTTTATCCAATGATGGAGACGAAAGTGCATTTAAAAACCATTTAGACGATATTGTTGCACGCATTAAAGAAGTGCGAAAATTATCCTAATGTTTATCATGCAGTCATTGATAATAATGCTTGATGCAAGTGTAGTCGTTTACGTTGTATGAACACTTCTTTCAACATGCGTTTACTGCAACAATGTTGAGACGTACTTTTGAGCAGTGTCGCAATTGAACGAGTTTACTTCTCGGATGATCATTATTCTGGCTACAAATTTCCAGATTGTTTGGGAAATAAATCTTGTTTGGTTATTGGAAATAAAATACTGATCTACTTCAGAAACTCGCAGTCGACTCTTGTCTAGATTTATCTATTTATGAGATTGTTCCTACATAACTCATGGGATCTGACTTTAAAACCCTCACGATCAAATACATATTCAGTGTACATCAGATAATCAATGTCTTCATTTTTAGTGAAAGCAAATTTTTTTCCTGAGTATGTCACTCATCATTTTCATAATACATTTTTATAGACATATTCTTTTTGTATTGTTGAGACTATAATATTTGCCGTAGATTCAATTTTGTTATTACTTATTCTAAAAGAATGTTAATTTCAAACGAATTCACCATAAATAATGGCTAGTTAACCGTACATAACGCATCCTAACCACCTCAGTTGATGAAAGTTTACAACCTCGCTAAATTTGTCCTAACTTGTATTTAGCCAACTACTACATTTATATTTTATGGAGTTATACAATGTGGTAGTAACCTAATACTTAGTTTTAGATTCCGCAACGCAGACTTTATGCTTGAGTCTCTCCTAATTTATTAATAGACTTTTCTCAATTGGTGGTGTTGTTTAGGTAATGGTGTAGCCGTTTTTGTATTGTTTATTTGAATCTTCCTATTGGTGTTTGGGATTGCAATTAGTCAGTTTCTTATTGGCATATGTTTGGGGCGAACGGTACTGTGTTCGAGTCCCGATGTGAACATCAACTCTAGGATGCAGGTACATCCGGCTGACGAGTCTCAAACAGGTCGAAATGCACGTCCTGGATTCCACTGCTAGCCACCGTCCATCTTTGCTTACAATAGTGTAACCACTTGTTACGCTTAGACTATGTACTATCCAGTACACTTCATTAATATATCTTAAGGTAGAATTCTCATATTTTTCTTAATCATACGTTTAAAATCTCTTCATGGTACTTGCACTACCTAGTGGGACCATTTAAAAAGATGAGAAAATAAAGTATTCATTTGGGTTGTCACATTATTTAATAATTCAACGCAGATTAAATGGCGAAGTTATTTTGAATTAACTGCAACTCATTTGTTGAGCACAGGTTGTGTATGCAGCTTTGATCAGGGCTTTCTATTTAAGAGCTAATGATACTATTCTGTTACCCAGATTGAAGTAATTGGAGTGAATTTTGAAACCTAGGTAGTGCTGATCGTAAAAAAAACTGTATAGAACAAAAGACTCACACATCAAGGAAGAAGTTTCTAAGGAACAGCCATCTGTACTGATCGATGCATTTAATTATCTGGTTTAAGGAATTCAGCACTTCGAAATCTAAATTGTTAAAGAATTCCATTTTCGTTAGTTTGCATTTTTGTCTTGTTATAAAGGAGTTTATGGTTTGTTAACATTTGATGCATAGATAAGCAGCAAACAACTGATCAAAAGTAGTGTCGCATTAGCTTTTCTAAATGTGAGAAAATCGTTTTCACCCATCAGTATCACAAGTGAGGGCGGCTACAATCGATACATTCACCGTAGCTGACAATGACGCCAGTCATGACGATAAGCACAGTTCCTGAAGTGCAAGCACATTTTCATCATATTCTCTTTGTTGCTGTAGTTATGTCCAATATTCTGTTTAGACTATAGTAGTTCAATTTTTTATCTAATAAGTAGTATAATGACGGTGGATCAATAATAGTATGAAGACCAATATACATATACTACTAAGTTACTTTTACTTCCAATTAAGCTAGTAACACCTAATGCGATACGAAATAAAAAATATCTGTTCAGCAAGGATTTTTTTCAGTAAATTTGTTCCTAAAGCTGAAACATGCTTTATTCACGATAATAATCGGTGACATATTAATTACAACAATTTACTCTCCATATTGACAGTGTAGCAAGTGTTTATTGTTAAAATATACATATTCGTTAAGAGCTTGAATATTCATTAAGAATGTCATTAAAGTTAATGATTAGTAATCGTAAAAATGGGTTATGTAATAAAAGAAAAATACTGAAATGGGGTATAACGAGGAGGTATGTGGAAACAGAAATAATTCGTAGTCCAAATCGTGAACCGATCTTAGATCATCATTGTAAATTAAAAAGCACTGGACAGCTGCTTCGTCATAGTATGAGACAGCAGTGTATACTCACGACTTCACAACCCAAAAGTCATGGTTTCCGTACCTTGCGGTGTAGTCGTGGGCATACATTGCTTGGTTTCATACTAGAATGAAACAACTACCCGGTGCTTTTTGATCTGCTGTGGTGGTCTAATTAAGATCGATTTATTATTTGAACTACGGAAGCTCCATAATCTTCACTTTTTAATTGAAATATTCTACCCCCCAAATGCCCTGGTACGGCCGAGAGTGGGGAGAGTCCGCTCTTCCTCTCGAAATGCTCTCATATGGCCACGCGTATATAGCCCCTGCCAGGGAAGTCCTACTTACTGCCATCTCGTGGCGGAGGTGTTGTTTACGAAAATGAGAGGACGAAAAGCGAATGTCCGGCGCTTTAACCGGATCCCAAACCAACGGTGCACATGGGCCTTAGTATCCTGCGGGAACAGATGGCGTATGAACCAATCGTTAGTCACTGGCTACCATGGGACTGCATCTCCTTACGATGCTCCACTGCCTTGTGGATCAGACCTTCAGGTCAAAGGCTCGGGGTGTGGCCCCCTAAGAAAACCATCTGCTTCGGTCTGGGCACCCGGGCAGTATCACAGCTCTCACACAAATCAATTGAGATTTGTGTGGCGCATATGTATTTGTTGCCTCCTTGTACCGATATCTATGTGTTAAAATAAATAAATAAACTTCCTGTTAAAAGTTTAATAAAGTAGTGGAACAGTGGGGGCTGAGATCATTGTAACAGAAGTCTGGATAGGTTTATTTTGTCTGCATAGTTTCTGGATTCATGACAAAAACTTCAGCAATCCATAGAAGACAGATTCTCTGTTTCTATACGCTTTATCGGTAACTTTTAACAGTGAGTGTGTCTTTATCGGATTACTCGTGTTCACAAGGTATTTTCAATTATCAAACTTCCTATAGTTAGGTTCCTACTTCAAATATCTAGTATGTCTTCAAATTTTTCAGGGTCATTAAATATTACATACTGAACTAATTGCCCAAAAAATTCTGGGATACTTCATGTGTGTTCACTTTTGATACAAAAACCATTTGCATGTCGTTGAAAATCTATACAAATGTTGAACCCAATAAAGTACATAATCAATAAATTCTTGAAAGGCTTGTACGCGAAAATTGTAGTTTCATAATTTAAAGGTGAATAACTCGTTTGCATTAGATCCAGCTGTGTTATGTGGTTTTGAAGAAATGTAATTCCGTAAACTAGTTAACTATACACTTGACAGCATTTACTCCACAGCTATGAAACCACTTAAATTATTGTTCAGTGAGTTAGACTTCCTTATCAGTGGCTGTATACGCGTGGCCATATGAGAACATTGGGAGAGGGGAAGCTAACTCTTGGTATTTAGCATGTTTCAGTGGAGTTTTATCAAGTTAGGCACATGAATATTTTGGTTAGTAAAACGCACTGACAAAACTGTTCACTTTATTTAATAAAACTCAATAAGACATATCTACTCAAACTGAGGAAGTATCAGCCTATTCAAATACTTTGGCACAATATTCCTCCCGATTTGTTTTAATCAAGTATTTATGTATGTCAACTGAATAATTTAACTCATGTGCCCACGTGGAATAACCTATATCGATGCTAAATACTGAGATGGGAAACATATACTATCGTATTACAGTATGTTTTCTGGCTAATCCAAACTCGATATAATTTGGATTTATGTAAATTAAGAAAAATACAACATATGTAATTAGATTTAAAATGTTTTAAGGGGGTAAACTAACCAAAAGCCTTTTAGAGTTATAAATATAAAGTGGTTAAACACTGTTTTAAAGATATCATTTAATATGCATGTATATTTGAAACTTTTCTACTAAAATTTAAATTAGGAGGAAGGATTTATAGTAGTCCATATTTTACTGATGAAAATTCCCGAATGTACAGTAGTGAATATTGTTAAAATAACGAATTGTGGAGGTTGTAGTAGTTTTAATAGTTGAATTCATGAGTCGATGTAAGCTAGACCACCATTGAAAACCTGAAAGTACTGGATGGCCATTGCGTTCTAGTATGGGACTCCTCAACAGTACGTATCCACGATCCCGAATGTGGGACTCCAACCCATGGTCTTTTGCTTCATGCGGACGCTTAACTTGTAAACCACTGAGCCGGCATCAATCAGTGTTAATGTCTAACTCCATTCGATTCATAGTCTTGTAGTGACACAGCTCAAATCGATTCACGAATTCAACTATTAAAAGTGATTATTACCAGATACGATTGAAATTTGTAAATCAAGTTTCTAAGTGAAATACAGCCCTTCACCGTTACATAGGACAGCTAAGGTTTGACAGGAACTTGGTTCATTGTCTAATTCAAACTGACAGCCTCAGAATAGCCAAGCGAAGTTATTTTGCCAATATATTTCAGTATCCATCTATTCAATCAGCATGAGATTTATTTCCACAGATGTATAGTGGAAATTTTCCTCAGTTTCATTTATTCATAAGGACTAAATTTATGGTAAAAGAGAAAGGTTTGAATAAATCCTAATATAAATAAATTCCTCATTAAGTTAACTAGTAAATTACTTATCATGATTTAAGCGTACACGCAATAGAAACGTATTTATTAATGTGTGTAAGTTTTGTTTCACGTTTTGCTTGTTTCATTCATAAATGTACCATACCTAAGATAACATGAAAAAACTAACATAATTATCATTATTATGACAAATTTAAATAGAAAAGCATAATAATGGTATTCAGAAAGAACGAAAGAGACTCCATACATTTCATTAGAGTATTACATTTAATCAACAACATTCCTAATCACCATATATATATATTTTTTCTTTTTAACAATTCATTATTAAGATTTATTGCCTATTTAAAAAAAAAGAAAAGTTTCAATGATAAAATGAAATTGAAAAGAATATTAAGATTTATGTTTAGATAACTGTTAGAAAATAATTAAAATATTTTCGTATTGCTAAACAAAGAATTATTTCACTTACACGTATATATTATGTTGATCATAAATAATTATTATCAGAAGGGAATTTTGTAGAGATTTTAGTAATTTTTATAGTTGAATTTATGAGTCAATCGAAACTATACCACCATGGAAAACCTGGAAGTACTTAATGGTCTTTTCGTCCTACTGTGGGACTCCTCAGCAGTGCATAATCCAAGATCCCGCTTCCCACGAGATTCGAACTCAGGACCTATCAGTTTCACGCGCGAACACTTAACCTCTAGACCGTTGAGCCGGCATTTAACGATGTTAATGTCTAACTTCAACCAATCCACGACATTAAGCCATTGTCTTCAGTGAGTTACTATCTCACAACAGACCTGATTGAACTTCACTGATCACTGCCTCTCACTAGAACGCCAGTCACTAGTGAGCATATAATGATTATTATTAGAAGGGGGTTTTGTGGAGACTGACAGGTCCTGGGTTTGAATCTCGTGGGGCGGGATCGTGGATGCGCACTGCCGAGGAGTTTCACACTAGGACGAAACGGTTGTCCAGTGCTTCCATAGTGGTCTAGCTTCAATTGATTCATAAATTAAACCATAAATAATAAACTGAGCTATTAAGTCTAGATTTCATTTCCCTGTCCTTGAGACCGATTTAATTTACAATATTGATAAACTAACAAAACTACTTGACGTTATTCAAATCAATAGCAAGATGGATTTCCCGAAAAGCAAGAAGTAGATAATTTGACATAGGAAAACTGTAATCATAATATGAAGAGTTTAATTACACGAAACATGATTAGTGGATAAGATAAACGGTGATGATGACCACAATAAAAAAAGCAATAATTTAAAATGCTATGAGAATAAATAGTTGATGGAACTCTTTAGTTTTGAGGAGTCACTTTTATTGATATGTCACTTGTTACTACAATGATAAAGTAGTTTTATACAAAACAAATTCTGACCCAGTGGTTTAATAGAAGATCGTATGTGACAGTTTTGTGAAACTCTACTCTAGATACATAAACAGAATGTTTAATTCTAGAATTTGACATTAAAACCTCTATTATTGACTTAATTTGCATAACCTTCAAGCGAGCGAATGGGATATTGTTAGTGTTTATCATCATTTACTTAAATAGCTGAAACCTATATAAGGCTTGTGTAGACCTCAACTCTCATAAAACAATACAGTAGATAAGGGACTAGAATGATAGAAGTAGTAGTAGTAGATTCTCACAAATTCTGATGTCCTTGAAATTAATGTTTCTAACGTGTTTGTTGGTTCAACGACATGGTCATTTTTGTTTGACTAAATGTCTTTCACTTAACATGTGGATGGTAGGTGGCTTAGTTACCGACATCATTATATTTTTACTTACTAAAGACTGAAATCTAGCAGTGACTGAAAGCTTTACAGTCTCATTCTTAAACATGGTGTGGTTAGCCAGTTTCATTTGATGTGTTACATTATTTAGGCGTTTAAGTGTAGTTATATTTTTTTGAGAAATTGTATTCAGATCAATGTAGGATGAAATATTTCCTCATAATCAGTTAATCGTAGTTCATTCCTAAAATTAATATTTAGCGCGAAAAACTCAAATCTATGTAATGATCTCTTAGTGAGATAAAATATGGTTTCTGGATCCCACGTTTCCGTACTTCGAATTCTGCTTAATAGTCTCATCATTTTTAATTATATGGGATTGAAAATGGTACTATGAAAAATTTCAATGAACACTTCTTGATAAATTTTAGAAAAGGTTTTTTCATATTGTAGAAATAAATAGTTTTTCTTTCCATGTCTCTAAATTGACGAACAACATGAATTCAGAGATTGAACTTAACTGGGGCAAGATCTCAAATGACTACCTGTGAGAAGTCGCAAACTTTCCAGCTAACCTAGTTCATTAAATGTATATTGCTACTGAATTTCATTTTTACTGATGCATTTAAGTGACTAATCTCCCTAATACATTTCGTTCACGTTGGATAAAGGAATCAAATCATTTATTCTTTCTTGATTCTTTTACAAACTTCCATTTCTAATTTCATCTGACAATTCACCATTGTTTTACTGAAATTGAAGTGTTTTTTATCCCGTTTATTACAAACTGACATAATTTCAGACCGTAAGTAAAAGAAGTTAC
This sequence comes from Schistosoma spindalis, assembly GCA_946903255.1. Taxonomy (NCBI): domain Eukaryota; kingdom Metazoa; phylum Platyhelminthes; class Trematoda; order Strigeidida; family Schistosomatidae; genus Schistosoma; species Schistosoma spindalis. Next base: position 73,462,333 of record OX336420.1, on the reverse strand, counting down.
ACAACAGCTCCTCATTCTACCTTTATTTAGTTAATAATGGTAAGAATAATGGCTGCAACTAACAATAACGACAGTAGCGTTTTCGAAGAGATCACTACTTATTATCTATTATAAATGGTTCCAATAGTTTTACAGAATTTCTGTTACCAATAATGATGCAAAGTTCTCATTTTTTGTATTAGAGAAATATTATCAATTGATGCCACCACCATTTTGTTTTTAGTTTATTTACTTCTACGGAAAGAGATAAACTTTTCCCGTTATCTAACTAAAATTCTTCTATGTACATAAACAGAAGAAATAAGACAATAAAATAGTAAATGCTACTGTTTGATTAGCCTATCTTTATTTGTGTTTGAATATGTGTATGTATCTTTTTTGTGGCATCCTCTCCATACCCATCTCACTTAATCTTCTGCTATCGGTCATTCCTAAAAAAATGCTTCATGTAAACCGGCATTGTTGTGTACTATGATCACTAATAGTAAACACTAATTACCTAAAATAAACTAAACATATGGTGGTCTATATATTTACATGTATATGCATACACATGATGTGTATGATAAACTGGGAGAGAGAAAAAAATTAAATCAAATCTTACTTATCTCAAAATACACTTAAAGTAATCTATGTAGAAATGATGAGTTCTATAATTCTTACTTCAACAATCCTCCTGTCATTTTCAAACCATAAGATAAAAAAGGGGGAATTAAGAAGCAAATAATCACTGTGTTTATATATATGTTCCTCTTTAGTTAATTGACAATCTGAATGTTTGTAATAGTCTATATACACACAATAATTAATTGAATGTATGAAAGAATGCTTAAGGAAAAAAACTTGATGTTCACTATCTAGCTAAATAAACATTTACATTCAGGAAAAAAATGTCAAATGAAATACTGTTAGAGTGATTGTGATGATCGGAAAATGTTTCTTTTTTTTTGTAACTGAATAAACATAAATCTTCCAGTTTTCGAAAAAAAAAATTAAATAAACTCGTAAAACGATGGAAGATGGATTTATCTGGTTGTTTTGTAATCATGAACCAGTTTCAAGTGAAGAACTATTGAAAATGAAGAATTGTAAATTTCAAGGTAAACTTACTTAAGTTCTAGCTGAAAGTCGTATACAAGTTAACGGTGAGTTAGCAAAGAATTGTGGAGATTATTTCAAGACCATGTTCTGTTATGAATTGATTAAAGATGAAGATTTGGTCTGCTGCGTTTCAAATGAATGGTTCTTATTAAACCGCTTGTTATAATATCTGATATTCTAATTTTCATTCTTCTGTGGTATCGTAGATGATTGTTGCTGAGAAATTTAAATCAGCATGCAAAACTTTCTAGTTTTCAAAGGTTCCTCCATTTATACCAGTCTTTAATGAAAATTGTCAAAACATGAAGCAATTAGATAAAAATCAAATAAGCTTTAATTTAATGTGAGACTGATTACTTAAGATATAGATAAGACTCCTGGAGTCTTAAAATGGTAAACTAGATCCGTATTGAGTAGAAATAACATATCTTGTTTCTATTTATATACAGCTGACTTACTACCAAAAGTATACTCACTACGAGACTTAAATATTCCTACCTCGATCACTTAAGAGGTCTAAAGTAGGTGCTTTTAAAGACAAAACATCTATCCAACGCTTTTTGATCTCTAATAGTTTTAATCGGATATCCATTTTTTGATGAAAATTAACTTTCAAATGTATACTGATCGAAACACTATATTATTGTGTAGAAGGAAAAGTAGGTAAAATACATAATATTTTATCTTAGTAATGACTCGTATCAAATACACCGCTTTTCGGTTATAAACATAGTCATATATCATGATATGAATTCAAGATAATATCATCTATATGAGCGGAACGGGATAGTTGAAGATGGATGTTAAAGACAGTCACCAGGATTATTGATGAGGCTATTGCCTGCATTAAAATACATGATTGTGGATAAACAGTAAGAAAAATGTGTACACCTGAGGCACTTTACCATGTGCAAGATATTTACTGTAGTTATAACTTCTGAACCATTATCAGAATAGGGGTTTGTGGAGATTGTAGTAATTTTAATGGTTGAATTAATGAGTCGATTTAAACTAGACCATCATTGAGAACCTGAAAGTACTGGACGACCATTTCAACCTAGTATGGTATTCATCAACAGTGTACATCCACGATTCCTCATGCGGAGCTCACGGAATATCGTGGGTTGGTTAAAGTTAGACATTAACACTGATGGATGTCGGGTCAGTGGTCTATAAGTTAGGCGTTCGCGTGCGACAAAAGGCCATGGGTTGGAGTTCCGTGTGTGAGATCGTGGATGTAATATGAGTACCTATTTCATAAGAATATAACACCAATTAATTATAAAACATCAGATATAAGATTGTAATTATGAATACGTGTTATTAACTTCACATTTATATTTGGAGATTTATAAAAAATAATCAAATCTATTGAATGTGAAGTTCAGTTAAATAGCTATATTAAAAAAAAAGGTTTTTTTCAGTCAAGTTGAGTATGGTTTAGTATGTGAATATGAGTTATTTGCTTTGAAATTTATATATCATAAAACTATGTTCACTCATTTCTTCTGTACACATAAATTGGGGTTAAATGTACGAATTCCTATGGCTTCAGCTATATGTAGGAGACAGGAACGAACTCCGTTGAGAAATGACGAGGTATATGTTTGTAATTCAATGATCATAAATCATAGTCAGGAACATAGTAGTCACTTACGTAGATAATAATCAACTGAACTTACAAAGTTTAAATAAAATACTAAATAAAATTTTTGTTTGTATTGTTATGTTGATAAAACTAGCAACAAAAGTTATTCAAGCATATTTACTAATTAAACTATTAAATGTACGTTATTTTTACAAGCTATAATAGTTAAAGTGAATGTGAATTTATGAGTTCCTGACTATTTCTTATCAAATTATTTATTTATTTATTAGTCAGTGACATTTATAAAACCTTTTTTCATGTTCCATCTAGTTTCTTCGAATTTGCTCAAATATAGTTTTAGGTATCATCAATTTTACACACGATTCAAAATCCTTTGGAACAATTCTTGTTCTACTGATAACAATCATATAAATAACGAGTCGAACGCAAAAAGCTATTCACGATTACTAAGTTGGCCTTTTCCTAAACTGTCTTTAGAAGGGCATTGGTAGAATCAATATTATATAAATTCAAATAGATATATACAAGTACTTAAAAAGAAGAGTCTTCGATTTCTGTAAAGATAAATGTCTACAGAAATTCATTGACATAATTAGAGGTAACTTAAAAAAGCAATGAACAAAAGATAAACCATCAGTACATTCAAAGCTAGACAATTCAGCCTCTTTTTATCGGAGAGCATATAAATTAACGCTTTCTGTATGATTAATAACTATATCGACAAAGACATCTACATCTTTATTAGCATTGACATTGAAACAACAGAAAGTAATGCCTATCCGAGATTTTGAACATATTTCTGTGGGAGATAAGGCATTATTATTGGTTTTTTTTGGTGCTATCTGAATAACAAGATCAACTATATTCCTTCGAATACATAAAGTGAGTTCACAAACATTATATCCAACATCTTACAAGTTATATTTAAAACTAAATCTATCATAAAGTTTTTAAGTAGACTACCTTGAATCCCTTTCTATCGATTCTAGGTAATATCATATTTTCAACTTAAAATTCTTGGTACATACTCGTAAATATAACTGGTCATTTCTTCACACATTAAGGTTGTGTTTTTTTAAATTATCTACTAAATAACTTATATAATTTTAGATAGAGTACATGAAATGTGGCTAGTACTGGAATCCAGGAAGCGCGGTTCATTCTGTTTGGTGAATCTCGAAGTGGGACGAAACGCGCGTCCTGGATTGCGTTATTAGCCGATTACATGTATTCTATATAAACCTGTATCTTCGTGGCTATCAGTACATAATGCACATATGCCGACCAAGACCGATCGGATTTCAGTCAACTTATCAATACCAGGTTGATCCAAACCATTGCAAATGCAGTAACTTATATAATGCTTTGTCACAGTTTTCATAATAATCCATTAATAATCCTACTGATTTTCTTGAATTCACAGGATAGTTAGACATTTAATTGTAACCTTTTGACTTGCTTCTTAAACTTCTCTATTTTTCATTCTTGTCACACTAAATTAGGTACTTCTTTTTATCTTAGCTATTTCATATGTAATAAAGCTCGGTTACTAAAGGATTTTGAAATGTTATGGTTAGTGGCAACTGAATGAAACCCAAAAACAATTAAAATAAATTTGTCTCTTTCTATTAATAAAATCTTTGTTCCGATTGCTTTTAAGTTGGGCATTCAACTGTCAATTTCTATTTGGAGTCAAATTGCTTTGGTTCTATTACCAATGAAGCTTTCAATTTGGAGCACAGTTATGTAATTGCAAACATTTTTACGTTTATATTGTTGATAAAGACCTACTAAAAAACTGATATCGTTTATCATATCCGTCACATATCGATTGACATTCTCACTGGTATAACTCAACCTAGTCCCTGATTCAAATCTTACCGTTGGACTCCACTTACTTTCGATGTCTCTGACGTCGTTAATAACCAAGTCAACAAGTTCAATATTGTTTCGTCGTAAGTGATCAGTCACAAGCTAGATTTAAACAGTCAGGTGTTTAATATTTACTGATTTTCAGTAGTTCTCTAGCATTTAATATTTCATTATAAATTTTAACCTTGAATGATAGTTATCAGTATCATGATAAATAATCAACTGTTATTACTTTCATAACTGTAATCGAATGATTAAAAAAATTATTTTATCATACTGTCGATCTGATACAAAGTTTTTACTATCTTGGAACATGGCATATTCCCATTGCTCAAAACATAAAATTGAATAATTCTGTATCAACCACCATATTTTAATTTTATTATCATAAGTAATAACAGGAGTGATTATATAATATGTTAAGTAGGTTAAACATGAACGATTCAAAACGACAAATTGATTACCCTCATTAAATGGATTTATCCAGAAAAAAAGTAGTAGAATATTAGTTGATTGTTATGTTACGAGATTAGAATATAAGTTTATGATATGGATTTACTACTTTAATCAACCCCTCCCCCATATCTGTTTTTGAAAGCAGAACCAAATAAACCTAAGTTAACTATAGTCATTTAAAGACTTAGTCATAGTTTACCTTGTATTTTCTATTAACTATATAAACAGACTCACTTTACCATATCAAGCAAATATTTTCATTAATATAAGTAGTTTGTGGGGACTTGAATTTTATAGTATACATCACGAACCGGATTTAGGTAGGTACCCAATATATGCTCACTAGCAGCTAGTTTCTGGAGGTCATTCCTGGAATTCTAGAGCTAAGCCATACCCAGTGGAGTTCAACCAAGTCAGATGTGAGCCCGACTTGATTGAACTCAAGTAGTTACACAATAACGACACTGAAAGTTGGTTGCGAATTATAGCGAATCAATTAGAGTTTTTAAAAAAGTAAATTACTTTATGCCAACTTATTAGTCCAAACGTTAAAGGCCCACCTTAAGACCGAAGTTTATGGGTTAGATACCAGATATAGTCATGGATGTGCATAGCTAAGGTCTTCCATATTAAGACGACAGTTTCCCGACGCTTTATGGTTTTCAATGGCTGTCTAATTAGTCAGGGTTAGTTCGTGATGCAAACATTAAAAAATAAGCATTTTCACTAAGAAATAAGTAGACTAGACGAATTATTTTTTGTAATAAGGTATTTAATTTCAGCTCTGTGAAAAGGATGAATAACAACTGGAAAGAGCTGGAAAGGATTGCCAAGGACAGGTTGAATAGAGAATGCTAGTGAGCTGCCTATGCTTCTTCACGAGGAGTAACAGGCGTAAGTAAAATATGTAAGTGTACAACAATCTATGTTTTACAGTCAATAACCACACAGTGATACCACCAGATGGTGATGAGTTAGTTAGTTAAAATTAGAAAAATAATGATATCAAAACATTAGGATTCTGTTTACTCATGGTCATTAATATAACAATTTCTCTTATTAGCCAATTTCACTCTTTTTTTTAGAAACGGTACATTCGTTATCATGGTGTGTTCTCCACACAAACTAGCATCAAGCCAATGTTGCAAATCCTGTTGTTAATAAATTTCCTTACATTACAGAACTCGTTACTGTTATTATTCAACTAAGTAGTGTAGCAATTCAAATAATTGTAATCATTGTCAAGTATCTGTGAATAATAGATAAAATATCTTTAATTTATATATATTAATTACAATTAACCGATAAAATGAACGGCATTTATAAAATAATTTCTTTAAACGTCTTCTCTTTTTGTATATTGTTTGTCGATGGATATTTTTTTGAAAAGTGGAATGTCATTTGATACACTAGTGCATAGATTTATTGTCCATTTGTTCTACTTCCTGGTAAGTAATGTACACCTTACGTCAATATTTGGTTTTTCTGGAAATCAAACAGGTTAGTGAAATCATTTTTCGAGTTCTATTCAGGGGACATAACGGGGGGGGGGTTAGTAGCAAACAAAAAAGTTTTTTAACAGAATAGTAATTATACATGAGAATTAACTTTTCTCAACAGCCTTGTATTTTGGAAAGCTGCACATTCGTAGATCTATGACATTAATTTATATTATTATCAGAAGGGATTTTGTGGAGATTGTAGTAATTTCAACAGTTGAGATCATGAGTCAATTGAAGCTAGACCACCATGAAAAACCTGGAAGCACTGGACAACCGTTTTGTTCTAATGTGGGACCCCTCAGCAGTGCGCATTCAAGACCCCGCCTCGCGGGACTCGAACCCAGGACCTATCAGCTTCGCGCGCGAGCACTTGACCATTAGACCACTGAGCTGGCCGGCATCCAACGATGTTAATGTTTAACTTCAACTAATCCACGAAATTTAGTGATACATCCACCATTGTTATCAGTGAGTTACTATCTCACAGCAGACGTGGTTGAACTCCACTGATCACTGCTTCTCACTAGAACTCCAGAATATACCTCTTGAAGCTAGTCACTAGTGAGCATATGTTGATTAGTCGCAGAAGGGTTTTTGTGGATATTATAGTAATTTCAACAGTTGAAATCATGAATCAATCGAAGCTAGATCACTACGTAATTTATATTATGTTTTCTACAACAAGTAAAGAAAGTAGACAATGATCATATTGATTTAAATATTTGTTCTTTAAAAGTAAAAGGTTATACCTTTAATACAATGTAACTCAATGTATCACCTCCTTGAAGACTTCTTTTGTGAAGATGGTAAAATTTAAGAAGCAGTTTTAAATATGTCCAGAATTACAAAATACTGATTATTAAAAGAATAAAATTGTAGTGTAGTTATTACAGTCGATTCAAGTCTACCTTTTACAAATATCTACAAAAATAAAAGCTGAAGTTTGGAAATTCTTTATGACTTATAAAATCAACATTCGCACAAAACACACAACCTATTAACTATTTGCTTATGCAGCTTCTTATTAATAAGGTTTATTTTAGATATCACTTGTTCAAAACTACAGGTTGTGATTGATAAATTTTTTGACTGAACGCTTGGATCGGTTTTTTAAGCTCTTCTAATAACGCCCAGGCTGATTACACGACAACTTATGCATGAGAGGAAAGGCGCGTAGTATGGTTAGTTTATGTGCAGAAAATTGAGGGTATTTGTAACATTTCAGGCAACCTTGGGCTTACGGAAACTTCTGTAACCCTACCAAACATAGTAGCAGGACGGGTAGTCACTCAATCAGAAATACGACACGTGACTTTTCACTTCCTAGATGTTTCTGAGAAACTTATATTTAATGCTGATTGTATAAAATGTTCCTCAGCGTTTTCAGGGCCTATTAGAGCTTTTTCCAAGAAATTTTCTAGGTCTCCCCAACAATGATCTCATATGCAAAAATGTAGATTATAAAATCTTAAAATTGAGCTTAAGATTTAAAAATAACACGACTGTTCGAAAAATAAGAACGTAACAATATACAAACAATTTTTAGTTTATTTATTCAGATTACAATATCCTGAAGAGACTAAATCGTCCTTTTATAAACAAGTAGATTCAAGTCTAAATGAATATTTGTAACATATTAGTGTGGTGTGGGTTACTTATATCCACACAAGTAGTATATGACGGTGGTCAGGCATAGAATGTATTTTAGTAGAAGGTCGATGAGAAAAGAACGGGAACGGAACGCAATTGGTATGAAAACGCATGAACAATGAAATCTGAGACAATGGTTTGATGTTTGCAACAGGAACAGTCAAGTTTGATATGATGGATTGATATTTTGCAAATTAGCTATTTACTAAATGATTCTCAAATTTTATTGAGATGCTCTGTAATTTTGTGCTCAGATACATTCGATTGTCCCCACTGGTGTTCTTGTTCACTACACTAGTAGTGAGACCTATTTCAATAAATGAAAGCTATCACAACTTTTTCTTTCCAATGAATAATTCACTTCATTAGCCAACTGAATAAGAATCAACCTAACGAATCTTTAAATATTAGTAGTATTAAAACTATTGTAAATTTGCAATTCGAAAGTCATTCCATTATTTGGTTAACTTCAATTATGAAATATTATGAAAGTTATTGATAAAATTTCATATTACAACTGTAAACTGGTATATTTTGTTTATGCTTCAATCAGTCAGTGGAAACTTTGTCTACTAGTAGTTAAGGAAATATTATATCATAATAACAGATTACTTCATTATTAATCATAATTATAATTCATTATATAAAGAAATAATTCAATGATAAAATTAGAAGAAATAATTACAAAAAATGAAAACAATCATTCATATTAATATTGATCTTTTTCAATTGAAGGAATGAAGTGAAATGACTTGTTTAAACTAATCATTATATAATTGAAATGTATTAATTATCAATATGGATCATATTATGTTATTTGTGAATTACTTCAATTATTATTAGCAATATTACTAATATTTATCAAATTCGATATTTATAATTACCAATCGTATAACAAGTAGTTGATATTCATTATTCAATATGAATCATAATAATGATCATTTAAATGATGATGATAATAATATGAATAAGATTTTAGATCAAAATCTGAATTTAAAATTGATTCCTTTGAATCAGTTGAAATATGAATTGAATCATTAGTTTCCAAAGGAGTAATAAAATTTATTTCTTCATTATTAAGTAACTGTAATTTTGTTTTATTAAACCAATTTTCATGATTAACTGATTCATTTAATGGATTACTATCAATAGTTTCATTATAATTCGTAGGTAAATAAGGAATTGTTAAATTATATTCATTCATTTCATTATGTTCACAATCATATACATTTTCAAAATCATATAATTTATTATTTAATAAATAATTTTGAGATTTTAATAATTCTGTACAATTCGATGAACAATTTCCCATAGATTGACTACAATTTGAAATTGATGTAGACGGATTAGTTGGTATGGTCAATGAAACATTAGTTGAATAATAATAATAATAATCTAAATGGTTCACTAATTGTTTATCGCTTAGTTTATTTTGTAATAAATTTGACCTTATAACATTTTGTTGAATATTTTCCGTATAATTAACATCATCATCAATTGGTGATGAAGTGGATGATGATTTATAAGAATTATCATATAATAACTTATTTTCATTATTATCAGACACTTGATGCTTCATTAATCTAGAAGGATCATTTTGTAAAGCAGCTGCAATCTGATTGGTTGTTATCTGTGATAAACCATGACATAAATATTTTATAATATCTGTTATTGATTCAAAGTGTATATCATTTAATATTGAAGCTAATAGACCAATGTAATTACAAGCTAAACGAAGCGTTTCAATTTTACTTAATTTTTGACCAAATTGATGAAAATCATTAACATTATTATTGTTGTTGTTTATTTGATTTATTGAGTTGTTGGTTTGATGATTTTTTGTGAATAATTTATTACTTTCATTTTGTTTTTGATTAGTATGAGTAGTACACTCAGTTGTGTCATCTTTTTTATCAAGATCAAAGGAAATATATCCACCGATTAAAGCAGATGGTATGTGTTGTCTTAAGGCATCTAATGCTGAATTTAATCCATGCATTCGGCTACGTTCACGTGCATTAGCTCTAGCTCGTCTCATTTTCATTCTGACAACACGTTCTTGTGAGTCTGGCTTCTTTTTAGGACCACGACGTCTTATACCAGTTGGAACAACTAATGAGGGTTCAATAAAACATTGTGAACTAACATTATCAGATATAGCGCATTTCTGATGTTTTTTCGTTACATCAGCACGTTGAACATTCTTAGTTGAAATAAATGAATGATCCTGTTGCTTCAATTCATCATGCATAAAATTTACTGAGTTTGAATGAAATGAATCTGTATGAATTTCATGGTTATTTTGAAAAATAGTTATTGGGTTTAAATTATCATTTGTAACATTGAATGAGGAGTCTTTTGAATGTTCAGTAAACATAACTGTTTGGTCAAAACTAGACCAGTTATGTGAGTTCATCATTTTTTTAATGTTGTGATCTTGAAAAGAATAAAATAAAAAAAACTCTGTAATATTAAAAATAACTGCTTAAGAGGAATAAGAATAATGCATTTAGTTTTACAAGGTCATAATAAATTGCATGTAGCGTGCCCGCTTGATATGAAATCTAAAGTTGCTGGGTTCGGTCTGGTAGACCCATGTTCTCTGGTTCTCAATGACCTTCTATTTCAAGTTTATTTAAGGTATAAACTACTTTCAAAATAAAATAAACTTTAAATTTACTTGTTAATTTGGCCTTGCTGCCCAGGGCAGAGTTCCACAGAGAATTCTGGTGGGAGGCTTATGTTCCTTCCCGAGGGGCAACAGGCTTAGGTAATCAAGTAAGTAAGTAATTCGGCCTTGTACTATTGTAAGTTGTAGGAAGCTTATATCATATCGTTCTGATTAGATTTGTGTTCTTACATTTCCAAAATTAAGCTGTTAGAAAATAATACTTAGATCTGTATAAAGTGAAACAAACAAGATGGCTCAATACATTGTTGTTTAAAGTATACACATTACGATAAATTGATCAAAGAACGAATAAGATTTGGTCATTTTTGTTAGTGGAACCCAACTGTGGAATTTATCGGCAACTTCAGACAACAAGTTCACTATTATTTAAATTGCAACAGCAGCAAAATAACAACACTATATATATAAAAAAATAGTTTGATCCTAAGTCGTCGTGAGCATCATTTAACTGTAGAATTTTTTAATTGATTGGAGGTCTGTATCTTACACTTGTTGGTAGAACATGCTGACGAAAACACTCGTGGAGATAATACAGTTGTTCTCGAATGGAATCCTGTCTTTTGGCGAAATCCTCTCATTTTCAAACAACGTTAAGCGTACTACGCTCATATGATTTTGAGATGGTGGGGAAGATTTGTAGCTCAGGTGGATGATTTTGATGGAGTTTTGTTTTCTGAGATGGATGGTTTAGTCGTGGAGCTTTCATCTACCTGAAGTTTGTGCTGATGATGTCACTGGCTACCATGGGACTGCATCTTCTCACGTTGCTCTACTGCCTTGTGGATCGGACATTTAGGTCGAAGGATCAGGGCATGGCCCCCTAAGGAAACCACCTGCTTCAGTCTGGGCACCCGGGCAGTATCACAGCCGACACAAAAATCAAGTGAATTGTGCAGCATATATGTATTCGGTGCCCCATTCGCACCGATATTTATGTGTTCAAATAAATAAATAAAATAATAAGTTCCAGAAAACTTACACACACAATTATTTTTTTCATTCTGTTTAACTTCTCAATTAGTTAAATTAAAAACATATAATCTTTTGATTATGCTAATTTCTTATTTTCTAAATAACATCAATCGTATGTAATAGGCTGAAATGTTTAAATTATGATCAAGAAATACTTCTCTGTATGATAGTAAAGTAATATTTAAGAAAAGTGGATATCTAACTGTTATCAAACCTACAGATCATTCTAACTAAATGGCAATTTTAACAGTTAAACTCATAAATTGATCTAAGCTAGACCACCATTAAAAACCTGAAAGCGCTGGACGGCCATTTTATCCTAGTATGGGACTTCTCGATAGTGTGCATCCACGATCCCAAATGCGGAACTCGAACCCATGACCTCTTGTCTTTCACGTTATCACTTTAGCTGTAAACCACTGGGCCGGCATCCAACAGTGTCAATGTCTAACTTCACTAGATTTATGATCTTGCGCAACCCCTTAACCATTGACTCATAAAATTAACTGTTATAATTACTACTATTTTCACAAATCCCCATTCTGATAAATGGTAATCCCAAATATTATTTTGAATTTCATACGTTATATCTTTTAAACAATAAAATTACTGATGAAATTATTTTATTTTGAAAAATCATTCATGTGGCTGCAGAACGACAGGTATAATAATATGATTATAATTAATAAGCATATTGTTGAATTTTGACATTCAAGTTTCCGAACTATAGTGAAAAAGGTAATGCCACTCACGTAATGTCGAGTCACCTAGACTAGTGGCCACATTGCAACTTGGTCGATAGAATTTGATCTACACTAAGGAGGACCTGACATACATGACATTGATCACCGTCTAGTGATCAATCAATTGTAAATACATATCAGTCCTACAGGAGGTCAGTCGCTGCCCAGATAGATCAGTGGTAACGTCTCGGACTGTGAAGCTGAGTGACACGGGATTGAATCTATCAGGAGGCATCTGTTCCATCGGCATTACAGGTACACCATACTGACGAGTGCCAAATGGAGCGAAACCTATTTCTAGAGTTTCTTGTTGACTACCTCCAACCACCATCTTATCTAAGGTAATGCTATTTTGATTTATATCATAAAATAAATTTATTACACTTCAATTACAAAAAGCGCTTGAAATCGTAGAGAAATTTCAGTATAACAGTTACATAAATGATACTTTTAATTATCTAAGGTGAAACTTCACTCTAAAAACGTACAGTTTTCCACTCTTTAAGTTTAAAAGAAATATATGAAGGTGAAATTCAAAATAATGAATAAAACACTATCAATCTCCGCAATTATACAATAATTCATGGAAGAAAAGTTGTGAAAGTAATATTCTTATTATTTAAAATATCAAGTGAGTGCTATTTCTATGTCGGTAACTAAGAGAAATATTAGGAAACTAATAAGTAAAGTAGTTACTAATTTACAGTAAATATTGAAGAGTTTATGATGCAAAACACTTTTCTGTAATGTACAAATTATTATGAAACTATTAGGGTTCATAATTTTTTTCATACACAAGTCAACTGATAAGTGTTTTATACTGATGATTTTTTACAATAGTTGGGGGTAGACTTATTGTATATGAAATATTAATATGGCAGAAAACTTTGTTAGCATCCATTGCACATATCATATCCATTTACCGTTTGGTGATAGCATTTTGAAACCCTTTGAATACTCTTATATCAGTTACTCGTAAATATCTCAATCTTGCGTTCGCGTACATGAACGAAGGTCATGTGTTCTAATCTTTTATATGGGATCGTGGATTAGCACTTCTGAGTAGTCTCATACTATGCCGAAATGACTGTCCAGTGCTTTCAGGTTTTCAATAGTGATTTGGCCTACATTAATTCATGAATTCAACTATTAAAATTACTACAATCTCCACAAACCCCATTCTGGTCATAAAAATGTGAAATGACTAATGAATTCACTGGTATTCATTCACTCATGTTTATCAACTAATAATGACTGTTTGTTTTCCATACAACCAAGTCTTCTAATCACGTATAAATTTACTGATTAGTCATTTTGTTTTTAAGTATATATTCACTTAGATTCATTGCATCATTAAGTTGATTTTTTTCTTTGTAAATATTTCTCACTCAGTATCCTTTCATCAATCCAGTTGACTGATCACATAATTCACTCATTCATTTTACATTATGAGATATGTAATGATGTATAAAAATTAAATTTAATATCATTTGTTCACAAAGTATTAATACTTTTTATGCATCTTATAGTAAAGCGACTGATTCAGGAATAAAAAATCTCACCATCATACCGTAAGTTAATAACCGTAATTTATTATTCAATCCGCTTAAAGCCGATATTATCGATTAATAGTATAGTACAACCGAAAAGTCATGAGACTTAAGAATAAACTTCATGTATGACTGTTGGATACTTCTGAACTAAAAAAACAGTTATAAAATTCAGTAAAGGACATTACTCACAAAAAGATGCTTATATCATGAAACACATGTGGATTTTCTATAGAATTCATATAAATGAGCATAAAATGTCCATTCTATAATAAGCATTTAAAAACTTTTCTCCAAAATGCTGTTTTATTTCTATCATAAAACGAAATAATATAAATCGTATTTAACTTGAGATTATCAGTACTTGAAAGAAGCATTCGAAGGTAACTGTTTTTTTTTGTTTGTTTATACACTTCTTTTTAAATTCATCCGACGACTAGTTGATTCACTTTGGTTAACCTCGTTAGTTAACTATTTGATAATTTTAAGAAAAGTGATAAGTTAATCATCACAATCTCGCGAGGCGGGGTCGTGGATGCGCGCCACTGAGGAGTCCCATAATGGGACGAAATGGTTGTTCAGTGCTTCCAGGTTTCCCATGGTGGTCTAGCTTTGATTGACTCATGATATCAATTATTAAAATTACTATAATATCCACAACAAACCCTTTTGATACTTATTTTTTAGTTGAATATTAAATCTTTTAAAGAATTTGCAAAATTTTTTAAAAATAATAATGGAGAAAATTTGCAATTCATGCGTGTACTTTTATTAAACTTCCGCTTATTGAACTAGGTGATCAAATTGAAAAAACTTCAATATGTTTGTCATGGAAGAAATCATCAAATCCTAGTTCCCCATGAATTTGACATTTTTGGTATCCAGAAAGTCAGCTAACGTTTTTTTATGGAGTTTTGTTCTCTGAGCTGGATGGTTTATGCTGATGATGTCGTTCAGAAGAATAATGAAAGCTTCACGACCGATCCATCCAGTTCAGAGAACAAAACTACATCAAAATCATCCACTTGAGCTACAAATCTTCTCCACCATCTCAAAATCATACGAACGTTATTTTACTATTTCTAGTTGATTCTGAAGTATATTATCGCTTAATGAAGCGCATCCAATTACTGAGTAACCTTTATGAGATAATAGAGGTAACAGAATAAGACATTTTTATGACTATTCAAGATAATATAATA
This sequence comes from Schistosoma spindalis, assembly GCA_946903255.1. Lineage (NCBI taxonomy): Eukaryota > Metazoa > Platyhelminthes > Trematoda > Strigeidida > Schistosomatidae > Schistosoma > Schistosoma spindalis. The sequence goes on along the minus strand of OX336420.1, from coordinate 73,446,984 downwards.
GCAGAAATATTATTTTTAACCGTCAATCATTATAAAATACAGTAAAATTGCTTTTAAGTATCCACTTATTTTCAACGATTAGCTTGTGATGAAGCTATATAAACATATTTCATTAATACATAGCATGGAGAATTAGAAGTGTAACCTACTTTCTATTAACTTTTGATTTTAGTGATAAATACCTGGGAGTTAATTACTGAATCATAGCCAGATCTTGATTACATTTCAATCGTTAAATACTTTGTGAAACATGTGATGTATATTTGATCATTGAGTAATTGATATTGGTGTCTTTGGGTGATATCAAGTTTTTTTTATAAAAATCATTTTCAAATCCATGAACTCATCATAAACTGAAATCAACTGGAGAAGAATTAAAAATCAGAAAGTATTAGTTAGCTGTTTCTTCCTAATTTCTGACTTAACAGCGATGAAGGGAACAAAGATTGGGCTTAAAATCTTTAACTCTTGTAGTCATGTAAGTTATTTTTAGAGGTGGAACTGGAGTGTTCAAATTTCAAGCTTCAATGAACTCATGATATAGTGTAATACTCACTAAAACTCATTTCACTCTCAACATGTTTGATTTTCAAAAAAACCCTTACGAGTTTTTTGTAAGCTAATTTCTAATTAATTAATTCATGAGAATATGGTAAATTGTTGGTCGAATTCAGTTGGTACTAAGGGAGGTGTACACTAAGAAGTTTCTATATTTAGGGATAACTGATGGTTTGGACAGTATAATTTAATCAAACGTCTTAGTGAACCAGGTTACAGAATTGATTTACACAGTTGAATATTATAATCTGCTCATATAGAGAACCTGAACCTCAAAAACAAGTACATTAGAATTTTCTTTCATATTCGTACAGTTGAAGAACATAAGGAACTCAAAATAACTGCTATCCAGTAAAAAAAATCTGTTATTAATTACGGAGTAATTGTATATGAAATTTGAATAAGCATTTCACTTGAATTACATTATTAGTATAATTGATACATTTTCGAAACTACCATAAATCAAAGCAACAACATAAACGGAATCACCTCCATACGTGTGATTTTTTTGTGCACCATCACGTCATTATCAACTTAAATGGAATTAAACTCATCTTCGTCAGAAAGAATTTAACAGTAATCTGTGATTATTAGACTTGCATATAACTGTTAAAATAGGTTAATAAAATTTAAATGCTAATACACAAGCACATGCAAAAATTTTTCCTCAAAACAGTAGAGTGACTTAAATAACATTAGGGGGAATCATTAACCTGAATCATCATAACTTGATATCAAGTAATATAATTATCACAAAAAGAAAGAAATGAGTTTAGTTAAGTGGCGGTTTGTACAGATTTACAGGATGCATGAAGATTTTTTCACGACACATACTATCATGTCTTAGGGAACACAAAAAAATGTCAATGAGTATTAAGACAGTTAGTTCATAATAATATCTGACTTATCAACAGTGTACCCCTACAAGTTCACGTGTGATTCAATTTAGAACCTTCAAGTCTTATAGTGAACACTACTCTTTTAGAACACTGATTCGTACATCAATAATCTATAGTTCTTGTATATATACGAAGAATATTTTTTAAAAATAAGTTCTACACAGGTTCTACAGGTATGAGTCTATTCAGGAGTTCTCTTTCACCTTAGTCAAGTTTATGATCAATATGATAGTATCCATCTTTATTATTGGATGACTTAATTTCATCTAAATATTATTGTCCTTAGTATTATTATGCAACCACCGTAGTATTATAATTATTCATAATTTCATAAATACATGAACTATTTCATTATCACTTCAATCATGTTACTGTTTCTTACTGAATTCATAAACATTACGTAATCTTCGACCGGACATTTGATCTGATTTGCAATTATATCATTATTTCTATTACCCTCTTCTGATTATTCATCTCACAATTTTAATAGACCTATAAACTGTATACATTCCAGTATTACTAACGGTTCTAAATTCATATGCTATAATTTCAAATCGTTGTATCGCCCTTAAGTTTGGCTATCCCCTTGAAACATTTAGATATATAACTGAAAATCTTGGTGTGAATTTATTAAAAAGAATATTCTCCATTGATATATCAGTGAATTATTATTAATCTTAGACAAACCATACAAACATTGAGTTTATTAGGGATTTTTCTTCGTTTCTGGTAAGTAGAAGCTAAACATGTGAAAGACTGTATATGGTTTTATTATGTACCGATCTTTGGTTTTAATGTACTTTTATCTTTTACTTCTTCATTCTGACTACTATCTTTAGATCTGTACAACTCTTCGGAAGATCTTTGATCTTCCATTTTTATCACTCTATTCAATATTTTAATGACAATTTATACAGTAAGCATTCGTAATATGATTAATAATTCCAAGTATACGCTTACCTATAGGTTACTTGATAATAAACAATATAAACTTTATAGTGTGTACTGAACATAATAAAATATGTAAATCATATTTAATCCACTTTTAAGTCTAATGTAGGTTTGAATTATCCCTGATGTAATATATCAACTGAAAAAAATTCCTAGTCATCATCATATTTAGCGTATCTTATTACTAATTGGTTAAAGCTAAACGTAATAACATGTTTATGATTGGTTAACTTAATAAATATTATTGTCTAATGAATATGGGGTGAGAAATCGGTTTATCTATAATATTAATGTTCTTAACGGAAATAAATTTGTATAGTGTAATATCCCCTTGATAAATATATACGTAACGTTATAGCTTCTTATTGGATAATTTATATACCCTAAATGAAAAGCATAGGAATTTGTCAATTCTGAAAAAGAAATGCAAAAATCACTAATTAATATTGATGCCAGTAGAAATAATACTGTCGGTATGTGGTTTTATGAAGAATGTAGGAATTATAAGTTAAACAATAATAATTCCTTAATCTCCACACAACCGTATACTGATGATGATAATAATCATATGTTCATTAGTGACTAGTTTAAGATACAATTGCTTGAGTTTTAGTAAGAAACCATGACAAATGGAGTTCAACTATGTCAAGCATCAGACAGCTATCTACTGCAAGCGATCGAAGATGGTCACATAATATCTTGAATCGTTTGAAGTTAGACACGTACATCCCTGGATGCTGGCTCAGTGATCCAGTGGTTAAGTGTTCGATTCTCTGAGGCGGGGTCATGAAAGCACAATACCGAAAAGTTCCGTTCTAGGACAAAACAGCTATCATGGTTTTCATAGGTGGTCTAGATAAGACCAATTCATGAATTAAACTTAGCTTCCAAACGAGTTGAATATTCATCAATTATCAGAGTGGAGCATAGGTTAAGTCGCTGTAAATCTACATGAAATGCACTCCAAATAATTTGGGAGTGAAAATATGAGAAGATATGTTTTGCAGTTAACTGGCATGAAGTTAATTCTTTTATCGATAACTTTTATACTACAAAATTAGAAAATATCCTTTAAATATCAAATGCAAAAAGCAAAATACTTATTCACAACTGAGTGAATTAACATTTGATTCAAACGGTGGGATTCATTCAAACGATGTTATGGCATATAAAATGAAGCTGTTTAATAAAACTTTAGTGTAAAATAGATGTTTGTTTGGATTCATAAGTCAAGGGAAATTTTGTACGTATTTACCTACTAGGGTCGTAATGTCGTAAAAGTACCTCAACAGTGACCTGATATTCAGAAGTGAGTATCATTTCCTTGAGTTGGAAAAGTTCAAAACAACTCTCGCTATGATTCTCCACACTTTTAAGATTATCATAAATGTAAACACAAGGTGGTTGGTTCATTGAAAGCACAGATGACTTGCACATGAGTGAGTCGTATCCCATTAGATTAACTCATTTATCCATGCTTGGTTGAACATCTGTACATAGGGAGGAGTAGTCGTGATATGCTCGTGACGTTGGACTCTCGTTTAAATGGTTACAATGACGAATAAATTTCACCGGAACAGTTAAAGAAATCGATCGTGTCATTGAATGAGAATTAGTTTGTTTTGAATTTATCAAGAGATTCAATTGTAAAGAGGTTTCTTTTTTAACTAATCATATTATTTACATGCCATAAATTCGATATTTTGTCTTCGTTCTCATTGAAAGATAAAAATGATTTTTCATCTATTTATTTTCTATCCAAACTTTAAACTTCTTGTTATGTAATTAATCTTTTATTATTTGAATAAGAGTAGTGAGTTTGAATAGTGTATGAAGTTCCCAGTAAGAAGATACAACTTACACCATAAACTTCACTATTAAATCAATTGTAAACACACCTCATTCTTACTAGAGGTCAGTCGCTGTCCAGATAGATCAGTGGTAACATCTCTGACTATGAAGCTAGGTGACACGGGATCAAATTCATCAGGGAAAATCAGTTCCCTCAATATTACGGGTACATCATACTGACGAGTGTCAAATAGCACGAAACCTAAGTCCATGATTTCCTATCGACTACCTCCAACTACCATCTTATTTCAACATAGTGCACGTAATGTCAAGTTACCTAGACTAGTGGCCACATTGCAACTTGGTCGATAGAATTCGATCTGCACTAAGAAGGACTTGACATACATGACATTGATCACTATCCAGTGATCGATCATTTGCTAGAAACGAACATCAGAAAATATTTATCTATTAACAGAACTGAAATTTTTAGAGGAAACATGATGTTTTATTAAAAGATGAGGACAATGTTGATGGATTTAATGGAGAAGTTAATATTATAATACTTACTGTTAAATAATATAATTCGATACGGATGAATGACTGGGAAAGGTTTATGTATTTACTGTTTTAATTGAAACCTTCCATGTAACTTATTAACTATAGTTATAGATTTTACAGTTTACGAATAATCGTTATTTAATTTATTCTGTTTTATACTAAAAATGATCCAATTATGCACAAGCTGTGATTTATCACTTATAGTTCAGTGTTCAGTTCTTTAAAACTGACAAATATTATCATATAGAGTAATTCAGATGGCTTTCCTCGTGGTCCGATTCGTCAAGATCGGCATAAGTTGTGTGAGGGCAATCAACGTCAGCATACTTAGTGGGTATAACACGTAAAGTGAAAGTTATTTGTATTTTTGGCGTAATCAGAATAATCATTAGAGAAATCCATAAATTATTGACTCCAGTAAATAAGCGCCTTAAAGTTGAATTGGTAACATAATGCACAACATCTTATCAGACTAAAGAGTATCGCTAAATTGTGTCAAGTTAGTGATGATGTGTTCGATTTTTAGAAGTAAATATTTGATCATTTTCAACGCGAAACTAGTGAAATGAAAAATCATTTAGCTGTAAATCCGTGATATGCTTTGAAGTGAATGACTGGTGCTTCTAGAACTACTGAATTTAGAAATGAATGTTGCTTAATTTATTTTGATATTGGAGCTCCGTATTTACATTGAGTAATTAACTGGTTCTCTATAAAGCACACATAATCAATTCAGCTATGTGTGTGTTCGAGTTCTATTTTCACAATTGTTAAACTTCTGTCATGTGAACCGTCACTATCTTCGGATTTTGTTAGCATAAACTAAGATAGTTGTTTGAAAGAAAGTCATTTTTGTTTTCTTAAACTTCTTATCTTTCCTCTTAATTAAATATCTAACTTTTGAGACTGCATGACATGTCTTTTACAAGTAAAATGCTTGGTTATGCTGTAACTCATACAAATTACATAATACGTTTTATGGACAATTATTATACATACTAACCGTAATAATACTACTCTAATGTGTTGACGACAAGGAATCACAATATTACGAGCCTGACAAGTTTCTGTGATCTAAGACATGTTATATGAGATGTAAATTACAAATAGTTTATGATTAGGTCATGTTATGAAGATCGATTAATAAAAAAATCACTTTCCTGATTTGTTATTTGATCAAACAATATATACTATATAATTATGTGTTATCGTTTATGCATTTAAATGGTGTTTTTTTTAAGTTTACGTTTTACGGGATCTAGCATTTCCAATCATCACAAGGAGACAATAATTCTAAGCTGAACAGTTTGGTTGAAGAATGGAAATGTATTATCTACAATATTCAAATCTATAAAACAATCGAGACTTCGACAAAATAATGGAAACCTTACACAAATAGTTCAGTAGATGTTACTTATAATCATTTGTAAATAAATTATTAGTAATATGAAAATGTGTACTATTTGTATATGGTAGTCTGTGTGTGAACATACCCAAAAAAATTTAGTATCTAGCCCTTTGATTAACGACATTAAATAAGCTTTCTTTCAAATAACTTCTAAAAGGATATACTTCTACGAGATCTTAGTGTAGACTTTACATAGAATTTCATTGAATGAATTTACCAATAATCTGTTCAGTTGAATAGATTAATTAACAACAAAATAATGCATTAATCATTTAATTTAATTATTAACAAATGTGATAATACAGAATAAAATTAACTTTTTGAAAAATATATAAACTACTACAATAATAAAAAGTAGTTAAAAATAAATATTTGAAATAAAAGAAATCTAATATGTATGACTGAAATACTAACATGTAGAGCTGCGCAAAACGATGTATATTGTGTACTATAATATGAAAAGATGATAATTTTGTAAAGCTATTCGAAACTATGAGAGATATGTAATTATGAAATCATTACTTCTTCGTGATGTGTTAGACTGATATTTTTTGGAATGTGTATTTCACTAAAATCGGATACAGTTTCACTGATGAAACTAGAACTATTAGTTCCATCATCTGATAATGTATTATCTAATTCACACACATTTCTTCCTGTATCGTTTTCATTTCTGTCTTCATTCCTGTTACTTTCATCCTCATCATCTTCATCTTCGTCATCATCGTCCTCTTCACTAGCATATAATCCTAATTCTTTTAGTTCTTTAACTGTTATACATTGTGGGGAATCAGCATAGTAGTCATTTTCACCACCTTCAGGTATAGCTAATAATACAGTGGCTGATAATGGAAATCTTTCATATTTTTGATCATTATTATAGTAGTAATAATATTGATAGTCGGAATCCTTTTCAAATAATGATGTAGGTCTAGAATGATTATTTAATGTTTGCTGTGCCAGTTGATTAGGGCATGAAGCCGATTTGGCTGAAAAAAAAACACAAGAAAAAACAACATTTACTAATAGTATTATCATCATGTGAAATAACAGTCTTATAAACAGAAAAATGTGATGCAATAAAAATTAGTTTATTTATAGAACACTTTTCTTATCCAATCTTATAAATGGGTAACTGTTCTCCTCATGACATATTAAAGATAGTCAGGGAAAGTTTTTAGTTCAAGAGGATGATTTCAGTGGTGTCATGTTTTCTGAGTTAGGTGATTTAATCGTAAAGCTTTCATACTTTTTCTGAACAAAATCAACACAATTTTAAGGTATAAATTCGAAAAATTGTTCATTAAAACATGAACAAACCTACTTTGAGAAAGAAAATGTTCAGTAAACATAGGATTAGTGATTATCTAGGATGATCTGTGAAGATTTATACTGTATAAGGATATTTCTGTTTTGTTGCGATTTAAGTGAAGTTGGAGTGTAACTCAGCAGTTTAATAGTGTAAATATTTTTAGGCTTTGGTTTTAATCTAATAAACAACTGTTAGAACGCATTATAGAGAAGTTTTGAAACAGGGTGAAACATCTATCTAATACTTATAGGTGATCAATATTTTCCTGGCTGATGTAAATTATGAAAGAAAAACAGCTAGCATGTACAAAATTTACATAAACGAATAGTTTACTAAAATACCAATGTATTTATTTAACTAAATACTTTATGCGCTCCCAGAAATCGTTTCGAGACGATCAATGTAGATATCAACAGTTCATTATGTTACTGACTGTTGATGTGAGTCGCATTTGGATATTCAAACTACCTTGTTAATAATGGTGTGGTAACATTCATCAGCAGTTGAAGGTCTTAGGCATTAGAGTGTAAATAACTATCTAACTAAGTGTTATTTTATTGAACAAAACATCATAAAAAACGTAGAAAAGAGATTGGTTAGGCATACTAGTTTATTGTAACTGAGAAAATAGACAATATCATTAAAACTAACTAAAAGTTATGAAAACTTAACGAAAATTCCCACTGGTACAGTATTCATAAAGAATTCTTAAATGTGTTATTAACTAAAGATAAACATAAGTTAAAGTTAAGGAATTACTTAGTGGAGTCTCTGTTTCCTCTTCAAAAGAACATTCTTCGTTAGATTGGACAAACAATGCGCTATCGTTTTTCTCATTTGGTACAATAAAAGAATTTTCAGAAATATTCGTAGTAATAGAAGTATTAGTAGTATTAGTATTAACTACTGTTGTTTGTGGTAATAATGGTTTTTTTGTTGATATTCCCTTTACTATTGGCGATGGTAGTGCTTCCGGTATTACTGATTGATTGACATTTACGGATGACTTCATTGTGACTTTTTTAACAAAATCTTCAGTTGGAACATAATTAACCTATAAAAAGTTGTATGTGTATATAAATTGATGTGGTTAATAAACTTAATTATCACTTTTAATTATGCCAAAAAAGACAAATGGTGAAATTCACAAAGGTGAATACATTCTCTGCTTTTTGCTTTGATGATTGATATGACGTTAAAACAATGACGATATCAACGTAACTTTCTTTTGTCATAAAAACTAACTGTGGGATGAAATATTGAAGTTAAATATATTTCAATTCATACGCTTTTATATAAATACTATGAATAAAGTGTGGTTACAGTTTGCTTCAATGTTAAAAGAACTCAGTGATAACACTATATTACAAATTAATTGTAATATAGATTGTGAATGATTACATTCTGACAAGCTAATTGAAATATAACACCCTTCTAGTGAGGCCTGAGGTTAATGAGTTCAATAACTCATCGATAGGTGTACTTAGGATATTAACTGCTAAAGAAGCCCACACCACTGAGCTATCCGAGCTGCTGTAGGACTGGGATGTAATCACAATTGATTGATCACTGGGTGGTATTCAATGTCATGTGTGTCCTGTCCTTATTAGTGGAGATCGAATGCTATAGAAGCTGGGTGACAAGGGATTGAATCCTTCAGGGAGCACCAGTTCCCTCAAAGATTACAGGTACAGCTTGCTGACGAGTGTCAAGTAGCACGAAACCCGGGTCCACAGTTTCCTGTCGAATACCTCCAACCACCATCTAATCTTGCAATAGTGCCCGTAGTGTTGAGTCACTTAGACTGGTGACCAAATTGCAACATGGTCGGTAGCATTCGATCTGCACTAATAAGGACTAGACACGCATGACATTGATCACCACCCCGTGATCAATCAATTGTGAAAATCTCCAAGCATTCAGTATGACTTATAAGTCAGGTGGTCACTGGTTTCAATTCGAATGAGGTCGTGGTTGGGCTTTATGAATAATTTTTAAAAGAAAATATAATAAATGTCAGGTTTTGTAGTCAATGAGATGTCAATTTAGTATGGTTTTTTAAATTAATTAGGAAATTCTCAGCGATTCTTTATAGCTATTCAGAGCAAATTGTTTTCATATCATCTACAGGCTTTTTTTACATTAAGTGGTCTAAAGTCTAAAACGTCAGTTTCATTTTTAGTTTGTATTCATCTATTTTTCTCACAAGGAATTGTTCATCCTCTCTAACCTAACTTTAGCTATTTAGTATCTAACCAAAATAAAGAATCTAAACTATCTCGCATACATTTTTGGTTTACAAATAAGTCTATTAGCTGTCTCTATTTATATCACTGCTCCGTTTTGTTATGGATTTCACAGACATAGTATGAATTTCATTCAGGATACAAACAACTAATAAATTGCTGTAAAGCACTGTACTCAATAACACACAATTATGTCATTCAATCTATCACTCATAAATTTCCGTTATACATATATCAGTTTTTAATCGCGCGAAATAAATCTGGGTCACTAAACGTCCTTAATTATACAATCAGTAACGTATTCTCATGGTTCATAACTTAACCGTTACTGATTAAGGCACAGTATACCATTGTAGCCTAGCCAACGACATTCACCTTCCGTAAAGATTTGGCTTATGTATATAAATTCATACAAAATTACTTTCATCAAAGTAAAACCATACACAAATCATAGTTACCGTTCCGCTGAATGTAACTTGTTTAATTCCACTTTTTTGCTTATGATTATCTTCAGGAGACTTAGCCACATCATTTTCATATTTCTGTTCACGACTTTTCCTGCTCAAATGTAATTAAAACATTCTGATAATAAACAGTAATTAAATCTTAAAACTATTCAAGTGGAAAACATAATTATAAGTTGAGTAGGATTCCGCATGCTGTTGTTTTCTATGAGTAGGCTTCATTACAGCAGCGATATCGAGTAACACCGAAGTGATCCTCAAAGTTATAGTCCCTTTATTAGCCAGTGAGTATTATAAACTGTCATAATCAAAGACTAATCTCTAAAATATGACAGAAACTTCACTGTTATGGCGTTTCTATGTGGTTTATGTGTTTTTCAAGGTTCATAATCAGTTTTCTTTAATCTAGGAAAGACCACTTAATCTACTAGTTCACTCAGTAATTTAAGATGTTAGCATTTCTCTGGGTTCTTTACTAAGTTATAGATGCCCTTATAAAAGGTTTCTCATGGTTTTAACAACATTTATTTGGAGATTTGTAAAAAAAATCTATTAATTAATGTTATGCGACCATACACTGAGTATCACATAACCGAAAATTCCAAACTTCTCAAACAATAATACCATAAAAGAGTGTAGATTACTTTGACTAACATAAATGGTGTGACTTAGTTGAGCACCTAGTCTGAACAAAGAAAAAGGAACTGCCCCTTACTGAATCATGTTATATATATATAATCTGAATCGGAAGCAGTAAGCCTTCTACATAATATCCTATTCTCACCAGGTCATTTATTGTCTTCAATCAATAAACTACTGCTTGCTCTATTATGAGTTCGTCACCATTATTCCATTGGTTTTTACTTGAGTTTTAAATCCAAGGGAATGAAATAATAATTTACATGATTCTCAATGACTGCACCTTCCTTGATCGATTAGAAAAATAATTTGTACTTTAAACGTAATGTTTTACTTATAAGTAGTCAGTAGGTTTTGGATAAAATTACAATAATTTACTCTTAGTTTAATAGTTCACCTATATATTTACATTTCAGATATTTTGCAAAATAAAGATATGAAAGTTTATAATGATGATGATAATGAATGAATTTAAGTAATCATCAGGCTTTACTCTAATATACAGTAATTTTATATGCATATACGAAATTATTTGAAATTGATTGAAATGGGATATCCACAGGGTTTCTTGAAGAAACACTTGCGTATAACAAACAAGAAGATAGTGACACTAACAGCTAATAAGAAACCTCTTTTCTTGAAGCTGCAATTCAATGGTGATGTAGCTAGTGATGTATTACGTGATAGACTGACTAGAGCAGTCAAGAGAACGTTTAATGCTGCCAACCTCTGTCTATCGTATTCGACACAATCTATGGTGATTCCCCAACTGAAGGACAAGTTACCTGGTTATACCACTTCTATGTGTATCTACGACTTCAGCTGCTCCTGCGCAGAAAGCTATATTGGGTGCACTATCAGACAACTGAACCAAAGAGTTAGTGAACACCTCCCTTCGTGGTTAGGAAAAGGTTATGTAACGACACTACGCAGCTCAGTTCTTTCACACTTAATCGATAGTGGTCATGTAGTGGACAGAAACAAGTCATTTAAAGTTATTTATCGTATTCCCACTAGTTTTCCTTATGGTGTTCGATCTCGTCTCTTACACATAGCAGAAGCTATATGAATTCGAGCCAACAAGCCGAGTCTTTGTGTTCAGAAGAAATTTGTAACACGCTTATCTCTCCCTTGGCCTTAATAAATGAATTTATTTATTATTTACTTTTCAAACCTCTTCGTTTATTATTTACGGTTCAATTATCTGAACACTTCTTATTACGTCATATAATTTTTTTATAAATGTTATCTCACTATCTATATTCTTCTAATCATTGACCTATTTCCGATTATGTAACATTGATTTGACCTTTTATTATTATTATTCTTATCATAACTACTACACCTGTCATCACACTATCAATTTGTACTTTTCACATATTGCGTAATAGTTTTATTCATCGTTATCATTGATTTATAAACTACTTTGATTGGTTTAATAATTTCGTATATGCATATAAATATTACTGTCTATTAGAGTAAAGCCTGATGAGGATCTAATCGAAAACAACATTGTTCGCTTATATATGTTGTTCGAAATTTACATTATGGGAATATTTCTAATTTCTTTTCATTTATTTAGCTAAAAGTTTAAATTCAACCCATAGGGATCAAAGTCCCCTAGAGAATACAAAACGAATTTCTATAATTCGAAAATTAATGAATATATTATATAAAAGTAAATAATAAAATTAACATTTCGTTTCTGAATTCTTTGCTAGAAGTAGTTACTCCTTTAAGATAGCTTATATTTATTGGTGAAAAAAAATAATTTTTCATTCAATGAACACCACTGAGATAGTTTATAAATCATGACTAATTACTAAGTAATCATTGATAGCTAACATGTTGATACTGGCTTTGATGTAAAAACTAGTCTACGTTCCCTGTAGATTGGTAACCACGTTTATTTTACTGTGATACACCGATGTTTGTACAGAATAAGTAAGATAGACAGAATGATAATCTACTCAGACAACTAAGAACCGAATCTCAGGCAAATAGATCACATAAGACATAAGAAATGGCTAACCAACTGAGTGCCAATATATATTAAGAATTTAAGCTGATTCTTTGTAAACAGAAAAGTCAGATGGAATAGTTTCACTATATGGAGTTATCTGAGATAGATGATCTAGTTGAGAAATTTTTATTGACTTTCTGAATAACATCATTAGCCCCTACTTGAAGTAGAATTATAATTATGAGTTAATTATCACTTAACATTTAAATGATGAGGGGCTTAATTATAGTTGATCTCAGCTCATTGTATAAAAATGCATCTACTTCATTATTTGAGCATAACACCCTTTTAAATATTAAATAATATAGGTGTTCAGGATAAAACAGATTTCGGAAGTATTTGTGTCAGCACAAAATCTCTCCGTTTGATATTTGTTACGTTGGAGAGTTCGTTGGGATGTTATTAAGCTTTATTGATCAAAATTACTCATTGTTAGTTGGCTAATTTAACGACGAGATATAATAAAAATATTATGATTTCAAATGTTTATAGGTAACAGTCATGAAGGTTGATAACAAGGTTTGTGTTTATCGCTACTCATGACCAAAAAATATTTCCCGACTTCAGAAGGTTTATACTCCAGTATCACTATAAGCGACAATGAGAGACTTTTCTATTTAACACATTTATAAAAGGATCATGTTTACAGATAGGTTATTGAACGGTGAGAAACTCCAGCATTTATTCCTGAAACGGATTTTAGAATTCTGATAATTAAAGTATGCTTCTTCTCTCAGCTCATTAGTTATATTATCTTTTCTCAACTAAAAATTACCATAAATCCTTAAAACTTGAATATATTATTAGTTACCATCAGTAAACCAACTTGAAGTCAAATTAGTTAATATAATCGACGCTCCTACTTTGGATGGCACTAATTGATCAGCTGTTTGTCGATAATTAAACTAATTTAAAGTTTGTAGTGGGTTATTTTCGAAATAATTCTCAAGGCTTTATATATCAGTCGCCCTGATATCCGTCGTTAAATAAATTCCAATGGTGTATAAATTCAGAAGGAAATACGAAGCGCCGACCATAGTTTATCATTGAACAGCACATATCACTAAGCCAAAAGTACACAAACCCAATTCAGGAAGAAGTATTGATGCGAGCGTGCGAATACAGAGGCGATTTAAGAGTCGAATGAATCAATAAGATTTAAGTACATATATATGGGAAAGCGAATGATTGAACGAGCATTTTAAGCAACTGACATTTAAGCTTGGCGAGAGGGATATGAGCTAAGCTGTATCATGTGATCAAGAGTACATGTTCATGAAGACATGATAATAATAATACCAAGATATATAAATTGTTACTGTTCGGATAGCATTGTCTGTTAAATAAGTTAACTGAAGTACATGACAAAACTAAATGTAAATAAGCTCAGGTGTAGGAGAGGTGCCGTAAGTTTAACTGAGATTACGAATCAGTGAACTGTCAATCAGAAGATCTAGCGTACCCATGAAACCTCATTAATTTAAACAAGTTTAAAATTAATACTTGGAAACAAATACTATGTGAATAAATATAATTTACCAACCTTAAAATTGGATTGGTTGTTGAACGTACTCCGTTTGTATAAGTTGTACGTTTTGGTGGATTTAAGCCTGAGGTGAATGTTTTTGACCGAGTTATTTTCGACTGAGAATAAGTCACATCTGTACCATAAAAATCAGTGAATTTAAAAAAAGCAAGAAGAAAACATGAGGAATTTTTAGCTTAATTATTAAAGATATTAGTTTATTACGAAAATTGATTTTGATGGAGCTTTTTTCTCTGAGCTGAGAGGACAAAACTCCATCAAAATCATCCACCTGAGCTAAGAATCTTCTCCACCACCTCAAAAACGATTTCAGACTAAACAATTTTTGCCCTAATATTAACACTTGGTCCACCAGGGTGCTTGGTACCTGTGTGGTTGCGCCACAGGATTGAGATACACTATTCAGATTGTAGCGTTAAAGCCTATACGGTGTCTTGCTCTCCTGTTAAACGAGCTTGGGATGTACTGTTTGGGTTGTTACGTGAAAGTCTGGACGCTGTCTGGTTCTCCTGAAAACCGATGTAAAATTACCCTGGACCACAAGGGTATATTATATAACTGTGAATATTAGCACTACTTATAATAATAACAATGGTCTATTGCGTGGACCGAATGGAGTTGAAAATTTGAAGCATTTGATTCGGACTTGACATTATATATACATTTTATTTCAAAACCTGATAGTCACCGGTTTAATCTCATTTAATTTTTGGGTGAACACTACAATGCAGTTACAAATTCAAATGGAACGGCTACCCTAGTGATTTCTTGTTGTCGATGTTTCTATGACTAATATCAGCTCCTGATTAAAATCATTTTCCTCTAATCGCAAATTATCCACAAACCACCTATTTGAAATAGATCTAACATAATCTCAAATGTAAGTTTTATCAGCTGTTGAATAAAAGCCTTTCTTATAAAGCCCAAAATAGGAACAACTAAGATTCCTTGATTAAAATAAAAGTATCAAAATGAAGTTGAGCTGGAATGGATGGGAATTATTTTACACGTAAGCAAAAACTTTTGTAGCTTCAAAACTTGTATTTTCGACGGCGTTTACGGTAACCAACTGATCACAAATTTCTGACGACACATTTTCATTCTCTGAGAAGACTGTATTTTGATTTTTCAGTAAGTTTTCATTTTGTAGCGTTCTAACTTTGAATACTGAATCTTGAAAATACTTGCCTTAATTTTTGTTTTATTGTCAATCAGTTTAATTAGCTAGTCAAAAAGGAGATAGGAGTTTAAACGAGTTCTTATTCCCTGAATGGTAAGAGGTACTAGAAATTTGACGGAAACTAATGGTCACTCAAAAATTTGAATGTGAATCTCATAAAAACAGGTTTAAATAGATTGACTAACGTTAGCTAACACAAGGACCCAGTCAGAAATACATTGGTTATTATTCATTGAACGCTGTTTTTGCGAAATTTCTGTATTTAACGAGAATTTTACTAATTTCGGATTGGGAATAATGTTAATCACAATATTTAAACACAGTATGAGATTTTTTTATACTACATACATTGAGGATTGTATAATTCATCATAACATTAGGTGTACTTTACATGTCAAAGCATTAAACTGTCCTTGGTCTACTAT
Organism: Schistosoma spindalis; assembly: GCA_946903255.1. Classification (NCBI taxonomy): domain Eukaryota; kingdom Metazoa; phylum Platyhelminthes; class Trematoda; order Strigeidida; family Schistosomatidae; genus Schistosoma; species Schistosoma spindalis. The sequence continues at coordinate 73,430,981 of OX336420.1, read as the reverse complement.
TCAATTCATGTGGATATTTTGCATAAACTATGATTAATTCTGACTATATAATGAATAATAAAAAGTTTTTTATGTCACGAACCTAGCTGAGTTAGACATCTTTTAAGAGACTAAGCGTTCGCACACTAGACCGAAGTTTTTGTGTTCGTGAATGGTCACCCCAGAGGAGTCTCATACAAGAATGAACTAACAATCCAATGTTTCCTAGTTTTTAATAGGTGTCTAACTTAGATCGGTTCGTGATATCAATCGCATTCAATAAACGTTGAAAGATTATTCTTCACTACAAAACATTAGTTTGATTCAAATAGTTCAAACAAATTTACCGTGTTCAGTAATTCCTGTCTTATTAATTGGACAATTCATTCCAACATATCGTATCAATTGTTGTACAAGTGATTTTGTAATTGTAACAGATTCATTATTTAACTTTTGCTCAGTTTCAATTTGATGGGGAACTAATTGCTTTTCATTGACAGAATCATATCCTTTTTTTGAATCTAATGTTACTGAGTAGAAAAATACTTTGGCATAATTCTTATGATGTTCTGTTATGTTGGACAGTTCTACTTCATAAGGGATCCATGTAAACAATACACTATAAGATAAGCCATGATTAGCTAAATTAGCGAAAAGAAGAGAAAAAACGTTATTACAACGATTAATTCATTTACTTTTATCTCTAAGGTATCCTTCTGGTCGATAGATAACAAGACAAACAAATATATATGATAATTCATCAGTACACATCAAGACCTAACGTTAGCTAGACAACAAAGGCAAATGTTTCACAAATTCATGTTACACATTTCAATGTTTTACTGATAGGTTGAGACAATAGAATATTCTAAGTAATTAGCTTCTTATAAGATACTAAGTTCAGTGAAATTCAAACAATTGAGTAAGAAGAAATTTATTCCAACACTATATATTACTTAACATAAATTTACGAGTAGTATAATAATGTCAAAAGTTTTGACAATTTCAAGCTTATTTTATGACAAATATCAATTACAAAGCAAAATCAGGCAATGTCTTGCAATGTTAAATAGGAATATTACATTACTTAACTACAAATAAATAAATTTGCAAATAGTGATTTTGTTCGAATGTTGTTTGTTTTTCTGAGGTCTTTGTTATATGGTAAGAATGTTAAATCAAATTTCTCTTGCCTGTGGCTGGCCGCATAACAGGCCGCCCTTTAATTCTGAAAATAGTTGACTAGGTGATTCATCTCTTGATTAGCAAATCAGTTACAGCCCGCGGTATATCAAGTCAGCCAGCTTACTTAAGCCTCATTCACTTTCATCGATTGACGATGTAACTGATCACAATCCCTCGACTGGTAGTTGTTCACAATTTGCTAAAAGTGAACGGACATTTACTAACGTAGTTTATAGGACTTTGATTTATATGCTTGTAAGTTATCAATCTAAAGGGATATATACCTTACAAGTAATCAAATTATTGCATTTTCACTATAGTTACTTCTCATGAAAGAGAACAGGATAACCACCAGCATTCTCCATCGAACTCTGTTCTGGGCAATCCTTTCAATTTGCCTCCCATTTATATGCATTCTTTTGATGTCTGCTTCCAATTCCCTACGCAACGTGTTTTTTGGTCTTCCTCTTTTCCTTTCGCCTTCAGGATTCCACGTTAGAGCTTGCCTTGTGATGTAGTTTGATGATATCCCCAATATGTGTCCTATCCACCTCCATCGTGGTTTCCTCATTTCTTCATCAGTTAGAGGTTTGTTTGTTCTCTCCCATAGTAGGCTGTTGCTGATGGTATCCGGTAAACAGATATTGAGTATCCTGAGTAGAAAATTGTTCATAAAAACTTGTACATTTTGATGATGATTGTGGTAGTTCTCGAAGTTCCGGCTCCGTACAGAAGAATTGTCTTGACATTCGTATTGAAGATTGTGACTTTGATGATGGCTTGCAGACAATTATTTTGATTTCCATATGTTGTTCAACTGTAGGAATGTTGCCGTTACTAACCTTGCCAATCAATGCCTTCACATCAGCATCAGATCCTCCTTGTTCATCGATGATACTACCTGAAGTTCATGCTGGGGTTGTCGTTCAGAATAACACTGAATGCTCCACGACAAGACTATTCAGCTCAGAGAACAAAACTCCATCAATACCATCCACCTGAGCCACAAATCTTCTCTACCATCTCAATAGCATTGTATTCCGTCATTCCCCTGGGATGTTGAGGTCTTCATAATCCATTCGACCATCAGAAGAAACTTGTGTGACACCGGTCCACACTTGGAATGTATCTGTGAACTGTCCTCCATGCACAACTTTTCAGTGTAGTTCATCGTATGAATTACGGATGATATTGACTATTTTCTCTGGTGGAGCGTTGTGACGAAGACGGTTTCCCTTTTTCTCTAATGAATAAGAGCTATTCATTTTCCCCCTGTATATTTCATAGGAGTGTTCAAAATTAAACTAAGACTGTGCTTAACTGGAAAAGGTAATCTACAAAAATGACTTAGTTGAAATTATGGATAGACGTTTATCCCTCTAAAACAAAAGCAATACATTAAATTTTTGAATTTCTCAATTCAACAAAATATGAAATACAAAGTAAACAGATCTTTCATGAGAATATCTTGGACAATTTGTAAAACTGACACATTTCATCACCTTGATAACTTACCAACACATCCAGTTGAGATAGGTAATATTTTCAATTTCCCTACTCCAAATTTTTCATATAATAATACATTTCGTTTTAAAAATTCACTATTACAATTTGTTTTCTGTATTGATTGATTATTATTATATAGGGTAAGGTGTAGTTTTTCACTTACAGATGAACTCATTGATCGTGTATGTTGAAATCTTGTCCAAAATTTATTTCCATTACATACTTGTAAAACAGTTACGCCTAATTTCAATGCAATGTGTAACCAGATCATTTCTTTAATTTCATCATTTTTGATCAATGAAGATTTTATTAACTTATGTTGAAGTGAATTGAATTGAATATGTTTCAATTGACATATCGTTGGTAGAATTAAACATGTACACTTTTCAAATATGAATTGTTCACTAGCAATTTCATTGAACAAGCTATTTAATGATAATTGAACAGTTGAATTCCATTGTAATACAATGATGACATCAATTCTGATCTCATTGAAAAAGAGAAATACGCATGAATGAATGGAATGGAAGGATGTAAAAAAAAACAGTTTGAGATATAAAATTTCTATAGAACTACAGGATCATAATGTAAAAACCACTATGTAGATTAGAAACAGAGATGGATGGTGACTAGTAATAGAATCCAGGACTCGTCAGTTGGATGTACCTGCATCCCAGAGTTGATGCTCATGCCAGGAGTCAAACCAGTACCGTTTTCTTCAAAAGCCATCGCGTTATTCACTTAGCTACTTAGTTCAGATATTCACTAGCTTGTGCAATAAAGTGAAGTTATTGTTGTTTGAATCTTCCCATAGATATTTATGACTACAAGTATGCTTATAATGCTTGTGATTGAAGGCAATATTGAGGCAATCTGAACAGGATGTACATATGTCAATAAGAGGCTGGTTAACTGCAGTCCTAAACATCAATGGGAAGATTCAAACAACCGATACAAAATGAATTATACTATGTATATTGTTGACAGTTTTCGACTATTGAAATTAAAAATAAGTGTAAAGATATCTTATGATTAAAGATTGATATCAATTAAAAAGTCATTCAATCCACGTACTTAAGTCGATGCTCAATACATGATTAATATCATTTTTATAATAAATTAATGTTCATAGTCTACGCAATAAATTAATAGTTATAAAACAGTTCGAAAATTTAATGAGTAGACGAGATTTATCACAATGCAAAACATTTCTAACAATTTGATTACATGTTCACTTCTTAATATGTTCATCAAATCATAAGCAGTATGTAAACCATAAGGTCATATCTAACTGTGTTTACCAATTTACATGTAGATGGACACATACACAGAGCTGAGTAATCGTGATTTGCAGGTTAGGGTAACTGAACATATACCAAACTGTCTGAGGTGGCAAATATACTCTAATGACCCAGTAAGTACAGATGAAAAACACCCATCTTCTCCCGTCCTCAAACACAGTTAAAATATGCAACGTGACAGCTTCTTGATTTTCGAATAATTACTTTGATTATTATTGATCCACTTTTTTTCCAATTACTCAATGTTAATTTATAATCGAAATGTCATTACATAACGTATCCACACGATGAGTATTATTTCACTATTTAGTTTTGACTTTTTCATGTGTAAATACTGTAATCATTTACTATGTGATCAATGTGTTCGGAATGTATTATGCTAATATGTGTCACATACTGCTGATAAACTTCGTCTAATAAATTTAACTTGAACTCAGTGTATTTTTGTCAAATTCATGCAGTGGTGTTAAATGGACGGTTAACATTAAAACTTTTTTTATATTTGTTTAAGCAAAACCGTGTCTCAGTGGTCCAAAAGTAAACTTAAAAACAGCTGGAATTTATAGAGTTCGATGCAATAATCTTACATAAATGACATGAACGGGATATGTGCATTCTTCGAAACAGTTAGAGATGGTATGATCACGAAATCACTTAGAGGATTCTAATCTAATCATCAGGTAAAGCACTTAATCTGAAAATCAAAATATGGGAATTACCTGGAAAACCAGTACTATCAAACAAAAAAATCTAAGCTATAAAGTTCTTAAACCTCGAATCATAATTTAAGCATCCCTCAAACAAATTGATAATAATCGGATTACAGCACATACATACTATTAGTTGGAGAATACCACAACGCTGAATTAAATAGATACTGTCAACTGTCGAAATAATTCAAGCGCTATGCATTAATAACACTCATGTTGTTCGGAATCGACAAAATCTAAGATTGTAGGACACACAATACAAACTAGGCAATGAAAAAAAGATATAATCCCAAGTAAGAAATTTAATTAAAGTATCAGATAAAAATGATTTTATTAGAAATAAGAAGCTCATCACAGTGGAGTTGCTTGGGACCCACCAGTTCTAGAAAAGATTGACAGTATATAAACTAAGTAAATGCAACAAATAGAAGAAATACAGACAGCTATTGTTATCATAAATTCTCTTATTAGTTATCACGTAATATGATAGTTTAATAATAACCTGATAGAACTCTGTTAGCATCTGATAACTTAGAACATAACAATAACCTTGTTTCTGGTTAATTTTTCAATGTTTTCTACATTAAAATATGGTTAATTAAATCAAAACTGCATGAAAAGTATTGATTCACTTATTACATTCAACAAACATTAAAGTGTAGTTGTAGACACATGTTGAAAAACCTTTAGGCAAAGAAATACTTCGTTACATCCATTTTTCCAAAATTAGACTTGGTAATCATTGTATTTGAATTTGATCTATGAAGTTTATAGGAAAATCAAAGTGTAACAGATTTTAGTGGTCCTTTATCTGACTCCAATTAAATCAGACGACGATGTTATCGATGAGCTTTTCAACGGGCTCACTACTTCAATGGTCATTTACCTGACTTCAGTTGGATCGTATGAATGATCGCTATAGAATTGCATATCCTGGCTACCCTCGTATACAGTCATAGATTTAAACCACGTTAGTGAATAGCGATATAAAAATAGGTCAAATACGAGAATGAAGTTTGAATACTTGTTTTTCGTTTAATCATTGATCTGGACAGGCAATCAAGGAAACGAGGAGAAGGAAGCGGAGGAGAGGGAGCAAAATGGGACGGAATGACGCGCAGTCAAGGTGAATGAGCCAACTCGATTTAATCAAATGGGACTTGATATTTATAGTCAGACAAAAATAGACTACATATATGTGGTGGTAGGGTAATGAATTAACACACACGCTCATGTAAAAACAGTCAAGATTGATAAGAGAATAAGTGACAAGGTCAAACTGTGGCTTGAGAAAAATGAATAGATTGGTCTATTCAGAGGCTAGAATAACCTATATGGGCTTGACATAATACTAGCCACTACAAGATTTTCAGTTTATTAACCTACCAGATCCTGAAAGCCAAGACATGGGCAAATAGAACAGTTGTTGATTGGACTTTTATTTTGTATGTTATGAATTATTTAGGCAGGCTTTGAAGATAAATATTAAAAAAATATAGAAGTTATGATAGATATGATTTTCTGTAATTAACATAACGGGATATCCCCCGACTTAAGTTTCAACGCTTACAGTTTATGTCGGTATGTCACTCGATTTAATATCTTACCAATTTATCCTTTGGAATGACTGATATTACTGCGTAAAAGCATAGGTAACTGCTTTTTTAAATCAATGAGATTGCATGTTTCCATTTATACACTGACAACTGCTTTTAAGTTCTCCTAAAAACCTTCCAATTTATTGATGTCAAATAACGAAAAGTAAACTACTGAGAAGAGTAAAAGACAAAGAACTAGATAATGCGTTTTTAAGCAATACTCAAATCTCGAGTTAGAATAAGATCTTGACAGAGTTCAGTGAATTTCGATTATTCTATCATCCGAACTACTTCAGTCGATGTATATCAATCTCATCTTAATTTGAAAATATGGATGTCAAGATTTTATGGTTATTGACAGGATAAAAACAACACAGAACTAATCGTTCCCTACTAATCAAAAATCTACAAGGTAAAAAAATTAGTATTGGCTGATTCTTCCTCGGAAATAAAGCTACTTATTCAGTTATTCACAAACTATATTTGTTTATAGGTTACTTTCCCCCTTGGGTTTACAGATGAAATCATCAAACTAACCAAGCACAGATTAATAAGCTCATTTATCTATATTCGCGTAAATTCTATGGAGTAAAAGCGGATAATTCGTAAAATAAAGAGGTATATTTTTCGTTCTATCGTAATATTCATCAACAATCCGTAAAGATATTATCTTTCTTGATGGAATTTTTAATCTCCTAGTTGACAATTGGTGTAGTTGACTTGATCTACCTACTCAGATTCATAACACGTTTAGGCATTGGACAAACAACTATTGTGTTCCCTATATAAATTTCTCAACATTAGGCTACTTTTTGAGATAATATTACCAGAACGACACTTTACAAAAGCAAGATGCGAGATGCTTTGATGGGATATCGTAGAACTATCAAATTTGAAAGAAAACACCAATTAATGAATTTCAGCAAACTCTTTCGAATTTTCGGAAACATGACATGAAATCCCAAAGTATAATGTTAATAAGATAAATTTACACAAAAGTTACAAATTAAAGATGATTGATTTCAAGCGTATCATCAATAACTAGTAACCAGAACCATGTTGGAATGTGCATTTATTCTGAGTAGGTTTATCTAAACCAATCACAATGGCATATACATGTTTACCTCAAGTTATTCGAATCAAGACTAGGAGTTATCACCGTCTGATGGTAAACACATCAAGTTTATCCATGTCTTCTGTTGACTATTTATTTCGGTGTTTTCAATAGATATGTCGAGAATATTTTTTAAAATTTTTAATTCACATGGTATTGTTTGCTCATATATTCGCATTGTTATTTATGACTGCAATGGATCAGTCTCTTGTTGGCATATGTGCATCCTGTGCGGAATGCCTTGATATTGCCTTAAGTCACAAACTTTATAAGCAAGGATGAATAGTAAATGTTGACAGAAAATGAAGAAACTTCCCATAACGTTATTAAATTCTATCTACAAAAGAAGTAGGGACCAACTTCTCTAAACCATCAGAAATAAATTAGCATTCTAAAAGAAATCCATCTTGTCCAACTTGATTTGGTTACAAATAATATATATTCGATTTCGGTTAAACGGCTTAAACATATTCTGATTGATGTTTAGTTAACTAATTTATAAAAGACCAACTGAAGAAATAAGTGTGTGGTCATAAATTCGACTCATTTGTACGATTTGAAAATTCTGCTTTCTCACCAATTCCATCAAGAATTTATTGTAGCCATCAACAGACACTCATATAGATATTTTGAAAAAAATTTGTTTGTAACTCAATTTATGAAAAGAAATGTGTTTATTTTATTGATTAGGATGACGTGACTAGACAGAATCACAGGTACGCTACTTATATCGACAAATATAGGTAGTATGTAACACCAATCGGAAGTGGAACACATGCCATCAGAAGATTGAGGAGATTGAATTGAAGAAAACAAAAAAACGAAGTAGCAAGTTATTGTAATAACAACAGAATTGAAAGAATTATGAAGCATGTAAAGGACAACTTATGGAAGATGTACAAATAATGTATTAAATGTATAGTTTTCATATTTTATGAAAGTACTGCAATTTTGCATTGAACAATAAATTAAGTTTCCTCACTAATTCTTTGTTCACTACACATACAAACTAAACATATTCAATTCTTAAATTGATCTTATTTAATAGGTGGAAAGTATACACTGTTGAAAAATAACAAATATAATACTTTTAAATTGATTAATAATTAGTATCAGAAGAGGTTTTGTGGAGATTGTAGTAATTTTAATAATTGAGATGTGCACTGCTGAGGAGTCCCAAAATAGGACGAAACGGCCGTCCAGTGCTTCCAGGTTTTCATTGATTCATGATCTCAACTATTGATTAATAATTATCAATTTCTAATCCACCCATTTTGTTTCTTCTCAAAACTATTTCAGTTTAAATAAAACAGAAAATATTTTTAATACTGAAATTTACATAATTTCACTTGTGAACAATATAATAATAAAAACTGACAAGTTTCTAATTATATTTCTTACTTTTTTGAGAAGGTACATTTTATACCGATGGAAATGTTTGACATGGAAAATTTACTTAATTTTTATTACTACTGCAGATATACTCAAATTATAGTTGATATGAAGTTGTAAACTTAGTTAGTCAAACTGTCTAAAAGAAAGAGGACCTTTTTTTTTAACAAGATTTCGTTATTAGAGTCTGTTTGTCATAGATATATTTCATTGAAGAAATAACTGTCATTGTTCATCGACTAGTAATTTCAATAGGTAATAAGTTTTCACCGGAAATCTAAAAACATATGTATCTCTCTAATATTATTTGTAAATAAGCATTGAATAATTACTTATATGGTGGTACACCTGATGACTATTTTTCACTCTCTAAGTTAATGTAATCAATAATCTACAAAATGCAAATAATACAACAAAAAGAAATGAAGTTGCATATGTTTTATGAGAATATGTAGTTTATAAGTTAACAATTAAGGAGTTATTGATTGAGATCATGAACCGATTGATGTTAGATCATTGTTAGAAACCTGGAAGTACTGGAAGGTCGTTTCGTTCTATTGTGGGGCAGTACGCATTCACGATCCCGCTCGCGGGATCCGAACCCAGGACCTTCAGTCTCGTGCGCGAACGCCCAACCTACTGGACCACTGAGCCGACATCCATTTGTGTTAGTGTCTAACTTTAACCAACCCACGATAGTGCTTGACAATTTTCCATTGTACTGAGGTAGATACCTGTCTCTATCCGACACGGATCAACTCCACTGGTCACGGCTTCTCACTAGGACTCCGAGAATTCCCTCACGAAGCTAAGGAGTTGTTACAAATGATATGGATCTTATTTGAAAGAATTAATACTGATAAATTTTAAATGTTCTAATTCATTAATATATTTTACTTAAGTGTCTCCAAATGCCCTGGTACAGCCGCGAGTAAGGAGAGTCAACTCTTCCTCTCCAAATGCTCTCACATGGCCACGTGCATACAACCACTGCCAGGGAAGTCATACTCACTGCGTTCTTGCGGTATTATTGTCGATTACGAAATTGAGAGGACGAAAAGCGAATGTCCGGCGCTTTAACCGGGTTGGTGGACACGGAGATTTCACTTAGGGGAGTTGTAAAACCCTGATTCCAAACCAATGGTACACATGGACTCCAGTATCCTAAGGGAACAAATGGCGTATAAACCAGTTGTTGGTCACTGGCTACCATGAGAGTGCATCTTCTCATGTTGTTCCACTGCATTGTGGATTAGACCTTTAGGTCAAAGTCTCTAGGTATATCCCCCTAAAAAAGCCACCTGCTTCGGTCTGGAAACTCAGGCAGTATCCTAGCTCTCACACAAATCGAATGATTTGTGTGGCGTATATCTATTTGGTATCTTCTTGTACTTGTGTTTATGTGTTTAAATAAATAAAATAAATAAATGTTATTGATAGGTTAGAAAATCTATTTATCTAAAGAAATTAGCATAATGAAATAAAAACCTCTTAATAACCATCTATTCATAAAATTAGTTAATGACTAGGAAACAGTATCAATAAACAACAAAAGTAAGGCGTTTACACTTTATACAATATTTACTATATTACCCGAGATCATAATTCACTCATTCATTTATCTAAATGTTATACATAGTTACACATAGGTAAATATTCTATTCTTAACTTAATAATTAATCAATTGAATACTATTGTGAATTAAACATTGAAAAAAAGACAAAACCAAAAAAAGAAAAATCTAGAACAAAAACTAGAATTTACAATGAGGTTGAAAAAAGGGTGAAAAGAAAATGACTAGGATCAAATATTTATTTTGTAACCTTGTAATTTTATTTCTCTTAAATATTTGTTCATTTTATTTAAAATGTAAAGAAAAATAAACGTGAATAAATTGGATATTCAACAAATGTCTATTCAAAAGGGGATTTGTGGATATTACAGTAATTTTAATAGTTGGGATTATGAGTCAATTGAAGCTAAATCACCATGGATAAACTGGAAGTACTGAAAAGCCATTTCATCATATTGTGGGACTCCTCAGTATGGCGCATTCATGGTCTCGCCCAACAAGATTCGAACCCAGGATCTATCGGTCTCGCGTGCGAACACTTAACCTCTAGACTACTGAGGAATCCAACAATAGGAAGAAACAGCTGTCCAGTGATTCCAGGTTTTCCATTGTAGTTTAGCTTCAATTGACTCATGATCTCAACTACTAAAATATCTATTCATCAATATATTCTTTAAAGATATTTTTAAGGAATTCTGGTTCTATAAAAGATTGTTTAATTAGTTCTAACAAATCTAAATTAGGAATTGGATAATTCTTTTTTCTTCAAGAATCCAATCAAGAAAATTTATAATAATAATGAGAAATATGGGAAATCCGCATATACTTTCAATATTGAAAATTGGAATGAAACAAGATTTTTCAATTATCTAACTGAATTCAATCATTCCACTTCTATGATTCTACGGATTAACATATTTAAAATGTCAGAAGGGGTATTGTGGATATTATAGTAATTTTAATAGTTGAGATCATGAGTTAATTGCAGCTAGATCACCAGTAGTACGCATCCACGATCCCGCCTCGGGAGATTCGAAACCAAGAATTATCAGTCTCTCGCGCTAGCCCTTGATCACTAGACCACTGAGCCGGCATCCAACGGTGTTAATATCTAATTTCAACTAGTCCACAAAATTGAGCGACACATCCACCATTATTATCAGTAAGTTACTATCTCACAAAGGACTCGGTAGAAAATCCACTGGTCACGGCTTCCCACTAGAACTCCAGGAAATACCTCTTGAATCCAGTCACTGGTGAGCATATGCTGATCGGTATCAGAAGGAGTTTTGTGAATATTATAGTAATTTCAATTGTTGAGATCATGAGTCAATGAATTATATGCTCGTTAACTGTTGAATTTTATTAAGATGAGAAGATTTGAATCATACTTTTAAGGTGAATTCAAAGTCATGGACTGATTTAAGTTAGACCACCACTGAAAACCTGGAAGCACTGGGAGGTTGTTTCGTCATAGTTGGATATTGACAGCGTCCGAGATCGGCTCAGTTGTATGGAGGTTAACCATGCATGCAAGACTGGGTATCCTGGGTTCGACTTCCACACTTGGACGAAACGACCATCCATGGTTTCCAGGTTTTCATTGTTGGTCTAGCATTGAACGGTTTATAATTTCAATAAAATTCAACAATCTCCACAACCCTATACCGTAAATTCTAGGTGAATTTCAAGGGACTTGGGAACATGTGAAATATCTAAAGCCTAATAAAAACCAATTCAGAATCAGAAATATCCTTTCGTTGATAAAAATATTGGAACTATACCTGAAACAACTAACTAATTTTAATTGTTTTTCATCAGTGACATAGTGTTGATAAGTGAAGATGCAATTTTCAAACGACTGGATTTAGTTAACATTACACATTGATAGTAGATAGGATTTTTTATTTCCTATTATAAGTTTAATGTTTTCATTAAATGTTTGTGTAGACTGTTCCTGTACAAAACATGTGTAAATTTATTTAAATAACGATCATATAGACATTTTATTCAGTACTAGCAATGTATACTTTACAAATCTTTGTTTGGTATGTGGCTAGCGATAGAGCCCAGAACACGTGTTTCATCCTGCTTGAGATCTGTCAGCTAAATATATCTATATCCCAGTGTTGCTATTCACACTGGGACTCGAACCTAGTGCTTCTTGCTTAAGATGTTTTGTTGATTAAACTACTAAATCTAGAAGGTAAACTAGACTTCTTGGTGCGTATGGAGATTTTAGTAAGTTTTTGTAACTCTCCTTTGTTGAAATCCAGGTTAGGAACGCTTTTCAAACTCTACAGTTTAACTTCGAGTAAATGTTAGACATTTTGAGAGTTTTGTCACTCAAGTAGTGAATAAATCTGTTTTATTTAGGTCTTTACTCATTAAATGCTCTTGTAAGCCTAATTAATCATATCACTGTGTCATTACATTTCATATATTTTAATCATTGATGACTACGTAGATTATCTGCGATGATAAACTCAGTCGACTAATACTTATAAAACTCATTCAGTAAACATGACTGAGTTTGTTACATGGAAATTTAGTATTTGATAAACCATTTAGATTTTTACATAATTACGGGGAGTTTGTTTATTGAACAAAAACACCAGTGGGGACAATCGAGTGTATCTGGGAAACAAACTACAGTACTTCATAATAAAATCTAACAACCATATATTAAATGCTCAGTTTGCAAAATGTCTATCAGTTGTCTCAAAATGACTCAGAATTCATTGTTCTTACATTTTTAAACAAATTGCAGTCTGTCTTCATTCTTAACTGTTCGATCTTCTTGTCTCTCTGCTGCCAGATATTCTGTTCATGAATTACATTATATACTACTTATGTCTACATAAGTAGCACATACCACATTTGTACCTTATTCACGTGGAGCAAAATTGTGTTTAACAGAAGCTTGATCAGAGATTAAGTGTTTTCACCAAAAAATTTGAAACAGCCAGATAGTATTCATCCTTATTATATAAATCAAAACGACGTGTAGACTGTTTAGTACAAGCAACATGCTGATAAATATTACAACACTAAGTCATCAGTTTTCAGTGGCTTTGACGTCTACGTAATTTATCCTAACTTTTGAACAGGCTAATCATCCTAGCCTGATCACACATTTTATGATCTTACATATGTGCCTTTGTCATTGTTCCTTGTTAATTACTCAAAGTAAACCTTGAACGCTTTTGTGTGTGCTTTATGTCTATTCATTGCTTACTCAATTTACTATCTAACTATTGGATTCCCGTTATCTAATTGACAATAAAAGTTGAGTCAAGCTGAACTATGTAGGTTGAAATGTCTCTTCAATTCACATCCATCTTTTCTCGTCTCTATGGCATTTGAATGAATGAAATACACACATCCGAAACACTTCTGTATTTAAATTTTTATTCTTACTTTGTTTTAATCTGATTAGTCGAGAGGCAATTTATGAAGTTGAGAAGGATCCAGATATCATTTATTCATAACCACCTTTCATCATCGGTGAAGTCAGTCGAGGGCCACAAAAGGCTAATCCGCTTTTTTTCCATAAGGCGTAGTCGTTTAATTGTGAATTTAGTAAAGTATTGAAAAAAAAGATAAATAAAAAGAGGCTTCATTCAATCGAAATCTAAGTCTAGAAACTTAGTTTGTTACATCTATGAATATTTTTCCGAGTTAAATTTTATTTGATAAATTTGAAAATGGTAGATTTAACGACTTTAAAAACACTTCAAATTATTTTTGGAAATGGGTACAGTTATGCTAATCTAATATTCCTCATACACTAAGTAAAACGATTGGTATGAAAAATTTTGTGGGAGATTGTTGAGTTTTATATTTGATATCACGAATTAACCCAAGTAAGACAATCGGTTAAGCCAGGATGTATCAAATAATTGTTTTATTCTTGTATGGAACTCCTCAACAGTGAACATCCACAACACCCTAGAAATCTCATTCTAGAACGAAACAGCTGTCCAGTGACTACCGATTTTCAATAGTTGTCTAATTAATACCACTTCATGATTTAAACCAAAACTAATATAAGCTGAAAACTTTTAGAAAACGCTTAACACTGAAGTATTTTTCGTCCCGGTTCCGGATTCAGCAGCGATACAGATCCACAATCTTATAATTGTTTGATCTTTTTACCTTAAAAGTATCATGCTAACCTTGGATGAACTAGTGATAATTATTAGAATCCATCAATAAAGTATAGGTTAAACACTTACAAAAGACATTTTTTGAGAAGCATATGAGTTACAGATTAATTATTTACATTTGATTATTCATACTCACCTAATCTAGAGCGAATTATCAACCAAATTATCTGAATATATTGTTCACGTAATGTTAATTGACATTATGATCTAATTTTTAGAACTAACCAATGACCGTAGATCAAGCTATCCATTATGATTCTAGGTAGTAACGTGATTTTTTCATCACTGAATGTTATTGACGATCTACAAGAATTAAGTCATTTCACAACACTTAGAACCTAGCTGGAGGTACAGCCTATCAATCTGACCCAGGATTAAAAATTAATCTCTTTGATATTATTCCAAAATATATTTTTATAATCCTAGTATGATATTCGCTCTGAAGCTTGGAAAACACCATTTAGCAGTTTATTTTTTATCTCCAGGTCTATCTACATACCTCAAAATATAATGTACATGAACACATTTCAGGCAGGAATGGATGGTGACTAGCAGTCGAATCTAGAACGCGCATTTCGTCCTTATTGTGTTAGTTATGTCCATGTCGTTGTTTAAGCGCCCATAATGTCAATCTGGTCTGATGTATTTATAGACTATCCCTGTTGCGTGTGACTTGCCAATTGATGGACATTATTATCCTATTATAATAGTGTGACTCATAATTTTTATTCATTTCGATAAGACACGCAATACTGGTCGATATGTTTGTGCGTTCCACTTAATGACAATAATTCCTTTAATTATTGTACTAATCGAATTGTTTTTACCTTTGAAAACAGATAAAGTTTAATGTCAATTTTTCCTTGTTCTGACTATGCATTCACATAGACTCGGAGATCGCCAGTATCGCGTTTACAATTCTAGTAGTATATCTATAGGACAAATTAAATCTTACAATTGGGACTTGTCATCTAGATGTACTTGGATCCTAGAGTTGGTGTTTGCCTAATGTGATTATCAAAGAAATCCGTATAAGATACAGATATGTGAAAATAGACTGATCAACTATGGTCTTAAACATTAATAGGAAGATCCAAATAATCAATATATGAATATATAATTAATGCTTTATATTATTTACAACTTTTAAAGTATTACCCAATTGAAATTTCTTTAATTTTTTAAAAGAATTAATCAACAAAGAATTGAAAAGAAACAAGAATTATTGATTAAGTTCTATTAAAATATTGAATAAAAATCATTTACAATTTTTATGTGTTACATTTAATGAACTTCACTTTGAATTCCACTACCTTTCAACTTGAAAGTTAATAGAAAGGTCAAATTTCTTTGTTGTTCACATAATTAAATGATAAGTTTTCTCAGTATATGTTTTTTTTTCCTTAGATTTACCTTCCAAACAGGAGTAATTGATTTAAAACTTTCTATACAGTTTATCCTATTTTAATAAGTTTAACTCATAATGATTTTGTTTATAACCGATTCAAGTTCCTCAGTATAGAAGTTCATTGAATGAAAAAATATATTCAGAATTGTTGTAAATAAATCATCGTAAGTTAATGATTAATTTGAAGATAGTTTTTAGTAGAACTGGATAATAGTTAGAAGAAAAATCATTAAAAATGTATAGCAGCTCACAAATAATTGAGTTTGTTCATATTGAATTTGGTTAAGCCCTTTTGTTAACTTATTTAACAGACAAAGACATCAGTACAATGACAACTTATCTATTTCATTGTACCTTTATTATTACACTTGTATGAATATGTATGCTTGAGCATTGCTTACTGCCTACACATATATTCACTCTGCTAACATTACCATTAGTCGCTTAGTTGATTCGATGATTCATTCATTTCAATATATATTACATTTTAATCCTGTTCACTCACTCGGTCATTCACTTCCCTGCTTGCTTTTCGGCACTATCCTTTCATGTTTGCTTAACGTAACTGTAATTTTGTCTATCTGTGCGTAGTGCAATAATAAACACAATCAACACTTCGAATTCGCCTTCTGATTAATACACCGTTGAGGTGTTATCTAGTGATGGTTATCAAGACGAGCGGTATACGAAGTTTAAAGATTATATACGATAACGACCATCACAAATGCTTTATCCCACTTTAAGGTCATTCAATATTGTTACGTCTATTTTACAAGATAGAGTACAAACAGTTTTGTAGAAACTAGTCTGCTAAATATTAAATAATTACTATTTAGTAAATTGATTTGAAATGAATATCTTTGCAAAGGGTTCGAACAGTTTATTGATAGTTCTCTAATCAAGACAACTGACATCAGGAATTAAGGTAAGTGATAAATGACATGCAAATTCAGTTTATTAATGTACTAATTGAGCTTATTCTTTGAAAACTTGTTAATTAATCGGTGAAATGAATAAATCTGAATTTTAAATATTCATTGTATAATACAAAAAACATACAGTTATACCCAAATATATGAAAGTACATTCAGTCTGCTGTAATGCAAAATGTGTTCACATTCACTTATTCATATAAGGACATATGTCTACACATTCACGTGTGTGATACATACATTGTTAACTATTTTTAATGTCTATATTTCGTCGGTAAAACTAAGTGATAAATTAGTGAATATATTAGTGTAAACAGTTAGATCATAAACCTGAATATCCATGTGTGTGTGTGTTGCATGGATATAAGAGAGAATTAATAGACGGAAAAAAATCTGTTGAGATATATATTGAAAAACATTGGTTCAACAAAGAAATATCTTTTCAACAAATTCACTTTTAAAGCTAGAAAATTACAAGTATATATTGTGGTTTTACACACTGACAATCAATTATATGTTGATAATACCAACAATTTACTGAACATAGTAACAGAAAAAAAAACAATGAATCATATCTATAAATTGAAAAAAAAGAGATTAGAATTATTTCAATGTTACCGGAAAATAAATTCTATTCACCTCTATAATAAATAATTTAACTCATTTGTTTTTTTTTTTCTATTCTATCAATAAACATGTGGTTTACAATTAAGTGTACAATCAAAAGACGGTAAATGAATCATAATGATTAATTAAATGCTGAAAATATACCCTTTATTATTTGGTCAATTGAATTGTTCGATGTGGGTGAATAAACGGACGGCTTAAAAATTATTAGCTAATGAATGGTTTCAATATGATGCTTAATCATTTTCATTAAGTCAAGATATTCAAATAAATGACAATCATAACCGATATACTGATGATTAAGTTGCATACCACTATTGATTAAGAAAAATATATTCGATGTTTGTTCATTTGTTAAGGTTCAACAACTTATATCAATGCGTAATTCACTGAAGGCAATATCTAACACAACATGATAATTAACCTAGAGAGTTATCTAATCTGCCGTTCAACATCTATTTCTAAGTATTACATCATATATTTTTATTAAAGGAGTATTTAGAACTAAACATATTAATTATTTCTTTATCTAGTTTTACTTTAATATATACAATAACATTTAATATTAGGCGAATTAAAATAACTTATATTATGGTATGTGCTACTTATTTTGACTTAAGTTGTATATAACGCTAGTCAGGAATAGAATGTCTAGCAGCAGAAGGTCAAAAAGATCTAGGAGGAAAGAACGGGGACAGTAAGCAATTTGTATGGAAATGAAGGAACAATGAAGTCAGAGACAATTAATGAATATTTTGTAAATGAATGGTTCTCAGATTTTACTAAGATATTCCACAAGTTCGTGATCGAATACATTCGATTGCCCCCATTTGTGTCCTCGTTCATTACAATATATTTATGATAACAATGAAATCAATTAGATAACTAACCAAGTGCGGTTATTTGATAACCTAATCTCATATCCAGTGAAACGTCAATTTGATTGGTATTTCGATCTAATATCACATCTTTATGTCCGAAATGTTCAACCTATTAAGTTTTCGTATATATATGACTCGTTAAAGTATCTCTGTACTAGGTCGTTCTTCATTGTTATAATCCCGCCTTACTTGACGTATAAATAATGTCGACATGGGTTTTCATGTTATATGTGTTAAGCATTAAACTAGACATTTTAACGTTATTACATGTATTTCCTGATCAGTTGCTGCTGCCTTTTTCTGATTTATCTTCGAGCTTACCCGGAGGATTCTTATCATTCTTGGTATCCTCTGGCGCGCGACAATCCCACTCAATTTGGTATTGAACCAACGTCACGTTGATTCAGGTGGGAGAGTAGTGTAGTGGCATTGGGCCCTAACCACACGATCCTCAAAGATGAACACGAGACAACTGGGAAAACAGATATTCACCATTTAACGCGGAGAAGAACCCATCGGGAAGAAGGAACTGTATTAAATCCAATCGGGTAGCATGGCTCAGCCTTGCTGGCGTGGTCATTCTGTACGACGTGTTTTAACTCATATTAAATATATTGTTCTCTCTCCAGACTGAATGTGTTCTCCACTATATATTGGTAGTTGTTACAATACGATGAATCACTGTAGAGAATGATGTAACTCCAAAGCAAGATCTTATAAATTAAGCAGTTACATGAGAATCTAACTCCGCCTGTAGCTCTCCTAGAGTTACTGCCGGTCTCAAGCCCGGATAAAGGAGGAGGGTTTGGCATGGGGTTAGCGTCTCCATCCCGTAGAAAACTAACTCGCTAAAAAAACGCTAACCAGAAAAAATAAATTAAACCTTTTAAACTCTGCCCTGGGAGTTAGAAGGTCTTCATTTAGAAGAAATATGACGCCTCAGAGTGAAAGCCGAGTTCCTTTGGAAGCCATGAGGCCGATGTCCCTTCTAACAACCAGAGCAACAATTTTTATAGGTACATGGAACGTCCGGACAATGTGGGAGAACGGGAAGACCAGTCAAATAGCAACGGAAATGAGGAGATACAACTTGGCAGTTATCGGAATCAGCGAAACCCATTGGACCCAAGCTGGACAACAAAGGCTAAATACGGGAGAGATGCTGCTATACTCCGGTCACGAAGAGGAAAATGCTCCACACACTCAGGGAGTTGCTCTAATGCTGTCCAAAGTAGCACGAAATGCACTGGTAGGATGGGAATCTCACGGATCCAGAATCATCAAAGCATCATTCAAAACAAAGAAGGAGGGGATCACAATGAACATTATCCAATGTTATGCACCCACCAATGATAGCAACGACGACGTTAAAGATCAATTCTATGAGAGGCTGCAATCAATCAAAGAGAATTGCTCAAGAAAACACCTCACCATTCTGATGGGTGATCTAAACGCCAAAGTCGGAATGGACAACACCGGATATGAAGATATCATGGGACTGCATGGACTGAGAGAGAGGGATGAAAACGGGGAAAGATTTGCAAATCTGTGTGCATTCAACAAATTGGTCATAGGAGGCAAAATATTTCCGCACAAACATATACACAAAGCTACATGGATCTCACCGGACCACACCACAGAGAATCAGATAGATCATATTTTCACCAATAAAAAGTTCCGAAGGACAATGGAAGATGTGAGAACCAGGAGAGGAGCGGATATAACTTCAGATCACCACTTCGTTGTGGCCAATTTAAAACTGAAGCTAAAGAAGAACTAGACAACTGGACAAACAGCACCACAAAGGTTCAATACAGCCTTCCTTCGGGATACCGACAAACTCAATGAATTCAAGATAGCTCTAAACAAAAGGTTCTAAGCCCTACAGGATCTGCTGAAGGAGGAAGAAACTACTATGGAAGATAACTGGAAAAGTATCAAAGAAGCATTAACTTCAACGTTCAAGAGGTTCTTGGCCCCAAGAAGCATCATCACAAGGAATGGATCTCTATAGAAAAACTGGACAAGATCAAAGAAAGGAAGAACAAGAAGACAGCAATTAACAACAGCCGAACACGAGCAGAGAAAGTCCAAGCACAAGCTGAGTGCATAGAAGCAAACAAGCAAGTGAAGAATAACATTAAAGCCAACAAGCAGAAATACGTGAAAAAGCCAGCACCAATGGCGGAAAGGCTGCAAGGGAAGGGAATATGGGACAGCTTTATGATACAACGAAGAAGCTAGCAGGGAAATATAGTAAAGCA
Source organism: Schistosoma spindalis (assembly GCA_946903255.1). Lineage (NCBI taxonomy): Eukaryota > Metazoa > Platyhelminthes > Trematoda > Strigeidida > Schistosomatidae > Schistosoma > Schistosoma spindalis. The sequence goes on along the minus strand of OX336420.1, from coordinate 73,410,342 downwards.
GAGAGACTAGTCAAAGACAAAGAAGGAAGGTCAATCACTGAAATTCAACAACAGCGCAACAGATGGGCAGAGTACTTCGAGGAACTCCTGAATAGTCCGGCGCCAATGAATCCATCGGACATTGAAGCAGCACACACAGATCTCCCTGTAGATGTCAATCCACCAACGACGGAAGAAATCAGAATGGCCATCAGACAAATCAAGTGCGGGAACGCAGCAGGAGCCGACAATATACGAGCTGAAGCACTGAAGTCAGATATCGAAGTAACTACAAGCATGCTTCATCTTCTATTTAAGGAGATTTGGCAGGAGGAACAAGTGCCGATGGACTGGAAAGAAGGACACCTCATCAAGATTCCAAAGAAAGGAGATCTGAGCACATGTGAAAATTACAGAGGCATTACACTACTGTCAATACCAGAAAAGTCTTTAACAGAGTGTTACTGAACAGGATGAAAGACACAATAGACGCTCAACTTCGAGATCAGCAAGCTGGATTCCGTAAGGATCAGTCGTGCACAGACCAAATTGTGACACTACGGATCATTGTCGAACAATCAATTGAGTGGAACTCGTCACTGTACATCAACTTCATTGATTATGAAAAGGCATTTGACAGTGCAGATAGGAGGACGTTATGGAAACTTCTTCGGCATTACGGAGTTCCTGAGAAGATTTTCAACATTATCCGGAACTCATACGACGGACTACAGTGCAAAGTAGTGCATGGAAGACAGCTGACAGACGCATTCCAAGTAAGGACCGGAGTCAGACAAGGCTGTCTACTCTCTCCCTTCCTCTTTCTTCTGGTGGTCGACTGGATTATGAAGACCTCGACATCTGAGGGAAAACACGGAATACAATGGATAGCTCAGAACCAATTAGACGATTTGGACTTCGCAGATGACCTAGCCCTCCTATCACATACACACGAACAAATGCAGATAAAGACAGCCAGCATAGCAGCAGTCTCTGCATCAGTAGGCCTCAACATACACAAAGGGAAAACCAAGGTCCTCAAACACAACACGGAGAACAGCAATCCAATCACTCTTGATGGCGAAACTCTGGAAGATGTGGAATCCTTCACATACCTGGGAAGCATCGTCGACAAACAAGGAGGTTCAGATGCAGACGTCACGGCGAGGATTGGCAAAGCAAAGACAGCATTCCTTCAATTGAAGAACATATGGGACTCAAAACAACTTTCAACCAACATCAAAGTCAGAATCTTCAATACGAACGTCAAGGCAGTTCTACTGTACGGAGCTGAAACGTGGAGAACTACAACAACCACAATCAAGAGGGTACAAGTATTTATCAATAGCTGTCTACGCAAGATACTCAACATCCATTGGCCGGATACCATCAGCAACAGCCTTTTGTGGGAGAGAACCAACCAGCTTCCAGCTGAAGAGGAAATTAGGAAAAGACGATGGAAATGGATAGGACATACATTGAGGAAATAATCAAACTGCATTACGAGACAAGCGCTAACTTGGAATCGTAAGGGGAAGAGAAAAAGAGGAAGGTCAAAGAACACACTACGTCGGGAAATAGAAGCAGATATGAAAAGGATGAATAAGAACTGGAAAGAGCTGGAAAGGATTTCCCAGGACAGGGTTGGATGGATGGCGTATGCTCCTCCACGAGGAGTAACAGGCGTAAGTAAGTAAGTATGAGAAATCTACAATTTTAGGATCAGGTCTATTATTAGAATAGTATAAATAACGAAGTTAACCATAATTCTACATGGATTATTATTATTAATAGATTTCTGGCGCAATATAGAATTTTCAATACAAAGAACAAAGTATTTCAACAAGTTGCCTTTTCTTATTTCTTGATCGATCCTGACGATAAATATTGAGTGATAGTCAGTTAGATGTTAGCAGTTCAAGAATCGACATCCGAATAATGTTCATTCTTTTCAATGCATAGTATCAGCCATCACAACGTATCTAATTGTATTTGTTTGTAACTTGTACATCGAATGATCGTAAACTTCTGACAAACGCGCCTGAATAGGTTCTGCGATTGATAGACATTGTGATGTGTTAAAACAAACAAAAACAGATAACTTATTTAAATATTTAAATGATAGGAACAGGTAACCTAGATATTCAAAGCAGGCTGCCAGTTGGATGAATGATTACCTACCATGAATGTGCTAGTTGAATCATTATCAATTGTCGAGATATTTTTTGGGTGGTAATTCTCATTAAAATATATCTTGAAATTCAAGGTCTATTTTAAATTCTACTTCTCACATATTTGATTATTTGTCACGTAAATCCATAGTTATGTTTTCTGTAATCGAGCTATGTATTCAGTAGGATTTTGACAATATTATATTAGTCATATTGTAAAAACTATATGAAGACTAAGTTGTTTTTAAAAGTTTTTTACGGCGGCTATGAGAATTATGTTCACAGAAAAGATTAATAAAACTAAGACTCGTATTCATTTGACTATTTAATTCTATTGACTGCTATGCAACATACATCATACAAGAATTACATCTAAAGCTCTGATTATGAAAGTGAAGTGGTGCGACTATAATTTATGGAGGAACCAATCAGATATAAGATAACAGGTCGTGGATTTTGGCACGAAAGTCATTCATCTTTTTGGCTAAATAGCATTTTGGTATTTTAACTGACATCATTTAGCGATGAAAACCCTAAATCTAGTTTCTAACCCTAACTGTCAACTGTAAATCATGATTCTAATTCTTAACACTACTTCATAACCATCATTTAGTCCTATTTAGTAGGTTAATATTCTCAGGGACACTTTAACGTCACTCATAGGTCGTCCATAAATTATAGTTTCACCATAAACACCTTTAGTTTCTTTAATGATGACGCATATATGTTTGGATTTTAATTGGGTTTTTTTTAATTCACGTTATGATAGATTTTGATTATGCAAATCATATAGACGTTATCATTTACAATATATAATCCTTGTTATTAAATTTTTAAATTGGAATGATTAGCTTAGAAGAGATTAATAGTTAACCGGTCACATATCCAATTAGGTTATATTCTTTAGATTGAAACGACGTCTTTCTAATTTAAAAATAATTCGTTTTAATGTTGAATTGACAGTGTTGATAAGATTCCTTTTTTAAAAAAAAAATAAAAGGGAGTTTATGCCTTAAACCACAACAAAAACAAAAACTAATTAATTTTCAAACACCAGTGATTGATTTCACCTTTTTACACGTTAACTGACCTTAATATTTGATCCTTTTCTTCTTTACCTATCAGTAAATGTTGTAAACAATTGATGACAATATCTTTTGATAAATAGTTGTGATAATAATAATAATAACAATGAGGAGGAGAGGGAGAAAGAAAAGGAGAAATCTTGCCTTATCAGATAAAACTATTGAGGATTATAGACAAAGATGAATGGTCAATAGCAGTGGAAACCAGGATGTGCGCTTCGCCCCGTTTGGAGGTTGATGTTCCCCCCAGGAATTTAACCCAGTACCGTTCTCTCCAGGAGCTAAGTGGATAACGCAAAGGCGTTTGAAGCGAACGCTACTGGGTTCGAGTCCTGGAATGAACATCAACTCGGATGCTGGTATACCCAACTGATGAGTTCTAAATAGGATGAACAACATATCCTGGATTTCACTGCTAGCCACCATTCATCTTTGCTTGTAATGCTTATGATTTAAGGCAATATCGAGGCAATCTGCATATGATGCATGAATGCCAATAAGAGACTGATCAATTGTGATGTATTTACTCTATACATTTCGAACAATCTGGTCACATATACTTAACAAGGCATTTTACATGAAAATTAATAAAAGTCAATTAAATGAAGGTTCAAGTAAACAAAGTAGAGAGAAGATTAAAATCATATAGAAAGAATAGGAAATTGCCGCATTACCCTAGGCCACAAAATGACTTAAGGATTACCAGGGTAAATGCAAGGTTACAACAAATTGTTTTTGTACATATAAATGGGGTTTAAATTTACGAAAAACCAAGGCTTCAATAAACCTTAGAATTTGTCCTTGACAATTTCTATACATTTGCTTTAACATTATATTGTACACATAATATCCTTTTCTAATACTTCCTATCATATTCACCATAGTTTAGATATTTTTTTACGAAGAGTAACTTATTACATTTAAGATGAGAATGCCGAACTTACACCAGAAATTAAAATCAATCTCACCTAAGTATTATACTTTCACTAATTATGAAGACAGTTTTATTCTATGATGATAATGAAAACATCGATTTAAAGAATATAGAAGATATCATTATAAATATGTTTACTAATGACAATAAGATGTCAATTATCTGGAGACTCAATCATAATTATAGTGATATCACCAGTAAACATTTCAGCTCATGCCACTTAATTGCTAAGAAGCAATGTGAATTACAATAATTAAACAGCCTAGACATGAACAATTTGTTAAACTGTATTATTCTTCTGAACCAGTTAGACAGGGGATAGCGACTTTTAAGTTGCACTGTAGAATTTTAAAAACAATTTCAACTAATGAGTATATAGGGTAACAATATTTCTATAAAACGCTTAGGATATACCAAATTGCTAAGAAGGAACATATTGTAATTTGTTAGGATTGAAACAACGTCCAATGAATGCATAACAACTCAAATTAGATGGATTTCTAAGGATAATATGAATTATTTCGGTAAGGTAAATAATTGAGGGATTTAATAAAATTAAAAGATACCGATATTGTAAATATTTAACCTTTATATTTGTAATATATTTTTTACTAGTTGTATACCAAAAATACACTTGAAGTCAACAAATAGTTGGAAAAAAATATCATATAAATGTTGAACCACGTACTCACATACATGTCCCTTTTCGGCAGCTAGTAACTGCCTAATTTAATAGTTTTAATCCATTCACTCGTAACTAGAGGTTTCTATTTAGTCCACATCATTCTACAGTTGTCTAAAGGTTGTCGACTTAAAAGCACTGTTCTGTTTAACTGAAATACCAGTATCGATATATAAAATTTCCACTGCTCAAAATTCACTTCTGAACTGTTGGTTACTTGGGTTTTTCAAGAACATTTTTCAAGGTCCATCTCTTTCTAAAGGTATATACAGTCAACTTACCAATAAAATATCAAAATATTAATTATTAATCAAACTAATTCATTAGATCTCATCTTTTTTCATATGTGCATTTATCTTTAAATAGAACATAATTTTAAGCGTTTTAAAAAAGACAAAACAGTATATGCTGTGCGAAATGATGAATTTCCAACTGAGAATTGACATTGGTCACGTAGAGTACAATAAATTTAGATGAGTGTTTATAATCAACCATGTGAAAGTGTTACATATATATATATATATATATATATATATATATATATATATATATATATATATATATATATATATATATATATATATATATGAGTCTAATAATAGCAGCATGCGGTGTAGTATTCATAGCTAGATTTTTCATTATACTGAATGATTATAACAAAATAATAATTACAGGTCTGATCGAACTTAAAAATGTTTTATTCTATAAGTGTTTTCATGTGATTAAAAATATAGTTATAATATATGCATGTATAAACAATGGGGAACTTGGTCAATGAGAATTGATAAGTACTATGAGTGAGGCAGCTATGAAATCGACTCGATTACTTGGTCACTAATCAATTTAAATGTTTCAGTTCTATAGGATCACATTTGTTGTCTGAATAGTTAAATAATGTTTAATATAAATCTGTGAAAGTGATTTCAATGGATTCGATTCTGTTAGGCAGTACGGATTTTCTTAATAAGTCAGATGTCCCTTACCAGTTACTTCCAACCACAACAGAACACATAAACGGACGCTTCTTACCCACCGCCTCCCAAATACTTTGTTAGGTGAAAATATCTTATTTATCATTGACTAATAGAGGGTAACATAACATTCACATTGAGATTCGTTTCATGAAATTCATGATAAACTAACATGATTACTTATGTCGACAGACATAAGTAGCATGTACCACATTATTACCCTAGTCATGTTATCTCGTAGGTATATTTCGAACGGTTAGGATATAATCCATTAAAAACGATGTGTATTTGTGTTAGACCTATATACAGTTGTTTCATCTTGAAATCTGATCAAATGTTTTATTTCAAAACAAATAGATGAAAATTTATTTTATATATCAGTACATCTTTATTGCAAATACCTCATCATAATCAAATCTATGGCCTTTACATTTTCGATCACCTAAAAGCGTCTAATAACATTTGGATCCATAGGGAATTCAACACAAACAAACATCTATTTTAATACATTATATCTTAGCTGTTCGAAATATACGTACAATATAACATGACTAGGATAATGACAATAACAATTTATTATCAAATTCGAGAAATTATGGTAATTATCAGTATTTGTTGAAAGTAGATTTTTTGTCTTACGTTTAGGAAAATAGGTTTTCATTGGTCCTAAGATGAAGTGACGGGGAATAAGGCGAACACGTTTCATACAGTTAAAAATGTTATTCCCTTTCGCACTGATCATCTTTATTGATATGCGCCTTATTCATGATCTCCCTTCCGATGGTCGGCTTTATAGCGTGCCCGCTTTTTATCCGCTCCCTCTTTCACTTGCCCTCTTGCTGGCGCCCATTTGAGTTTACAAATGTTCTATTTCACTGTATTGAATATCAGACAGCTAGATGAGAAGTCTTTTTAAGTATGAAACTCACTCAGAATAACAATTATTGATTGACAAAAATATACTATTAATGTTTCTAAGTTTGAAAATGTTGTCCAATATATTCTAACATATGAAACGTAACGTAACTAATAGACTATATTATTATAATCCTCATGATTTATCGGTCTTTTTTGTTTTTACTAGATTCTTTCGAATGATAAATATTATCTATGAGATCACTCCTTATAATTATGATACAGTAGAAAATTCACGTAAAACTATTCTATTTATCATCTGATGTTATTTTCTTCTAATGTAAATTAGCCATCATTTAGCACATATTTACCTTGATTAATATCTTCAATAATAACGTCTCACTAGCATTTCATTTCTTAAATATATTATAAACTATTAATAAATTAATTAATATATCTTTAATATTCCAATGAGTAGAATAAATAGATTTTTTGACATCTCGTGACTTACTGTAAACCACTTCTTCAGAGAATGAATAACCAAATCAAAATTAATCCAAGTTTAAATAGTACAATAGAACAACGCAAAAAATATTATATGTTGTTCTTTTGTACTATTTAGACTTGGATTGATTTTGATTTAGTTATTGATTCTTTGAAGAAGTGGTTTACACTAAATCACGAAATGTCAGAAAACTTACTTTATTCTACTCATTGGGATATTACAAATATATTATTTATTTATTTATAAAAATCTACCCAATGCTCATTTTATTCGAAATTATCAAATCAAACCTTGATAATGATACCAATAAACTATTAATCTTCATTCTTTAAATATTATAAACTTATTTATTTATTATTTTATATATTTTACTCTAATTAGTTGATTGGTTCGTATTGAATTAATTTAATTTGAAATTCGACTATTTCGATACTTTATTTACTTATTTACTCTAATTTAAAATTAAATAAATAAACGAATTCTATTTTTCCATTTCTCATTAGTTAGAAAGTTCTATTTATCAACTGTCATTGAATAATAGATATTGAATAGATAGATATTTCTATTAAGGTCATGAATGAGTATTTCTCATAATAAATATTAATCCATAAATTGAATTTATCTAGTTTATCCACTTAAAATAAATACCTTTTTATTGTTGCTAATTTATTAAATAATATAATGAAATGACATATTATATGTTATTTGAATAAAAGTTATATCATTATTACAATCAAGTTAATATCATGAATAAATTCAATTACAGTTTACTTAAAAATTGAAGTACAAATTTATTTTTGTCAACAACAACAATAACAACAAGAAAAATAAGAAAAAAAATAATCAATATATGTAAGAATCAATATTTATACATCAATAAATTATTGAATATTTTATTACTTTTATAATATAGTTTGTAAAACTATAAAGTGAAATATTATTCTCTTTCAGATATTATGTACAAACAGTACTAAGTATAGTGTGTGTTCCTTTCACTATTATATGTTAAGTATTTCTTATCAATTGTATAAAATTTCATTGATTGTAAATTGGTTTGTAAAATTAATAAGTTTTAACAATGTATTCTGCTTCATCTAATTAACTTGATCACTAATTGAAAATGGTTTCGATCTAAAATATCATAATGGAAATAGTGTTTTGAAGAATAAATTCATAAAATGTTTTGTACATAGAATTCAAATTATTATCTGTTAATTCTGATTTTCTGATTCAAGATCAAATTCTAGGCTCTGAGATATTACAAGTTTCTTTAGTGGATGTTCATAAAGAAAATTTATCACTATTTATGGCATCCCTGATTGTAAAACTAGTGTTCATAGTCTTCCAGTTGTTTAATTACAAATTATACATTTATGGGATAAATATAGTTAAATTGTACTAAACCTGAGAATCTCAGTAATCTTTACCTAAATGTTTTCCTAATTATCGTGCTCATACTTCAAATTCATTTGAGTATATCATTTTTTTTTACTAACGCCACTTGATCATTGATTAACTGAAGTTTGTTAATCATACTGTACTGTGCCCAATAAGTTAGATGATTTTATATTATGTACATTATGTTTTTTGTTAGGTGTTTAGTCGAAATTGACAGAAAGATCTGGTCTAGTTGATACTCGATAATAAGCCATGTCTGCGAACTTCAGTGCATCGATGCCCTAAACCTTTGGGATTCAAACTCACATCGTCTTGAGTAATAGCATGAGCGATCAATAGAATTCGACCAGATATCAGGGTTTGACAAACATAACATCGGCTATTAATCTTTGATTAAGAACTCCTACAGATCATTTTCACCTAAATAGCCCATCAGTAATGTTTTCGCATTTTACACCACGTGACATCGGTTCAAATTCTAGTTCTATTAAGGTTGCAGATATACTATGATGGCAAAAGGGAAAGAAGACCCAAGAACACATTGCGTCTGCAATCGGAGGGAGGCAAAAAAAGAATGAATAGCAAACAGGAATAACAAAAAAGAACTCATGACAGAGTTGATTGGAGAATCCTGGTTGGATGCCTATTCTCCTTAATTATAGGCAACTGGCATAAGTAAATAAGTAGGTAAGTATGATGACAGCTGTCAACTCGTATGAAACCTTTCTAAAAGGACAGTGGTATTGTTTCTCGTTGAGTTACTTAACTGTTTTGATCGTCAATTACTCATCAAAACTACTGTTTAAACTTTAATTGAATCTACTCTAGTTAAAGTGATATTGTATTGAGTGTTTCGATTCTGCTTTTGTGTATTTATTGCACCAAAGCATACTTGGTCGAATTTTACTTGATTAATTTAGTCAAGGTTTTAGTATTCTTTTACATATCCTCTTTGTATCACCATTATATTTGGTTTTCAAGATGGCCAAATTGGCTCATAAATGTGGACAACCATGTTGCTTATTCCCCGTGGAGGAAGGGATGCAATGTGATGAGTGTAATAAGTGGTTCCACAAGATGTGCACCCGACTAAGCCCCGCTGCTTATAAAAGGTGCTCGAAGCCCAACTCTCATTGGCTTTGTAGTTTTTGTTGCTCAAACAAAACAACACTCATCCAGGAAGCCATTAGCCTCCTGTTGTTGGCTAAATAGAAGGTTGACGAGGGCTGCACTAGCAATATTGGTGCTGATAGCGAAGATCGCGTTAGTGTCGTAAGTGCTGTCACGGCGCAAGTCAGACATCTAACTGCGCAACCCAAGATCAAAATTTTTACCTCGAAACAATCAATGAGTGACACCTCATTAGATATTGGTAGCCATGTTGCTACAGCAGCAACTGGTGATCCAGATAAAACAATTATTGTCCCGAGCAGTTCTGATGTAGATGCTACGGCTGACGGAATATGGATGACGCGTAAACGCAGAAGAGTAGGAAAGACAGCTAAAAATAAGGACCGTTTACTTGATAAGTCTTTGGTGGACTCTCAGACCACTCCGCCAAAGTCCCAAAGTAAAGCCTCGTCAAACATTGTTGTGAGTCACTCGCTCGACTCCAATGACCCTGTTACAATAAAAACTAATCGTAAGATACCAGTAGTTAATATACAGGATGTAAGGTCACGATCGATAGCTGTAAACACGATTCCAAAAGAAACTAAACCACTCCCTAGCTTAATTATTTCGAATCTAGAGGAGTCGATAGACAACGATCCTGCTAAGAGACATGCACATGATCTGAAGTTAGTAGAATCCGTGGTAAGAAACGTACTACCTGAAGAGGTTTCAGGAGTACATATCACGAAAGTGATACGACTCGGCAAATGGGTTGGAGGCGAGACCCAACCAAGAAGGATCTTGAAGCTGGTTCTAGGGAGTTTTGAAGAAAGAGATATATTATTGAAAAACGCACAAAAAATTCGTGATTCAAATATTCGTATCCGACCAGATTGGCCGCTTGAAAATCGAATCAAGTGGAAGAATGCTCTTACGGAGTTAAGAACTCGCAAGTTAAATGGCGAAACTAACCTTACCATTAAGGGTTTTCGGGTAGTCAGGTCTTGGAAGCCAATGCTTCCGAGGCCTGTATGAGTAGAACGAATGATTACCAACACACCTTAAGTGTGTGCTACACGAACGCCCGTAGCCTTAGGAATAAAACGTCCGAGCTAAGTCTGATGGTGGATGAATTAAGTCCCGATATAATTGTCATTACAGAAACTTGGTTCACCGTAGATATAGAATGTTCTCCCATCATTGCAGGCTATATCTGTATTAGAAGTGATAGAGTTCTAAGTCGCAAGGGGGGAGGCATAATGTTATACATTAGGGATCACTTTCGTATACAATCAATCATATCGGAGGCTCATGTTAGTGGTACATGTGAGGTAGCATGTTGTCATATTAAATCTAGAAATGGGTTAGTGACTATAGGCGGAATATACCGTAGTCCGTGTTGTCTTGCTGACGACTTTATCCTAAGACACATCTGTTCTTGGAGTATGGCAGAATGTTGCCTCATCATTGGGGACTTCGACGCACCGCACATAAACTGGATAGAGCTTACAGCTCCAGGTGGAGGTTTCGATAGCGAACTTTTATCAACAGTTATTCAGTGTGCACTTGTCCAACGTATCACTAAACCGACACATATTGATCTGAAACGTGATCCGTCACTGCTGGACATCGCCCTCACCCACCACTGTGAGGATGTCTTTGATATTCAGCACCTTCCTCCACTAGTGAAGAGTGATCACGTTGTACTTCACTTTAAGTTTAGGACACATGGTATACGATTTGTATTTGCTCCACCCCGTCCCAATATCTGGCGGGCTAATATTCCGGCAATCAGAGACTGTGCGATCTCTACTGATTGGTTGGTTGACGCAGATGGATCGATCGAAAACGAATGGATTAAGTTTAAGGCTACATTCGAGTCCGTAACGTCACCGTTTATCCCATGGTCAGCACGTAAGCTATCGCATTGCCCTCCATGGATTAATAAGGAAACCCGTAAGCTGTTAAAGCGTAGGAAACACTTCTGGGACTTATTCTTGTTGACAGGTCATGCATCTTTTAAGTGTGAGTACCAAAAACTCCGGAATATTTGTAAGAAAACAATAGCTAAATCCCGTATTACTTACGAACGACAGTTGGTATATGATAGCCGTACTTGTCCAAAACGATTATTTTCGTATGTTAAACGGCAAATAAAACGTAGTGATAGTATTCCCCCATTATTGTTACACGATAATTCAGGTTTACTAGCTGAATCAGATCGAGCCAAAGCTGAGACATTTTCAAACTACTTTAGCGAAGTCTACTCTACGTTTATTGTAACAAATACTTGTCCCAATCACATCGAGATACCAGCCATTGAATCTGTACAGGTGACTGAAGAAACTGTCCTTCCGTTAATAATTAACTTCAAACCTTGTAAGGTACCGGGTCCTGACGGGTTACATCCACGACTGCTGTCATCTCTTGCGGACATTATTTCAAAACTGCTCGCGACACACTTCAACATGTTCCTTTCACTCGCTCAACTACCAAGGGATTGGAAAGATGCTATTGTCAGTCCTATATTTAAGGATGGTCAGAGACAGATCGCATCTAACTACCGGCCTGTCAGTCTGACTAGCATTGTCGTTAAGTTACTTGAAAAGATAATTCGGGTTAGGTTGCTAAGCCACATAGATTCACACAATCTGTTAGCTCCTGAGCAACATGGATTTCGTGATAAGCGTTCATGCTTGACTAACTTACTTATTGCGAGAGAGGATTGGACAGCAGCCTTAGATAAAGGTCTGTCTGTCGATGTTATATTCATAGATTTTAGCAAAGCATTTGACAAGGTTTCACACTTAGGTCTTATGCAGAAGCTCACAAGCTTCGGAATAATAGGTACTGTACAGGAGTGGATAGGAAACTTCTTATGTGACCGCAGACAGAGAGTTAGGGTCAATGGGACGCTATTCGATTGGAAGCCGGTCAAAAGTGGTGTACCCCAAGGCACCATCTTAGGCCCTCTGCTCTTCCTTCTCTACGTAAATGAGTTACCGCTGTTGATTAAGTCGTCGACATTATGATTTGCGGATGATGTCAAAATATGGAGAACAATAAGAAGTGAGGCTGATCATCTGGGTCTTCAAGCTGACTTAGACGATTTAGTTAGATAGGCTCGAGACTGGGGTTTAGTAATCAATTCTAGGAAGAGTGTGCTAATGCACATCGGTCACGGCTATAGTTACCATTATACTATTGATGGTAAACCTCTTCCATGCGTTCAAGAACATAAAGACTTAGGAGTAATAGTAAGTCATGACTTAAAATAAACTACGCACTGCAATGCAGCCGCTGTCAAAGGTTTTCGTGCGTTTTGGTCATTTCGCCGAGCGTTCAAATCCTTTGACGAGGAAATGTTGCGAATTTTATATCCCACCTATGTAAGACCACATTTAGAGTACTGTATTCAAGCAGCTAGCCCATGTCTGATAAAGGATATTACCTCACTTGAGCGTGTCCAGCGTGTGGCAACGAAATTAGTGAAGGGTCTTTCTAAACTCCCTTACGATGAGCGTTTAAAACGCCTAAACCTTTTCCCCTTGTCGTATCGTAGGACTCGAGGTGACCTTATACTGGCATTTCGTATCTTTAATTATGATTTGGGTGTTAATATGTCTTATCTTTTTGCTCCCTCCAGCACTAATAATCTCCGAGGTCATAGCAAGAAGGTACATAAACCACGATCTAATAAACTCAAGGTGGTGTTTCGTTTTTCTCATCGAGTAGTCAATGATTGGAACGCTTTGCCCGATCAAGTGGTGTCAGCCCCATCAGTGAATAATTTCAAAGAGAAACTGGACCTTCACTGGAAGGCAACCTGTTAGGATTAACACAGGTTCACTAACCTACTATCCTTATTACTGAAGACTGAAGATTATCTTCAAATACACGACATTTCGTTTATTTAACACAACTATGTATAGTAATTTAGAGCAAAAGAATTTACTGCTTTAAATGAAATAATCCTTCAGTTCATAGACTGAATTGATTTATAATCTTTGTTGAAATAATAGTTTAAAATCTGATGCATTTTTGTTGCAATGGGTTGTGGCTACGTAAAAAGTATTTTATATTAAACAGTGTCAGGAATGAACATTTCTTTCTATCTGTGATAAATCTAAACTACGTTTAAAGGAAATAAAAATAGATTGACAATTGTAAAAACGATGTTCACTAGGGATCGACTGATCGAAATTGCTGATTATATCAAAACTTGAATCAGGTATATCCTCAATAAAGAAAAAAACCAAAATTAAATCAATCTGATAATTCATTTTTGTCAATAAACGAATTACAGCAATAATCGATTTGGATATTTAAGTTAGTTTTTACCACGAACTGGATGACTAGAAAATAAAAAAAGTATTGAACAGCTTTTTATTACCGATTCGCGACTCTTCAGTAGGGCATATCCTTGCCCTTACAGAGGGCTGAACCTGTAACCTTTAAGTTTTGTTATGATCTTGTAACTTTCAGTTTAGTAATATAGAATTCTATGTTGAGTGGTTGAAATTAGTCCATAAGAAAACAAAATGACCTACGTTTCATACTAGTTCAGACTCGCTAGTAAGGAATACCTGTAGCCCTTAGAAACTGATGCTCCATCTGGGACTTGAATCTAGTCTTGAACGTTTCTACTGAGCTAATCAAGTCACGACTGAACTTCTGTAGGGCTGAGGTATTTATGAATGATTTCAATACTTTATACTTTGGTTTTAGTAATTTTACGATGAAGAGCGGAATCGAAATTCAGTTCCATCTGTTTATTATATCATACTTAGCCTCCAACTGTCACAGCTTTCTATGAAATATTTATAAAATCTTTTTATTTTAATAGTCATCATGTACTCACTCCCTACTAACTTCAAACATGATTAGCATAGTTACAGCTAGAAGCCTACCAACCACATACAAAGCGAGACTACCTCACATTATGTATTAACTTAGGGTCGAGTTACATTAGAACTTAACCAGAATCGGATAAGTAGATGACTGGATTCCAGCAACATAGTACGTGAAACAAATGATGAGGAAAGGGATTTATTTAGATGATTCACTGACAAACTATAATAATAATAATACTAATAATAATAAAACAATAGTTCCGTAATTAATCTTTATTAACTAGTATCAAAAAGACAATTGTTGAAAATAAGAAAGCATTGAAAAGATGTTTCATTCTATTTTTAAAAGTTCATATTTCTCTCCTGCTGGTATTTAAGGTTGCAGTTGCTCATTCTATTTTAACGAACGTGCATACTGAAAAGACTGTCTCAATGTTTTATTTCAGTCACTCATTTTAGTAAGCTTGGGATGTGTCTAAAAGTGGAATCCAATAGGCAAATCACTTATATTTATCCGCATACCATTTTAGATGTTTACGGTGGGACTCAGACCCAGCATCTGTAACTTCAGAGCCAAAACACACTTCCCATTCAGCTATCGAATTCATCTATTCACTAACTTATGTTGAAAACCCAGTATTAGCACAAAAACTAGGATACACTGGATGTACATCCAGCCGATGAGTCTTAAATAGAACGAAGTATATGTCTTGGATACCATTACCAACCATAATTTAATCTCACCAAGAAATGTTTCATTCATGGTTGAAACTATTTGATAATTTACACTTAAACTAGAAAGAATGAGTAATCATCAACCGGATCTGTTTAAGAGTCATTCAATCAAACAGAAACAAGAAGAAACAGTCTCTAAATGGATATTTTGCCAATAATTATTTATGATAAATACAGTTTGAAAATTAATTAATCACAATAATTAAGACTATAATTTAAATTTATTAAATAATTGATTGACCGTTATGATTTTCAACTATTTATTCCATTTTTATTATTTGACCAATGAAAATAAAATGATCTCAACCATTTTTCAATAGTTGAGATAATGAGTCAATTGAAGCTAGACTACTATGAAAAACCTGGAATCACTGGACAGTCGTTTCGTCATATTGTGGGACTCTTAAGTGGTCTAGAGGTTAGGCGTTCGCACACGATACCAATGGGTTCTGGGTTCGAACCCCGTGAGGCGGGATCTTAGATGCGCACTTTTGAGTCCCACAACAGGACGAAACGGCCGTTCAGTGCTTCCAGGTTTTCCATGGTGATCTGGCTTTAATTGACTCATGATCTCAACTACTGAAATTATCATAATATTCACAAAAACCCCTTCTGATACTCATTTGTTTTTATTAAAATAAAATTATTTTCAGTTGAATTACTATTACAAATGATAAGTCGACTTATATAGTGATTTATTGTAAAAAAACAAATTAAGTGACTATGGACCAGTGATCTTCAAACTGTTATCTCAATATAACTAGTAATGAGGTGTTATGGCTGACAGTATTACAAATTCAAAAATGTACTTTCTATAATTATCATATTCGTTAGTAAAAATCCTCAAAGGCTACCCAAGAATTTCTTTTAATCAAGTATATATGCTGGAGAAAATAAGTTGAACCGCTGATAAGAAACCCCTTAACCTAAAACTACAATTCAACTAGGATGTGGCTATCCATACACTACATGATGGATTAGCGAGGGCAGTTAATTAGATATTTTGTGCAGTTAATCTTGAATCGACATTTCCTAGTAGACCAGTGATATCTGCTTGAACAAACGATAAGTTATCTGAGTTTGCTCTTTTGTGCGCATTCACAAATTTAGCTGCTCCTGAGGAGATAGCTATATTGGGCACAGTAACAGGTAACCTAACCAATGGTTGATTGGAGACCACTCAACCTGGTTTGTAAGAGCCAAATGAAGAGAATACGCAGCTCTGTCTTGGTACATCTGGTTAACAGTGGTCATATAGCAGACAAAGCCAAATCATTTCGAATGATCTGTTGTATATCGTCGTTTCTCAATAGGGTTTGATCCCGTTCTCTTAAATATAACCCTAGTTTGTGTTTATAAGAAATTAATGGTATTTTGGTTTCTTCGTTGACCGCATATAACTTGGCAAACTTTTATTAATATAGTTCACATCCCGTATATGTGTGTTTATATTCTTCGCTCTCTGATTATATACACAATTTCTATTACGTAATTTTAGTATTTATTTTTATTTGACGGTTTATTCGTTCAACTTTGACCTATTTCTTATGTCGAACTATTAACTAGAAATTATTCGTATCAATACTAGTACACAGGTCATCCTACTAACAATTTGTACTTTTCACCCATAAAAATACTTATGTACTCCATTTTATTAACTCCGCCTGTAGCCCATTTCCGGGGGCTACTGCCGGTCCCAAGCCCGGATAAAGGAGGAGGGTTGGGCATGGGGTTAGCGACCCCATCCCGTAGAAAACTAACTCGCTAAAAAAGCGCTAATCAGAAAAAATTATTCAAACCATTTAAACTCTGTCCTGGGAGTCAGGAGGTCTTCGTTTAGAAGAATTATGACGCCTCACGATGAAAGCCGAGTTTCTTCGGAAGTCACGAGGCCGATGCCCCTTCTGACAACCAGAGCAACCATTTATTTAGGTACATCGAACGCTCGAACAATGTGGGAGACTGGGAGAGTTTTCCAAATTGCTGCAGAAATGAGGAGATACAATTTAGAGGTGCTTGGGATCAGTGAAACACATTGGATGCAAATTGGACAACAACGACTAGCTTCATGGGAGCTGCTGTTATACTCCGGACATGAACAAGAAAATGCCCCACATACACAAGGAGTTGCATTGATGCTGTCCAAACAAGCACAAAATGCACTTATAGGATGGGAATCTCATGGACCAAGGATCATCAAAGCCTCCTTCAAAACAAAGAAAACGGGGATTACAATGAACGTCATCCAATGCTACGCGCCTACCAATGACTACAATGAAGACGCTAAAGATCAATTCTACGATAGGCTGCAGTCAATCGTCGAGAAGTGCCCAACAAAAGACCTGACTATTCTGATGGGAGACCCAAATGCCAAGGTTGGAATTGACAACACCGGATATGAAGAGATCATGGGACGACATGGACTGGGAGAAAGGAACGAAAATGGTGAGAGATTTGCAAATCTATGTGCCTTCAATAAACTGGTCATAGGCGGGACTATATTCCCACATAAACGCATACACAAAACCACATGGACTTCACCGGATCACATCACACAGAACCAAATCGACCATATCTGCATCAACAAAAAGTTCAGGAGGACGATGGAGGACGTGAGAACAAAGAGAGGAGCTGATATAGCATCAGATCATCACTTGCTGGTCGCCAAGATGAAATTGAAATTCAAGAGGCACTGGACAACGGGGAGGACAATATCACAAAAATTTAATACGGCTCTTCTTCGGGATACTGACAAACTCAATAAATTCAAGATAACCCTCAGCAATAAGTTCCAAGCCTTTCATGATCTACTCAATGGAGAAGGAACTACTATGGAGAGCAAATGGAAAGAGATAAAAGAGGCAATCACTTCAACATGTCATGAGGTTCTGGGCCAAAAGAAGCACCATCACAAGGATTGGATCACGGCCGATACACTGGATAAGATTCAAGAAAGGAGGAACAAGAAAGCAGCAATCAATACCAGTCGAACAAGAGCAGAAAAAGTCAAGGCACAGGCTGAATACACAGAAGTAAACAAGCAAGTGAAGAGGAGCATCAGAACTGACAAACGTAAATATGTGGAAGATTTGGCATTGACGGTGGAAAAGGCTGCCAGAGAAGGAAACATGAGACAACTGTATGACACAACAAAGAAACTCTGGAAATCACCGTAAACCAGAACGACCAGTGAAAAGCAAGGAAGGCAAGATAATCACCAACATTGAAGAACAACGGAACAGGTGGGTAGAACACTTCAAAGAACTCTTGAATCGACCAGCCCCGTTGAACCCACCCAACATCGAAGCAGCACTCACGGACCTCCCAATTGATGTTGGCGCACCGACAATTGAAGAAATCAGCATGGCTATCAGACAAATCAAGAGTGGCAAAGCAGCAGGACTAGACAACATTCCAGCAGAGGCACTGAAAGCAGACGTAGCGGCAACTGCAAGGATACTCCACATTCTCTTCAGAAAGATCTGGGATGAGGAACAGGTACCAAAAACTGGAAAGAAGGACTTCTTGTCAAAATACCAAAGAAAGGCGATCTCAGCAACTGTGACAACTACAGGGGAATCACTCTTCTTTCAATACCAGGAAAAGTCTTCAACAGGGTATTGTTAAACAGGATGAAGGACTCCGTAGACACCCAACTTCGAGACCAACAGGCAGGATTCCGTAAGGATAGACCATGCACAGACCAAATCGTGACTCTACGGATCATTGTGGAACAATCAATTGAATGGAATTCATCACTCTATATCAACTTCATTGACTACGAAAAAGGATTTGATAGCGTGGACAGAACAACCCTATGGAAGTTTCTTCGACACTACGGCGTGCCTCAGAAGAGAGTCAATATCATACGGAATTCCTACGATGGATTAAACTGCAAAATCGTGCATGGAGGACAGTTGACAAAGTCGTTCGAAGTAAAGACCGGTGTTAGGCAAAGTTTCTTACTCTCACCCTTTCTCTTTCTCCTGGTGATCGACTGGATCATGAAGACATCAACATCTGAAGGGAAGCACGGGATACAGTGGATAGCTAGGATGCAATTGGATGATCTAGACTTCGCAGATGATCTGGCTCTTCTATCTCATACGTAACAACAAATGCAGGAGAAGACAACCAGTGTAGCTGCAGCCTCAGCAGCGATAGGCCTCAATATACACAAAGGGAAAAGCAAGATTCTTCGATACAACACAACATGTACCAATCCAATCATAATTGACGGAGAAGCTTTGGAAGATGTAAAAACCTTTACATATTTGGGCAGTATCATCGATGAACACAGTGGATCTGATGCAGATGTGAAGGCACGGATTGGCAAAGCAAGAGCAGCATATTTACAACTGAAGAATATCTGGAACTCAAAACTATTAGCAACCAACACCAAAGTCAGAATTTTCAACACAAATGTGAAGACAGTTCTACTGTATGGGGCGGAAACCTGGAAAACTACGAAATCCATCATCCAAAAGATACAGGTGTTTATTAACAGTTGTCTACGCAAAATACTTCAGATCCGCTCGCCGGACACTATAAGCAACAACCTACTGTGGGAGAGAACAAATCAGATCCCAGTGGAGGAAGAAATCAGGAAGAAGCGCTGGAAGTGGATAGGACACACATTGAGGAAAGCACCGAACTGCGTCACAAGACAAACCTTCACATGGAATCCTCAAGACCGAAGGAGGAGAGGAAGACCAAAGAATACATTACGCCGAGAAATGGAGATAGATATGAGAAAAATGAACAAGAATTGGATGGAACTAGAAAAGAAGGCCCAGGACAGAGTGGGTTGGAGAATGCTGGTCGGCGGCCTATGCTCCATTGGGAGTAACAGGCGTAAGTAAGTACTCCATTTTATTAAAATTATTGACTAATAAATTGTCTTGATTGGTTTAATATCTTCATATACCCGTGTGAATATTTAGCTTTAGCCTGGTAACGATCTAAATGAAAATTATAATGTTCGTTTATATATGTTTTTCTAATATTTGTAGATCTCGGTAACCTTTATGAATTAAATGCTTTAAAATCAAACTGTTGACTGATTTACACTTTTATCGGAAGTTCTTATTTTAATATTGACCCGGCTTAGTTGCTTCACTTTATATGGTTTAAAAAATAAATGTATAAACGTATTTGTGGCTGCTATCGAAAGCTAAAAAGTTTACCCCTAAGTAATCAAGAATACACTGAATGAGTATGATAAGATGTTTTTTGGCACATTACTGAGAGAAAAGTGTACAGCTAGATTCTTAGATGCACGGTGAACATCCACTTCTGATTCGATAATGAACACTACAGACAATCGTATGGTGTAGAATTAGGGTCTCCATTTGGCCGTCTTTTGACAGACATTTTTCTTGCAAAACTGGGAAATGGGCCACTCAAATACACAATAAGTCATCTAACATCCTACTGTCGCTATATAGATGATACTTTCATAGTATCAGAAAAAGAACATGAAAAGAATAATTCACTTAATATATTTAATAACATTCATCCATCTATTACTTTTAGACTAGAGGGAGAACAGAATAATAGCATATCGTTTCTAGATGTCCAACTAACAAGAAAAATAGATGGAACACTAAAATGAGTTATACATAGAAAGTTTACAGCTGGACAATATACTTATTTGTTAAAGAATTGAGTAATATTAGTAATCTGCCAAATAAGGAGAGATATCCAATGAAATTAATCACTGAACACATTAATGTAATGAAAAGAAAGCCAAATGTATCTACCGTCCTCAAGAAAGTACCATTTTTAAAATTGCAATTCGTACATGATGCTGCCGAAGAATTTCAACTTGAAGGTTAAGAAAAATGGTGGAGAAAACATTTACTGCAGCCAAATTGAAAGCCGTTTTCTACAACCTCCCAATCATAAAGATCACCAGTAAAGACAAACCGTCTGAATTCGCCACATCCATGTGTATTTACCAGTTTAACTGCTCCTGCGGAGCCAGTTACATGGAGTGTACGATTCGACAAGTCCGTCATCATTTAGCTAAGCGATCTTGGTTGAGCAAAGGATGGGTGAGAGTGATTAGGAACTCTATTCTCGCTAACTTGGTGCACACAGGTCAACAAGTTGACTTAAATAAAGCTTTTAAGGTTATCCACCATATACCATTTGATTTATTACATGGTTTATCAATTCATCTGTTGCATATTGAATGTTCACAAGCCTAACTTTTGTATCTGAAAGTTTTTTCAACTACTCTTGCTACCTTGGCCATCGGTATAGAACTGAGTTTTTAACCGAACTTTGAATAAATCATTTTCATCAAAAATATTTGAATAATTTTGTGATTTTCTCTGCAATCGTCTCTTGATTGTTACATAACTATTATATTACTCGTCTTTCATAAAAATACTTTATTAGTTCTTTGTATATATTATGCAATCTAGAAACTGTTTGATTTTCCAAATAATTACTATGGTTATTATATTCCTCTTCCAACTACTCGATATTATTTTATAATCAATGTAGCATCACATAATTATTATGTAACGCAACTACTCGATGAATATTATCCCATTGTTGCAAATCATAATTATATATATATATATATATATATATATATATATATATATATATATATATATATATATATTAGTATAGAGCCATGATGAAAAACTAACTGAGGAGAAATTTCCTCGTTTAATTTATTCTTTTTACTAAACTGAAGTGATCTCTGTACTTTTTTATTTATGTGTTGCTTTTATGTTTTCATCAACAATTTTCATAGTACAGCCATCATTTTATGTGCATATATTTGCTTAAATTAGCCACCACACTATGGAATTTACTCTACGACTCTCTATACCAATTATTTTTCGAAAGTTTCTCAAAGTGTTAGTCTGACTTGAATTCATATTTCAAAAGACTATTTTACATATAGTCTTTTACATTTAAAGTCCTCTTGATTTCGTGCTTTAGTATAGAATAATTAGAACTAATTTATTATCAGTATGGGAACTTCATAGTTGAAATCCCGAGTTAATCTGAGTTATACCACCATTGAAAACCTGAAAGAATTGCATGGTCGTTTTATCATAGTATGCGACACCTCAGCAGTGCACATCCACGATTCACACTCGGGACTCGAAGCCACGGCAAACAGTCTTGCTAGTAACTTAATAATTATTTAGTATGAATATATCTAATAATAGTCCATAATAACTCCTGGCAGTTATCATTAATTTGTTCTTCGTTCAGATATAACAGTTGTAGTGATAGTTTCTGGCTCTTTTAAGATCATCTACTTTCGCCCGAAAATGAAAAATGATCTGAGCAATATATATATATATATATATAATGTGCATAATACACTGAATTATAAGTGCTGTTGATCTCTTGGCACTTCATGTGTAATAATTTTACGTGTTCGTGTGCATTTTTGAATAACATTTGTGAGTCATCAAACATAGTTTAGTAAACGAATTTTCCTAGATTTTTGTCATGTGCTTATTAGGTCAATAAAATATAAAATTATTTGTTTGAACCAAAAATTTGGCATGAATAGATAAATCGCTTAAACCTCAAATACACAGCTGAACTACCTCGAGTTGTTAACTGTTTAAGCTAATCGGGATACGGTGATAATCAGTGAATGGCTTACTACAAACTAGGATTCGAAAGTAAGTTTATAATTCTTGTACTATAGCTGGTGTCAATTTGAGATTAAAAAAATCTAGCCCTTACATATAATTGTAACTCCTAACACTAATTTATAATCTAGTTTTGATACTTGCTCTATGACTTTTCTCATGCCTCATTGGTTACGCTGTATACCGACAAGTAATATATCGGCTCTACATGGTGTAAAATGAGAATATTAACTTGTAACCATAATATGAAATGAATTGAGAAGAACAATATTTACTTCAAACTGAGTTGTCACATTACATATATAATCGATAACAAGAGGGAGAATTATCAAGACAAAAATAATTGTAATGGTACTATGACTTTGAATGAAAAATTAAAAATAGGAAATCATGAAAATCGTCATGTACTTATGAGTGACCAGGTCCGAAAAGAAATTCCCAGAGAAATCGATGATCATTGGAGCTCAATCGTATCGCGTGTGAAGAAGTCACCCACCGAAGACTATGGATGAAGGTTACTCATTATCACAGATTGAATAAAGTTAGATCTACACACTGTTGGAGTCCGGTTTAGGGGTCTAGAGTTCAGGTGATCACGTACGAGACCAAATATCCTGGGTCCGATTCTCTTGTGTGAACTTACGGATGGGCACTGTAGAAGAGTATCTTCTCCAAATCTCTGAGTAGACGGTAAAGTAGTTAATAGAGTAAGAAATTCTTTCTGTGGAAGTTTTGAATTTTCGATTCAAACAAATAATTTCGTATTTTATTGACCTAACAAGCACGTGACGAAAATCTAGAAAAATTCGTTTACTAAACTATGTTTGATGACTCACAAATGTTATTCAAAAATGCACACGAACACGTAAAATTATTACACATGAAGTGCCAAGAGATCAACAGCACTTATAATTCAGTGTATTATGCACATTATATATATATATATATATATATTGCTCAGATCATTTTTCATTTTCGGGCGAAAGTAGATGATCTTAAAAGAGCCAGAAACTATCACTACAACTGTTATATCTGAACGAAGAACAAATTAATGATAACTGCCAGGAGTTATTATGGACTATTATTAGATATATTCATACTAAATTATTATTGGGTCACTAATTTATATATATTCATATTCTTTTTATCATGAACTTCTATTTGACCTATTGGGTACTAAACTATAATTTACCATTCTTAACTTATTCCCAATTTATCATTTACAATACTCCACTTTCACAACCACTTTTGGCTAGAACTTGTATGATAATTATTGTTCATTTTATAGCGTGATGAGATCTAGTGTGCTTGCATATAAACCAAGAATGTCTGAAATATACGATTTATACAGTGGAGGCCGATATTTGTGTTGTGTATTGAGAGGACTGGGGTAGGTGAGAATTTACTATACAGATGACCCACAAAGACTAATAGTTTACTTAAGGCTGTTAAATGCATCATTGGTTTGGCACATGGACAGAGTCATAGAAGTCATTATTCTGATTGGCGATTTTGTCACGTGATTCTTGACAGGCCATAGCACAAAACAACAACTACATTCCTTCTTGTTTAATTCTGACTATAGAATTCATCCTGGATACAAACAGCAATAGAATGGATTTGACATATAACAAAAGTCAAAACAGTAGTTCGACTAGTTATTAAACGCTGTATTCGACACAGAACAAAGTAATTAATCCTATTGAGAATCGACAAAGTTCAGAAAGGATTATAGTCATTTTAAGAGTGAATATTAAATGTTGACTAGAACAGATAATACAAATGTCGATAATAGGTGGGGGAAATAGTATTATATGAATATATGGTAATTTTTACAAGTAGTCTGTTAATTACAATTAAAGTTATTATTTGTTTTTTGTACATTTTTAATTATAACTAAAGATTATTACTAATGAAGTATACGAATTGAGTTCCATTATCGATAACAACACTCAAACCATTCTGATAACCGATCACTTAGGCGATTTATGAAAATTCTAATTGAGTTATAGTCCAGTTTACAGATTATGTTGCCTGATGAATTGTCACCAGCCTCAATACGACTACAAACTAAAGACTGTTGATTGGTTGTTTCATCTCAATCTAGGACTCGTGAACAGTTTACATCGACTCTTTACTGAACTGAGGTCTGAACGTTCATTTTTCGATAACTCAAAGCTTTAAGAAGTTGGAAATCAATGTTTAATTTAGTTGATGTAATATTGAGGTTTATGTCGTCATTACTGTCATAAAGGAGTATGAAAAGTGGCAGACTTTCAACGTCTCAAAATCAATAAATAGTTAGTAGCGTTTGGATACTATTATATATTTATAGGTCTCCTGTTATATAATTATTTTGTCTTACTATTTTGTAGATAAAACTATTATGATTTTGTATCCTTAGTGGTTATGTTTTGTTAGGCTAAGCGATTATTAGTGATTATAACAAGTCATTAGCTTGATTAATTATCGCTCGGTTAGATTAATGGATCAATAATTCATTTGCTATTTTAACAGTCATTTGCGTTTCTAACAAGACAAAATTCCAGTCGACTACACATGTGAAACACCTAATCAGGAAAAACATGTTACAGAGAGGTATGTTCTAAATGCGCCCCCTCAAACGAGAAAATAACATGTTAAAACGGTTCACGGCTCCTTTGTAAACTATCAGAGATGGATTGGGTTGTGAAACCGTATACACCGGATTTGTGTGGTGCCTTAAATGAAAAGAAAAGTTTAAATGTTTTTACGGACGAGGATATCTAAATATTGATGTCTTTTATCACCTATTTTAAAAAGTCATATATTACTCGTTTGCAAATTCAATTATACTGATCCAGATGCTAAATTAATGTTGATTCGTAACTGATACAATTTTTAGATTCGTAAAATGAACATCTCTATCATTAATAGTGACACCTTTTTCTTAAGATTCTTCAGTATATATCATAAATGCTTACTGACCTACTTACACCTGTTACACCTCATGGAAGAGCATAGGCCGCCTACCAGCACTTTCCATCCAACTCTGTGTTGGATAAACATTTCCATTTGTTTCCACTGGCTATTCATCCTATTCATGTCTGCACCCGATTTCCGACGTAGTGTGTTCTTCAGTCTTCATCCTTTTCGTTTCCCTTCACGATTCCAAGTTAGCGCTTGTCTCATGATGTAGTTCGAGAACTTCCGGAATACATGTCCTATCCACTTCCAGAGACTTTTCCTAATTTCCTCTTTATCTGAAAGCTGGTTTGTTCTCTCCCACAGTAGGCTGTTGCTGATGGTATCCGGTCAACGAATATTGAGTATCATAAGTGGACTTGTACATTTTGATGATGATTGTAGTAGTTCTTGAATTTTCGGCTCAGTACAGTAGGACCATCTCGATGTTAGTATTAAAGATTGTGACTTTGATGTTGGCTTGCAGGTAGTTGTTTTGAGTTCCATATATTATTCAATTGTAGGGATGTTAACTTTGTTCTGCCAATCAATGTATTCACATCAGCATCAGATCCTCCTTGTTCATAGATAATACTAGCCAGATACGTGAATGTTCCCACATCTTCCAGAGTTTCTTCATCAAGTGTGATTGAGTTGGTATTCTCTGAGCTGTATTTGAGGATCTGGGTTTATCCTCTGTGTATGTTGAGGCCTACTGATTCAGAGGCTGTTGCCATACTGGCTGTGTTTATCTGCATATGTTGAGGTGTATGGTATAGAAGTGCCATGTCATTTGCGAAGTTCAAACCGTTTAGTTGCATCCAACCTGTCCATTTTATTCCGTGCTTCCTGTCAGGTGTGTAGGTTTTTATAATCCAGTCGACCACTAGAAGAAAGATAAAGGGGGACGGGATGCAGTCTTTTCTGACTTCGGTCTTTACTTGGAATCCATCTGTCAGCTGTCCTCGACACACGACTTTGCACTGTTGTCCGCCATAGGAACGATTTTCTCGGTTACTCACTTCATAGTGTCTAAGTTTCCGCAAGTTTATCCTATCCACACTGTCAAATGCATTTTCATAAACAAGGAATTTGATGTATAGTGATGAATTCCAACCAATTGATTGTTCAACGATGATCCGTTGAGATTTGGTCTGTTTACGATCGATCCTTATGGAATCCATCCTGTCAATCTCGAAGTTGGGTGTCTACTGAGTCTATCGTCCGGTTTAGCGAAATTCTGTTGAAGACGTTTCTTGGCACTGACGGTAGTGTAATTCCTCTGTAGTTCTCACATTTGTTCAGATCTCTTGTCTTTGGAATCTTGATGATGTGTCTTTCTTCCAATCCGTCGCCACTTGTTCCTTCTCACAAATCTTCATGAATAGAACGCGGAGTGTCTTTACAGTTACGTCTATGTCTGACACGGTGAAGTTTGTGCTTCTTTGACCCCTTTCCAGTTGTCCTCCATAGTAGATTCCTCGTCTTTCAGAAGGTCCTATTAAGATTGGAACCTGTTGCTGAGATCTATCTTGAATTCGTTGAGTTTGTCAGTAGCTCGTAGGAAGGCTGTATTGAACCTTTGTAATACTGTTTCCCAAGCTATCCAGTGTTTGATTAGCTCCACTTTCATCTTGGCCACACCCAGCAGGTGGTGGTCTGAATCTATGTCAGCTCCTCTTCTGGTTCTCACGTGTTTCATTAACCTTGTGAATCTTTTATTGATGCAAATATGATGGATCTGGTTCTCCGTGGTGTGATCCGGTTAAACCCACGTAACTATGTACATGCGTTTGTGTGGTAATATTGGGCCACCTACAACCAATTTGTTGAATGCATGAGTTATTATATATCATAGTGATAATTCCACTATGGTCCACAGACATTAGCAGGTTGTTCTATTGGTTTAGAACTTAGTTGTCTAAAGCTGTGTGATCGTTGTTTGAAAGTTTATTTTGACATTCCTTACCTATGGAATGATTTTAGACCTTGTGGTTGTTTGTACTTTTCCTATAGGGGTTAATAGGCTCAGTTGATTTTGATAAATGTGATGATTGATATGTACCTGAGTGATAGGCTTCTACACAATTTTCCAAATTTCTTCGTGTTTCCTCCATTCAAAATTTTGACATTTTCACAGACGAATTCATGTTCATAGTTGTTCGCATGGATTAATGCATGTGACACTATATTGTGGCGTTTAACTGATAAGTGTCTTTCACATAAACGTAGACGGAGTGGATATCCACTGTTCCCTATGTAGTCCTTTTCTCAGTTGACGAATTTTGGTTTGCATTCGTCTGTCATTATGTCCATTTACTTGTATTACAATGATTGTACAGATTTTATGGGCTTATTTGTCATATCTATCCTTACAAATTCCATGAGAACAGAAAACAGTTTTAAAGAAGTGTTTATATATAATGTCTTCCATTAGACTGTTAAGATTTCTCTTCGATTCCATGTAAGATCAAAAGTGGATACGATTAAAGCATATTAAATGAGGACCAAACAACTAATTATTGATTCCACTGATTTTTACAAGTTCTGTAATTGATATCAGTTTGTGACAAAAATAATTTATAATTAAGTTATATAAAATGAATGGTCATTAATCTCCTGAGTTATATTCAAATCATATCAAACCATTAACCTCCAAAAAGTAAATTTTATTTTCTATTGACTGATGGAATGAATAATTCCCAATATTTATCGAATTACTGTCTCGTAATTAAAAAATGTCTCAGGTTTACTTCTAGTTTTTTGTTGTTATTTTAGATATTATTATATGAAATGAAACAATTTATAGTGTCTTATTTTATCGTTCAAGTGATTTACTAGTCACAGATAGATGAGTTTAAATTATTTAGTTGTTCGTTAATTGTATCATTAGCTTCTATGCTTATAAACACATATCTTAATTTATGTTTTATTCTGTAAGCTAGGACTTTAGTTAGTGAAATAAATACATTTACAAAATTGAACCTTTTATACTGATACACAGATTCATATTACACCACCCTTTGTACCCTTTAATCACCACTATACTACATTTTACTAGTTGATTATTTCTTTTTTTATTTGTTTTCCTGAAATTTTTATTTCTGTTTTACAGGAGACAGAAAACATAGATCATTATAATCATTTATCTTATTGCTAGTTTATTCTCTTATCTCACATTGTACCATAATTACATCTTTCTTTCATTTTTAAATTAATCAAAATGTAATTAATTTCTGTCTAACTTAACAAAAAACACGACAAGATTTATTACTTCTCTTAGCTAAACAGATTTCAATGTACAATTTTCCGTAACTTAGTGCCGACGATTGAGTTGTTATTTAATACCTATTGCATAAAATGTTTGTATGTACAAATTTAATTTGATCAAAGATGTTTTTATTACTTTAAGAATTGTTACAAGATAATTGCTTCTTTATAATAGTTTAGAAATTAACATTCACTTGTACACAAGGCTAATATCATAACTGATTGTCATCTCGAATTTCATTACCTATATGTTAATCATGAATTTGATGCTTTGCATAAACCAGTACCTATTTGAATATAATTACAATTCTTCTTAACTTTGATTTCAATAAATACATTGGTTACTAATTCAAAATAACACATCTACACATTATTCTAGATAAAAAAAACAATCATTAATTATTATGTAAAGTGATTATTAGAGATCTAAACATGAGTTTGATTAATATTTTTCAATGAATAAAGATAATATTTTGTTGAATCTCTACAAGGATAAAACTTAGCTCAGTTTAAAATTATTATATCAATGACAAATAATGAAATACAAATCATAAGTTTTATTCGTTTATGAACTTGTCTGATAAATGTGCCAAGTGAGCTTACAACTTAAACATGTTGCTTAAAACGAAACAAAGATAATCATTAAATGTTATGAATCACAATAAATACTGATAATCACTAGTAAATTTAATGAAAATGTTATCATATTATAGATTGTTAACTAAGGTCCCTGGGAAATCCTAAGTAGATAGATAAATTACAAACTATTTTCAGACCATCAAAACACTTGAAAATGTTTAGTGAAATTGATAAAATGTTACATCTATCTTCATAAAACATCAAAGATTTAATTTTCCACTTACTAGAATATTATAAATAATTTAGTATCTTTATTATTGGGATTGACGAGAGTTAGTTGTGTTGAAAAACTTATTTTATTGTTTTTTTTCCATTAACTCAACATTTCATCGTGGTACTCCTCTACTGAAGTAAAATCATTGTTTGATAGTGTGTATTTGTTGCTAAGCTCAGAGAACAAGCTTTACTCCAAATACTATTTTTACTTTCAATCTTTTTACAGTATTATAAGTTTACAAACTTGTTAATCATTTGGTCAGCTCGTGAACATAAGTTCTATTTGAAGCCAGTATTTTCCATGAACTGACTTCATATGAGGTGATCATTAGAAACCAGGAAGCACTGAATAGTTGTCTATTTCTAGTTTGAAACTTATTCGAAGTTTATATTATCAACTTTACAAGGTAACACACACAGATTATTCAGGTCTTATGATGGTTTGATGATTTTCATACAACAGAGTAAATATGGTTATCCGTATTCTTAACGTTAATCAACTTGTGATATAGAGTTATGATCATCTAATGTTGCAGATAAAACCGGTTTTCCCATACGTACGGTTGACAAAAGCTTTTTACATAAAGTGTTGGTATTTGACATATATCATATCCTAAGAGAAATATATTTAAGTCTTGTTTACTCATTTATGTCGATGAAGCGGTCAAATCTTAACCAGATTTAACATATCATCGAAAAATGAAGTCGGTAATAATAAGCTTAAAACTGATTGAAATATACATGATAACGATTTTTGTAGGAAAATAGGTAAAATTCCTGAAATGACTAAAGGTAAACAGGAAATAAAATGTTTCATCAACTACTTATCAATTGTTTTTATAGAAATGACTCTTTCTAAAAAAAGATACCTTAATTCCTCTAAAACTCAATATAAAAAATGCATAAAATTTTGATATGAGGAAGTAAAACATAGTTTTATGTGTTTCTTTTTTATTACTAACGTACATGAAAATTTTTCTAGATATTAAAAAAATTCCTTTAAAAATTTAAAACTGTAAAGATGGATAGTGGCTATCAGTCTAATCCACGAAACGTGTTTCGTCCTATTTAGGACTCGTCAACTGGATGTGCCTACACCACACAGTCAATGTCCACTCTGGGACTCGAACCCAGTACCATTCACTTCAGACGTCATCGCGTTATCTATTTACCTACTGAGTCCTGATAATCACTTGCTTGTGCAATGGGGTGAAGTTAAAATTTACTTGGTGTTGTTTACTTGAATCTTTGTCTATAATGATTGTGACCTAAGTCAATATCGAGGCCAACATGAGATTGATCGATTGCAGACCTAAACATCAATAGGAAGATACACGTAAAACAACACCAAGTGAATAAAACTGTAAGTTCTCGATATGTTCATGAATTTTATAAGTTTATATTATTATTTTTTCTTTTTTTTTTAGAAAGAAAGGAAAATTTCTGTCATCCTTCAATCAAATATGATAATGATCGTAATCACAAGCTATGTATTATCATATAATGAGAAAAGAATAAGATTTTTGTTAATCTACAATGCCGTTATCAGCATTGAAGGTCATTTAAGTTTACTAATCCTTATTCAGATAAAATGACAAAGCAAGAAATTTTGATCAACATTTATAATTGACAATAAGCAAAAAATACAGTCTGATCATAATCTATTCTATATGTAAGTTGTTCAAAATTATTTTTTTTATTAAAAAAATAATGTGAATTTTTAAATGATTGAAATGGTTTGTAACTTGGGAGAATAATTTGAGTGAAGTGGTATTCTTCAAATTGAGTGATTTTTATCGTGAAATTTTCACTGTATTTATAGACAACATTTTAAATAGAAGTTAACTGTTCAAATTTCTCAACATATGACTACCAGTTTGTTCTAGTAATTATCGATTTTGATTAAACACTGTTGATAGGATAAAAGTTAACTTATATATCGTGTTTTTTTTAATTTTATTCAATTTACGAGTTCATTAGTAAACACTATTGTAACTATGATAGTTGAATTCATGAGTCAATTGAAACTAGAGTACTATGGAAAGCCATGATAAGTGGAGTCCAACTATGTCAAGCATTAGACAGCTATCTACTGCAAGCAATCGAAGATGGTCACATAATATCTTGAATCGTTTGAAGTTAGACACGTACATCCCTGGATGCTGGCTCAGTGATCCAGTGGTTAAGTGTTCGATTCTCTGAGGCGGGGTCATGAAAGCACAATACCGAAAAGTCCCGTTTTAGGACAAAACAGCTATCATGGTTTTCATAGGTGGTCTAGATAAGACCAATTCATGAATTAAACTTAGCTTCCAAACGAGTTGAATATTCATCAATTATCAGAGTGGAGCATAGGTTAAGTCGCTGTAAATCTACATGAAATGCACTCCAAATAATTTGGGAGTAAAAATATGAGAAGATATGTTTTGCAGTTAGCTGGCATGAAGTTAATTCTTTTATCGATAACTTTTATACTACAAAATTAGAAAATATCATTTAAATATCAAATGCAAAAAGCAAAATACTTATTCACAACTGAGTGAATTAACATTTGACTCAAACGGTGGGATTCATTCAAACGATGTTATGGCATATAAAATGAAGCTGTTTAATAAAACTTTAGTGTAAAATAGATGTTTGTTTGGATTCATAAGTCAAGGGAAATTTTGTACGTATTTACCTACTAGGGTCGTAATGTCGTAAAAGTACCTCAACAGTGACCTGATATTCAGAAGTGAGTATCATGTCCTTGAGTTGGAAAAGTTCAAAACAACTCTCGCTATGATTCTCCACACTTCTAAGATTATCATAAATGTAAACACAAGGTGGTTGGTTCATTGAAAGCACAGATGACTTGCACATGAGTGAGTCGTATCCCATTAGATTAACTGATTTATCCATGCTTGGTTGAACATCTGTACATAGGGAGGAGTAGTCGTGATATGCTCGTGACGTTGGACTCTCGTTTAAATGGTTACAATGACGAATGAATTTCACCGGAACAGTTAAAGAAATCCATTGTATCATTGAATGAAAATGAAAGACCTCAGAGAAGAAAAGTTTCATTCCAAATTTACAATTATTGTACAATCGTGTTTGTATTTACACATATAATAGTTTATTGGCAAGTTGCTGATTTCGTGTCATAAATCATTTTTTATATGATGGGAACTTATCAATTAGTAATCTATTATTTGAAAATTTTACAACCTATAAAAATAACTTATCTGTTCAATTTTATTCTCTATGATAAGGGGTTGTGTGGATATTATATTAATTTTAATAATTGAGATCATGAATCAATTAAAGCTAGACCACTATGGAAAACCTGGAACCACCGAACGGCCGCTTCATTCTATTGTGGGACTTCTCAACAGTGCACATCTATGATCCCGCCTTATGAGATTCGAATTCAGGACCCATAAGTCCCATACTAGAATGAAACGGCCATCTAGTGCTACCAGGTTTTCTATGGTGGTCTAGCTTCAATTGACTCATGAATTCAATTATTAAATTATTGCACTCTCCACAAAATCCCTCTCTGACTATTGTAACTGTTTAAAATAGGTAGAAACAATCATTCTTGGCTTTTTACTAATATCAAATCTATACATATAAACAATCCTACATAAATTCAGATCATATAAGACGATAGATTTTAAATAACGATTAAACATAGAAATCTAATGTATGATGACACATAATTATCTTAATTCTTTGTATAAGGATTAAATTTTTTTAAAAAAAAGAATGATTATTTTAATACATCAGAACAACTTAGTAATTTTTTTTACGTAAAGTACTTGTCTACAACATAACCTTATTACATTATGTACTTGAATAAAGAGTCACTTATATTCATTTGTATTGGTATTGATAGAATTAAGATTTAACACTTGTTTACATTTCTGAGTGTAAGATAATACAATATAATAATTATGGCTGAAAAATAATGTAAGCTAAAAGTGTTTACAAATATCGGTTTATTAAACATTTAAATGGGAGTTAAAAACACAAAATTTAGCTCGTGAAAACGAATTCAACTTAATCAACCGTTATTCATTAGTTAATTTCATCTAAAACATCTAGTTGGACAAGAATATTACTCATCAGTTCTATCATTCAAGATATGCAGCATCATCTGCATATATCATTTCATATACATATATAATCTGATTTTACCGATCATTTATTTGGATTATTTTACGGAACTCAACCAATGGTTTTACACAAATCTAGATAGATTAAGTTAAATGTAAACAACTTATACACTGACTAACATAGAATGGTGTTGTAGGCAGTCGCTAAATTTGTGTAACATATTTACTTGCCATTTAAAGTTAATACAAACTATGAATATCTTAAGATAATATATATATGTTTATTTCATCAGCTTGTACTTACTTAACTACACATATCTAATCAACTTCTCAATTGAATGATTTCATTAAAAGTAAGCGAGATATATTGAATATACTGAAACAAACAAAACAGATCTGATTGACTATGTCATTCAGAACGTCTATTAAATTAGTTTTTTTCTCCCTTTTTATCCAAATGTTCATTTCTATGATTATTTTCTTTTATTAAATTGACAAAAGATAATGAAATAAAATTAATTGATTTTTTATGTATTTTTTTCTCCTTTTTGATACATTTAATTCTCAATTCTTATCTAGGTTTTGTAGTATTTATCAATATGGAGACAGTATGGAACACATATTGTTTTGTACTAATCGGTTATTTTTTTGTTTTTAAAATCTGTATCTTATTTGAATAACATGTTTTCTTTGTATAAAGACTGATTGATTAGTTTAGTAAAATACTGCTTAACAGTAATAATAATGATAATAGTAGTAATTGCATAATGATTCATTGATCATTATCTAACCTTATGTTGGTTTATACTAGTCTGAACAAGATTCTACTATTATAACATAGTCCGCTCCATTTTAACGATCAGTTACTACGTGTTTCACATAGTATCGCTAAGTTCAATTACAGAAGACGCATAAAGTTGGTATAACTTTAACCAATATAGAGTTCTCCTATTGATATTGTCATTACAATTTAATCATTTATCTGAAATAACTTAAAAATGTCACAACATTTGTTCGTTTGATTTTCATACGTAAAAATCACAGAAATTCAACATCCAGTCAAGACTGAATGAGTTCCGATGAATTCAACTGATTAGATGACACATAGACACGGATTAGAATCAATGAAATAATATATTTCAGCTAATAACAAATGGGCATTCGGTCACATTGAGGACTCATTTTAAGAGCAGTAGAACCATTTAACATTTTTGAAATATTTCTAATCATTTTACCGAGGAGTAAAGAAATTATATCACAGTTGTTGTATTGTCACCCCATGATATAGATGACTGAACAAATATATTGGACAAAATTCTGAAAACATATTGAAGAAATGTATCTAGTAAAATTGGAAAACTCTCTCTCTCCTTATATATATATATATATATATATATATATATATATATATATATATATATATATATATATATATATCCAAAAACTTTCAGTAAGACCCCTACCATTTCAGTTTGGAAATTATTCACCTTTAATTATTTATGTTAGTTACTTACTTATTTACTCCTGTAACCCCTCATAGAAGAGCATAGGCCGCCTACCAGCATTCTCCATCAAACCCTGTCCTAGGCAATATCTCCCAGTTCTTTCCAGTTGTTGCTCATCCTATTCATGTCTGTATCCGATACCCGACACAATATGCTTCTTGGTCTTACTCTTTTACGTTTCACTTCACGATTCCGAATGGGCGCTCGCTTCGTGATAGAGTTCGATGATTTCCGTAATGTTTGTCCTATGCACTTCCAACGACTTTTACTAATTTCCTCTTCATCTGGAAGCTAGTTTGTTCTCTCCCACAGTAGGCTGTTTCTGATGGCATCCTATCAAAAAATATTGCGTATCTTGTGTAACCAATTGTTCATAAATACATGTAGATTTTGATGATGATTGTGATAGTTCATGAGGTTTCGGCTCCGTACGGTAGGACAGTATTGACGTTCGCATTGAAGATTATGACTTTGATGTTGGCTTACAGATAGTTGTTTTGAGTTCCATATGTTCTTTGTGATGCCACTTCGAATCGGTCAGCGAATATCGGTCTCCGCAAGACTATAGGTAATTCTTGTTGAGGAGCGTCAGACAGTATGGATTCTAGGTCCAGGGTTTCCTATAGACTACTTTCAACCACCTATCATCGGTGCAGACAGTCTAAGTGAATAGAACCTATCGTTTTTGAGCCATAAAATCCAATTATCTTTAGAAAAAGTTGTTCTGTTTATGAATCACAAGTGAACTTAAAACTGTCTGTGAACTACCAATCATGTCTGCTGTTTATTCAAGCTACCGACACTATCTCAATTCCCAGATCAGAAAAGAAGTTTGTTTTAATAATTATCTATAGAACTCCATCGATTCATTTTATTCTTAAATAGATTTTCCACAAAATAAATCAAAAACTCTGTTAAGATTGAAGTGGGTTTGTAAAAACTAGTTTTCATATAAGAAACATTTAATTAATTCCCTAATAGCTTACACTCAATAAAAAATTACTGATCGGAAACAGAAATGAAGTAGAAAAAAATTACCTATTCAGTATTTGATTTTTCAAATCTATTCACGTAAATTATCTTGGTGCCATAAACGTTTTAGTGTCTGAAATTATGACAAGTATAGAACAATGTAAAATGGAAAGACTCATGAGTCTGTAGCGAAGATAGAGATGTGTCCAAATACACAAAATACACACAATCATGTGTAAAGAAGAAAGACAGAAGATGAGAAGTAGAAATCAGACTAGTTTAAACAGTGAGCTGCTTCCTTTGATTTCTCTTATTTTCTATCTGAAAATTGAAGACCTTAAAAAAGACATCTAAGTAATTATTTCTTTCCATACATATCATTATTATGATTAGCATTAAACATTTTGTCATAAATATTTGACCTAATAATGAAGATTAGTGGTCTATAGTTGATTTAACTAAAAAATTCACTGCACGACAAATGACATCATAGTAAACTGAAGGTAAATTTTGTTTGAGTTAATTTTCTTTTATTTCTTCTATCCAAAATATTTACGTTGACGACTGTTCAAAGAATACGAAGGGGAGTGGAAAAAGAGCAAAAAGGGGGAGGTAAGAGGGAGGTTGTGAATTTTAAACTATGTGTTCATTGTTAAATACCAGAATTTTTGGTATACTATATGACGTAAATACATTATGTGAGGGAGGGACAGAAAGAATTAAACTGGAGCATAATATTTACTAGTAAGCTGAAACTAATTGTAACTCATTTATTAAGAGTTCTGTTTTTATACTACAAAAAAAGCAAATTGACATTCATTTTAACACGTAACTAATCATAAAGCAAAAAATAGTCATTATTGTTATTACGCTTTGGAAAGTACCGGGGTATATTTGTTTCTAAAATAGTGAATACTCTTTCAAACAAATGTCACCTTATTTAGTGTAAAAATATTTAGTTGATTGGTTAAAATATTTTCGAAAATTTATTAAAATTACCGAATAAATAATATAAATAACTTGTTTTACTGACTGGTGTTACATCAATAAATATTTATTTTAAATTCACTGAGTATTGTTTACTTGAATCTTTTCGTTGAGGTTCAGGTATGCAATTGATCAGTCTCATGTTGGCATTTGTGCATATTGTGCGGATTGCCTCGATATTGACTTAGGTCACAATCATTATAGACAAAGATTCAAGTAAACAACACCAAGTAAATTTTAACTTCACCCCATTGCACAAGCAAGTGATTATCAGGACTCAGTAGGTAAATAGATAACGCGATGACGTCTGAAGCGAATGGTACTGGGTTCGAGTCCCAGAGTGGACATTGACTGTGTGGTGTAGGCACATCCAGTTGACGAGTCCTAAATAGGACGAAACACGTTTCGTGGATTAGACTGATAGCCACTATCCATCTTTGCTTATAAATATTTATGTTGTTTACTTCTAGGAAAATAAATATACTTAATTGATTTAAAAATATTTAAAATGCAAGTTTTCTAAAAGTTTAGTTGTTGATGTGAACGGAGCAACAAATAAGCTCTAAGAAACAACGGAAGCTATTTTCGGACTTGTGCATTTCTGGCCTCAATATAAAACTAGTTAGCCTATTGTGTCAACGCCCTAACTTAGATTGAGACAAGTATTATATTATTGGGTAGACCGATCAAGGACGTGACAGTTATAAAGTAACTTTGTTGTGCTGGTATTCATGACTCTACACTGAGGTCGCAACGATCCACTAGAACCATAAATACAAAATATATGGAATCTATTTCTATATTTCGATTTTCACACATATTAGAAACTTAACTTCAACTAGTGTAACATCAGTAAATTAGTGTCTTATAAACAACTTAGTTGATTTTATTAGTCACATGTTTCCTATTAGGATTTTGGAAAATCAACCATTATGAAGTTAGTCACAGGTAAACA
Organism: Schistosoma spindalis; assembly: GCA_946903255.1. Taxonomy (NCBI): domain Eukaryota; kingdom Metazoa; phylum Platyhelminthes; class Trematoda; order Strigeidida; family Schistosomatidae; genus Schistosoma; species Schistosoma spindalis. The sequence goes on along the minus strand of OX336420.1, from coordinate 73,371,840 downwards.
TTTTCACTAAGATGAACATTATTAAGGATATTGTACAATTCAACGATCATCTTCATGTAACCTATCCGATTTTGTTACATGTACACGGGGCTTTTAATGGGTGATCTAACAAGCAATGTAAACGTGTATACTTAAATTATATATTTGAATATACGTATCACTGAAATGGTCTTGACAACGATATGTGAGTATTGAGTTTACTTTTAATAGTTTGTTCGCTCTTGCATTCCATACCTTGAGATACCGTATGATCTGTTTGCAATCGTTCGGTCTATCACAGTTTCGTCACAAATCTGATTATTTTCACTTGTTTAACGATAACAATGAAATTTTTTCGAATCAAAATAGTCAGCTTACATAATTCAGTGCTATCTAATGATTATACTGCTGAATTACAAAAATAAATTATCATACGTATGCAACGAAATTCCAGTTTACTTCACAATAAATGAAATTAGTTTAGATGAGTATATAAATAGATGGAAACTAGGATACATTTTTTTCCGCTCCCATATTTAGACAGAGTAATTATTTCGTTTACGTAAGAATGAAAATTTCAATCTTTATTAGCCGAATATTATTGAGTTCACTTCCTTAACAAAGATTTATATTTGCACGTGTATGGATGTTTTTATAACTTCTACGTGTGCTTAAAAGCGTGGATGCAAATATACCAAATTGCTTAACGTGAATTATATTAAAAATCATTTATTTTCGTTATTTTAGTCAACAGATATTATAAAATTCAAACAAAAAACATTATCCACTCACAATAAGTGAGTATTAAATTGGTCATTGTATGTCGGTATGTATGTTTATTTGAGAGGTTTCCAGGTTTTGGGTTAACCTGAAGGGCAGTTTGTATTACAGGTTAACATCAACTGTGGAGCAATTTTTAAATCAGGTAGCAAAGAATAGCTGTTTCATTCTACTTTGGATTTACTTGTCAGTAAGCTTTTATGACTTGTTAATAAATCCAATAGTATGACGAATCAAGTACTTAGTGCTGATCCATGATTTTCCAATGTTTCTCATAATGATATCATCAAATGATGAAAGTTATCTTCAAAGTATTTCTGTATGTAAAAGTTATTTTAGAAAACAACTATTTGCCAGAAAATCTCTTTTCCTTTCTAAGTTGTTTTTGATGAGTCAGTAGAATTCATAGTTATCAAATCATTACAAAAAAAAGAAATATTGAACAGTTGCTAGCTAACTGGGAAATTAAGAGAACATAAGGCATTCTAGCTTATCGATTCTTTAGTGACTTTACAAACTGATATACAATATGAAGTGATAAATAAGGTTAAATATTTTTCCAAGAATACAAACGTTCATACATAATTTATAGTAAATAATAACTAAAAATTTGTTACTTAAATGTACATTGTATGACATAGACAATTAGATAAATGAAACATGATTGTTCTGTTCCCAACTTAGCAAATTGGTTATCTAAATTCAAAATAAGAATTACGATTTTTATCATAATATCGTTTTCTGCTCAAAACTGATACATAAACTTTGTCTAACTTAACTGTCGGTTGAAAATAAATATTAGGAACAATTATTGAATTGGAATGGTGAGTAAGGCTGTACGCATTATGTAACTTCTGAAGGATAATACTAATTAGGAAAGCGTCACCTTGTCTATTTATATTAACTGCAGAAAGTTATTACTATTCAGCTGGTGTTTTAGTGAATATATTTTATTAGTTACCTACTTACTCCTGTTGCCCCTTATGGAGAAGCATAGGCCGCCCACCAGCACTTTCTATCTAACCCTGTCCTGGACAGTCCTTTCCAGTTGCTGTTTGTCCTTTTCATATTTTCTTCCAATTCCAGCAGCAGTGTGTTCTTTGGCCTTCATCGTTTCTGTTTCCCTTCACAATTTTAAGTTAGCGCTTGTCTCATGATGCAGTTTGATGGTTTTCTCAATGTATGTCATATACACGTAAAATCATCTTTTCTTAATTTCCTTTTCAGATAGAAGTTGGTTTGTTTATGTATTGAAGATTGTGACTTTGATGTTGGCTTGCAGACAGTTATTTTGAGCTCCATATGTTGTTCAACTATAGGAATAATAACTTTGTTCTGCATCGGATCCTCTTTGTTTATCGACGATGCTTCCCAGTTACGTGAAATATGTCACCTCTTCCGGAGCTTCTACACCAAGTGCGACTGCGTTGGTATTCTCTGAGCTGTATTTGAGGATCTGGGTTTATCCTCTGTGTATGTTGAGGCCTACTGATTCAGAGGCTGTTGCCATACTGGCTGTGTTTATCTGCATATGTTGAGGTGTATGGTATAGAATTGCCATGTCATTTGCGAAGTTCAAACCGTTTAGTTGCATCCAACCTGTCCATTTTATTCCGTACTTCCTGTCAGGCGTGTAGGTTTTTATAATCCAGTCGACCACTAGAAGAAAGATAAAGGGGGACGGGATGCAGTCTTTTCTGACTTCGGTCTTTACTTGGAATGCATCTGTCAGCTGTCCTCCACACACGACTTTGAACTGTTGTCCGTCGTATGAGTTCTGGATAATGTTGACAATCTTCTCAGGAACTCCATAGTGTTGAAGAAGTTTCCATAATATTCTTCTATACACACTGTCAAACGCCTTCTCTTAATCAAGGGATTTGATGTTTAGTAACGATTTCCACTCAACCGTTTGTTCAACGATGATCCGTAGTGTCGCGATTCGGACTGTGCACAACCTATCCTTATATATGTATTGAAATTTACTCGATTGTATAAGCCAGTAGTTATCTGGAATAAGTTGCTATGTGGATAACGCAATGACGTTTGAAGTAAACAGTACCAGGTTTTAATCCTGGAGTGATCATCACTTCAGGTATCCAGGTACATCCAAGTGACGAGTGTTAGATAGGATGAAATACGCGTTCTGGATACCACTGCTATCCATCGCCCATCTAAGTTTAACATAATTGTTACTTAGTTGCATTATCAAGGGAATCTGCACAGGATGCATATATGCCAATAAGAGACTGATCAATTGCAGTTCTAAACGTCAATGGGATATATACATGCAAATCAGTTAGTTACGAGAAATATAAAACTTGACGCAAATATATCTGTCCAAGTTGTCAAAACATATCACCAATCAGAAATGTAATGATAGAAATTAATGGGGAAGTAATACACTCAGTAGTACTTTTTCACTTAATCAAACCATTATTTATCGAATAATCAATTAATGATCTATTTTTTGAAGGATAACAAAGAACCAACAGTTATCAATTGAAATTAAATTCTAGTTTTATTTAAACTGTCAGCAGTAACCATACATTATAGAATTTAATAAATACTACTTAAGTATAATTGATCTTTCTTTTGAGGGAATAAACTAATCAGATAACCGAATAATTGATCAGTGTTTAAAATTAGTTCGATAGTTCTTTACTTCAACTCTTATTTTCGTGATGCGTTTGAATTTTATGTTTAGTGACACGAACAAAATTGTCTATCAGGTATCTAATAATATTAATATTATACTTAACTAATAAGTAGTGATAGAGTTTTATCCTAAGAAAAAATAACAACGATAGACAAAGTTGATGATTTCATTCTTGTAATCAATACAATACCACAATCTTTTTATATTATTTTTGTGCGTTTAGTTTAACAATTACAATCAGAGCTTAAATAATACCTTTTCACAATCTTGAATTACTAGTACTAATTATCATTTATAAAAACATAGTATGACATAACAAATCTATTCATTTGGGAATATGTATGTGAAAGATAGCAAGGGAAATAACGAGGTAGAGATAGGCTTATGGTTAATAAAAAAATTGACTGACTAGAACATTCTTCTAACATAAGACATAAGTGAAGTAGATGGAACTGACAATACTTCAGCAATAACTAGACAAGTAAGTTGTTGAAAAAGAATTCAGAAGTACTATGAAAGACTTGAGACTCAAATAAGCCGCAATTTTAACAGATGAATCCTATTTATATAACAACAAACATAAAGCACATGAATAACGTTACAAACTAAAAGCTAAAATAACTAAGCAGATCATAACACAGGTTAATTTACAGAGGGTTCGCCTGTTTGTCAGGATGAAAATTTCTTAACAAAAGTGGTAAACTAGATGACTTGTTTTCTTCCAATCATACTCCTTTCAAAATACAATTAATTTGGTTAGATTGTATCATGATAACATGAAATGGATAGGGTTGTTACATGACTAGAAAGTAAGCGATAATACCAATCACTAAATATCATATAAAAATGAACAAAATCATCATCACTCTTATTATAGAGGTCTGTAACGATTTCAATTTTGTTAACATCCCACTATTGTAAAGATACAAAAGTAACTCAGATTTTTTTCTCTTATCATAATAAATGAATATTATTTTGATGAATTGGGAAAAACATGTAGGTGTGTATCCCACAGTACAACCATACGCAGGTTTGTGTATATTCAAATTAGTCAGGTCTTAGAATTAACCTATTCGACAGATAGTATTATTTTAGCTCATGGTAATTAGTCAATATTTCCATATATGTATGTATATAATGCGTATAAATGATTCATTGTGCCTACCTACACATTCATTTATCTCATTGACTTAAACACTAATGGTTCAATCGCTTAATCAATCCTCCGCGTATGTATAATTGATTGCTGAACCATATCCACTCACTTTTTATTCATTCTTTCAATTTACTGTCCTCTAGTCATGACGTTGGTTTTGAGGCTTGGAATAAATTTTTCCTCAATAAACTTCGTACGACCTCTGAATATTTTATACCGTTAGTGTAGTGTTAGAGATAATTGTCATTAAGACAAACTACTTAAGAAATTAGGGCAAACTAGGCAACCTTTCCACTATAAACTCCCCAATATTTCCTGGTTTTCATTACCTATCTAATTAACATCAATCCATGATAGAAAATATGAAATTCAATAGTTTTCATATATTAATCAAAAGTGATTGTTTATAGATTCATTTTGATTAGTTAGACAGTCAACCAGTCAATCATTCACTCAATTGATATATAAACATTATATCATCGTTTCATTTACAGTTCTATTGCCTTAGAAATGGGTAAGCAAATACTAATTTATGTAGCAATCAAAATATAAACCATAGGTAAACTAAGACCAAGCATTAAATTACTTTTTTTTAATCTGCTAAATAGACAAGAAAAGAAGGAAATGAAGTAATATAATCATAAATTTTGTTCTTCGTCCTATATGTTTGTGCTTCTCTTAAGTTGAATTTGCAAGTTAACAGAAAACAAGACTTACTCTCAAGTGACTATTTTGATTTCTAAAACATTGAACAAAATATATACTTTCCTCTAATGCACCAGATGGTCAATTGTATTTAACTTTGATTTCTTTAATCTGGTTGGCGCATTTTAGAAAGATTTTTTTCTACGAGTCGGTTCTCACTACTTAGGTATTCGTTCACAAGGTCATGCAGTTGTAGTGTTCGGCTACTGCAGATTTATACTTCCCTAGAACAACCTATATAAATATATATTCGTACAAGATGAATCCACAGCATTACACTATCCTCATCGACTGCTTGAGGTAGATGCTGTTTCACATCCAAGACGGACTAAAGAGTTATGGTGAAGGGCCGTGACCAATGAAGTATTAATCCGTGTCGTGCGTGGGACTGTATCCACCGCAGGCATTGAATGAAGAGTTGAATGAGATCATGGACTGATAGAAGTTAGACATTAGCGTTGTTGGATCCCGGCTCAGAGGTCTAGAGTTCAAGGCTCAGCGTGCGAGATTGTAGTTCTTTGGTTCCATTTTAAGTTGGGGAGTCGTAATGCTCAGTGTCCTACAGTTTCATAATAGAACGAAACAGCTTTTCAGCGCCTCTTGATTTTTAATGGTAGTCTAGCTAAGATCAGCTCATGATTTCAATAGAGAAAATGTTTAATTCGTAAAATAAGCGATATGATTGTTGTTCACTCTTGGTTAACCACTGTTTCCAAATATTAGGATACTATCAGATGAACAACACAAATAAATTAAAGTGATTTAAAATTAAACATTGACAAAAATAAACTGGAATAAAATTCAAATGTGCTCTTTAGTACGCCATTCTTTCACCAACCGAAATCATTTACATTTAAGTGTATAGTAATGAACTTATTCAACAGGTACAAACTCATGCATTTGGCTTCGAGTCATACTCTATTGGTGAAGTCTAATTATACTAACCAGCTGCCTAAATGAAATTAGGTGGAGAAAAGTCCAAATTATTGATTGCAAGTTAAACACCATAACCATTAAGCCACTTCTTCACACATTATATACATAAATACAAACAAAAAAGTCAATAATAACTTAATATAAAAAATAGTTTTGATCTCATTACTTGTACAGGAAGGAGTTTTACACATTATTATAATGTGATAAATTTTGTGATAAGATTGTTTTTAATATTGCTTGAAGGTATGAAAATGTTTAATGATAAAAAGAAAAAAAACAACACAACAAAACAATGAACTAGTTGATTATCAGTTCATTAATTAATGGAAATGAAATAAGAGAAAAAAATGGATTTCTTTTTTAAAATAAGTTCCTTGAAGATGATAAATTAGAAGAAAACAATAACATCAAAATAGATTGTATACTATATGTAAATTGGTACTTATCATTGAATAATAACCATTACATAGATTGAATAAATAAAAAAAGATTTCAGAAGGGGTTTTGTGGAGGTTGTAGTTATTTTAAGAGTTGACTCATGATTTCAACAACTGAAATAAGGTTTCGTTTTATCAGAATAACATATTTGCTATATTTAACATTAGAATGCATGAATCAGTTGATTAGAAATTCTAGTTGGAAGTGAATACCTTTACAATTGGATTATGTATACTAACTAGTTATAAATAAAATAATAAAGGATTATTTCAATCAAACTATAAGCTATAATTTGTAGTAATTGTCCGAATATTGTTAGATGGACACAAATCAAGGTTACTTGATATTGTGTTACATTTTGTTTTGATGTTAAATTACTGAAGGTTTAAATATTACCTTTACACTAACTGGCACTTATCAGCATTCCGTATCAATAGTGTTACGCTGATTGATATTCTTTTGGGATCCGAACCCGTGGATTTAACTACTATAATTATAAGCTCTACTACTGAGGTGTTCAGTTGACGAATAATCACTGACAGGATTGGACTTTTTATATTATTGATTCATATAAATGATTCCTAGGATTCGATGTGTGATAAGGTATCTACACCAATGTCTTAAACTGAAATACTTATAAATATTTAAGTCTCAACTTATTTCAAACTGAATGTACTTGCAAATATGTGTAGCACTAATTAGTATGAACTATTGTATACCAGTAACTCGAAAATAATCACAATCAAGTGTTCTTATTCTTGAGTTTATGTTCTCTAAACTTCATTGTATCTATCGATAAAACGTTACTGTGATCCTAAAATTACTTAAACCTTTTATTAGGGGCAATAAATGTGAAACGAAAATTACTGTCTACCCGATTAATTTAAAGCATAAAGATTGTTAACGTCTTCCTATAAAAAGTAGTCGCTATCAAGCACGTAATCCTTATTGAAGATAAATGTATGTAACATGTGAGTGGTTTATGTAACGAATAAGTTAATGACGAACTGAATAATTCATATAGTGGGAAAAAAATTTATTGATTATTTATCTTCAATGGCAAAATTTGATTAAAAGTAACAAAATACTGGAAGATATTTGTATTAAAGAAATAAATTGACAAAACGATGTGATGAATCTCAGAGTCAACATTTGCTACATGCAGAG